>CM060930.1:108353456-108953456 GCA_030765085.1 Allium cepa
GTTTGAATGGGATGCTAGTAGTTGGAATCTATGAATAAATTTGGAAACTTAGTAAAAGTAATAATAAAGTTTTGACAAGTTGATTTTTAGGAAAAGTTGAAGGCTTAAAAGGATTTACTAAGTTATTTCAACTAATTGGTTTTGAAAGTAATGGGTTTGGGGCATTTTTCTTACCTTGCCAATTTCGAGGATGAAATTCTTTTTAAAGGGGAAGAATGTAATGACCTTGAAATTTATTCATTTGAAATTGGAATATTTAATTAATTTTAAATATATAAAAGTTAAATTTGTAGGTTAAATAACTTGAATTTTTAATATAACCATTTATTGGAAAATTTTAATTATTGAATTTAATAATTGAAATTGTTTAAATAATTGAATCTTGGATTTTAATTTGGATAAAAATGATTTCAAAGTTTATTTAAATTCTATTCAATAAGAATGAAGTTAGTAATATCTTTAACATAAATTTAAAAGTGATTAACTTAGTTTTTAACAGTAATTTGTTTAATTAACATATAAAAATAGCCTTCGGGGCACTGTCTCATATTTCGACGAAATTAGTTTCATTGGATCCATAATTAATGATTTATTGTATGTCGACGATTTTCATAGCCACCGGACGTATCATTTGGTCATGCGAGATTGAAACGCGTAGAAATTAATTTCGGAAATTTAAATTGATAATTGGGTTTGAAAAGCTACCATCTGCACACAATCAAATAAGGTCTCAAAACAAGTTCCATTGCATTCGAAAAAGGTGTATAACATACAGAACGCCAGGCTGCATGTCTCATTTGTAGCTCAAGATTTTCAAACATTTTATAGCTTGAAAATTTAAATTTAAATAATGTATAACATATATATATATATATATATATATATATATATATCCCATACACCATCAACCTGCCCATACTCTTGCCATGTCAAACCATGCTTTTCTCTCCTATAAATCATGTTCCAAAACCGGAGAAAAGATTGGTTTCTTTTTCCCTTTAAATTTAAAATTCAAATAAGCCTTATCCAATGATCCTCACTGATCGGGATCAATCCATGCATTATTAGGGAAAGTTGCGACATCAAGCTTAACTTGTTCAACGGTTGAATCGTTGCGGACCAGAGTGGATCATCGTAGATATGGGTTTGAAGGCATGGTAGTGGTTTCGGTTTTTGGGATTTTTTGGCGAATTGGTGGGTCAATTGGCAAGGGAACCTGAAGGGAAGTTGTAAGGTAGGTCGAGGGCTACATGCTGGAAAATTTTAGTGGTCAATGGTGGTCGAAGGTGGCCGAAAATGGACTTCGATCGTGGAGAATGTGCATGGGGTTTGTGCCATTTATGGTGCTAGGCGGAGTCGAGGGGTCGAATGGGTGGCAGGATGAGAGGCGAGGGAGGGCGCACGCTGGTGGGGTTTGCGGCGGCCGGCCTTGGTCGAAGGCAACGTGGGAGAATGGTGAAGTCACGTATGGGGAGGCTGCAATTCAAAATTTGGGAAAGAATGGTTAATAATATAATAATATTGATTATGAATGTAAATTGTGGGATTTAATTTTATTTAATTCCCGTTAACTTGTAAATTTGATAACTTACCCAAACATGGTCCAAATGAGACGCGGATTTTTGCGTTGCGTTTATAACGACGAAAGCTTTGGAATGGGGAAGGTTTGGATGATTTTGGAAAGATTTGAAATTTAGGCTAAAATCAGACGTCATTCAATTTTAGTTCCTAAACGACTTGCCTCGGTGGCAATAGAAAACTTAGATAAGTTAAACTCACCCTTTTGGTTAACTAGTATGACATATAGCTGGTAAAATTGTTGAATGATTGGTTGGATGAATTAATATAATTATCACTTGGTTAGTATATATTCCCTCTCTCGAGCGGATAAGACCCTATTACGTTCCAGTGTAAGAGCGGATGACCCTTTGTATGAATCCCGCCTCGAAGCAGTTGATTTTTTTATGAGCACAAACCATTGTGATGCAGGGGGACGATAATGTTGATTTTATTTATATATATATGTGCTGATATATATAAGCTGTGATGTAGGGGGACTGCTTGGAGGGATCCAACGGGATTCCTCTTTATTGTTGAATTGATTTCAATAATATTCTAGTCATGTGAATTATTGGATAATATACTTGATTTTTGGATATGTGGGTTATTACATTGTTATAGTTTGAAAACTAAAACCCAGTAGTGATAGAAAATCAATATCGATATTGGTTAAGTGTTGGATGGCTATTAGCCTCAAATTAGTATTTTAAAATATTATAAATTACCATTTGAGTTGGAATTGGTTTTTTAGGCAGGAAACGATTTTTAAATCCGAAATTGGGTTTTCGAAATATTTTGTTTTAAAGATTATCTATTAAATTATATTTAATATTGTTTTAAAGTTATTTAATAATATTCAATATTTTATTTTAAGTTATGTAATTATATTTAATATTTTGATTTAAAGTTATTTGATTATATTTATATTTTTTAAAATAATTTAATTATATTAATATTGTTTAAAAATTATTTAATTATATTAGTGTTGTTTTTAAAGTTATTTTCTAATAGTTAATATTGTTTTAAAGTATTATCAAAATGCTAATATTCCAAAATGTTTGTTACTTTAATAATAATTATGTTTTGAAATTAATAATAAGGATTATTAATAAGATTTTGAAAATAAATTATTATTATTTATAAAAATGGTAAAGATTAATTTTTATTGTTTCTTTAAAAATATTTTGAAATTATTAATTATTATTTTAAAGATGTTTTGAAGTTAATAATTATTATTTATTTATAATTTTAATTATTAATAATTATTATTACATAATGGTTTTTTGACGTAAAAGATTTTTAGTTATTTATATATATATTCAAGACCCATGAATAAAGTTGAAAGACTTGAATTTTGTACAGGAGTTCATAAAATGGTTTGAAGACTTAAGGGAAGATTATTTACAAGGCAAAAGAGTTTTGTAAATGGTTAGAAATTTATAAATAGTTTTAAGATAATGGTTTATAGATTTATTAAAGGATTTTATAAATGGTTTTATGGATGTATAAACGGTTTATAAATGATTTTTGAAATGTACAAAAAGTTTATAAGTGATTGAATTTTTATAAAGGGATTACAAATGGTTTTTCAGGGATTTATAATATGGTTTATAAATGGCTTAGAGAAATAAAAGAAGTTCACGAATGATTTTGAATCGGATAAAAAGAAAATCTTTCTCAGTTTTGTAAATATACTTATACCGCTGAGATAAGTATATGGATATTCTCTAAGTATTGAAAATATAGGGATTTGTGGGCATATCTTTGTACAAGTATTCTTAAGTGATTTTTTTCTGAAAGATTTAGAAAAAGAGGTTGGTAATTGCTTATATGCTTAACCAATTGTGACGACCCAAACTCGATGTCCAATAAACGACATCAAATTCGCATCGCCGGAGCTTATAACAACAATTAGATGAATATAAAACAGCGGAACAGAATCAATATCATAAATAATATCACTGTTACAACATCAACATAATATCCACACTATATCAGAGTACATAGTACATACACCACAATCTCTAAATACAACATCATGATAATACAACAGTGAACATATATCCAAAAGTTCTCAAATGAGAGAGATGCTAATGAACTCCCAAAAGCTAACACTTGCAATCTCCAAAGCTCCTAATATATCTCCAAGATAAGAGCTCCAAAATACTGCTACTCCAAAATATAGAAACCTGCTACTAGGCTGCCCGTGTGGAAATAATGGGCACCCAGAGTTTAGGAAAGAAAACAATAAACTCCGGATCAGTCATGGGACTGGTATGAGTAAACAAAAACAGTTGCATTTAAATAAAACAAGATTTATAAAAGAATTTTCGGAATGCTTTTAAAAAATGGAACTACCATAAGACCTCCCGCCACACACACAATGCAAACGCAGAATTGGAGGAGATTTCTTCTTATGACAGTTAAATATGCTTGATACGAGAAAAGAATTCTTTGTTATTATTACTAGTGCATAGTGATAGTAAATCATTTCTGAAAGTAGAATATTAATCTTAGCCAACATACGACCATTATCGTATGCCTACTATAGCTACCATGTTTTGTGGCAGGTTACCGCCACGCTGCATGACAGGTTCTACAACTAAAACCGTACAGGGTTTCGTATTGGAAATTGGATTTCCAACTAATGGTCAGGCCAAGGAACTTCCCATTGCCACATGAGAACGCCTCTGGAAGGACGTCCCCGAGAACCAAACCGGATCTCTACCAACACAAGGCCGGGTTACCCCTAACTGGGTAACTACTGACACGAGTATGCCATCTCCCGGTCGTAACCAACCTTTAACCGGGGCCCCAGCAACAAATCACAAAATCATATATATATATCTGCGATATCCACATAAGTTAAGTATCTGGGCTCCATACCATGATACCACTTTTATCCAGAAGGAAATGTACATACCCTAAGGGGTGCTACCCCCAATAACCTTGCCGCATCTTTCCTGTTTTGACCATTTCGGGGTGTGAGGTCCGACGAAGTCACGTCCACAAAAACACACTTTATACAAAAGCCATGCTTTGGGTCAACAAATGATCATCACAATGATCACCAAGATATACGATCAAACAAATGATCCTATCACAAATAATCAACACAATGATCATTTCAGCAACACTCAGCATGTCACATTACCAAATTGGGAATATATCGCTGATAACTTCAACTATATAACCTCTGAGCTCGTACGTCTCAGAGAAGGGTGTTAAGCTAAGAGAATAAATTCTCCGCCACCAACAGAAATATATTTGAAAGAAATCTGCTTTATGTCTCAATTTGTAATGTCAGACACACAAACCATACAAGTCTGTTCTGGGTTCGAACAGAACCGAAGGCACTTCCAAAGAAGTCCTTGCAATCCGGATATCCACAATTCTGATCGGATTTACCATCACATATGGAGAACTCTATACCGGAGCAACTCGGTGCAGAGTCAATCGACAGGTCATCCTATCGCTCTCGCAAATACCCGGTCTTCAACACCGGTCTTCAAATGCTATCCAATTCGACGTATCACTATTCGGAATGGGTTATACGACACGAAGGTCATCTCCCGGTTAAACCGAATAGTGAGCGTTAATTTAAAAACAATGTGGATGTCATTCATAATAATTCACAGGTTCGATGTGGGTTTCGGATAACAAACTGAAATCCGATTCCCTGTCGCATCGAAGTTTAAATGCCGTTTTACGGGCAACAGGGTTTTTACATCTATACAGAACGAATCATAATCACAGTGCAATAACATGGCAATTATATCATACAGAATTACAACCAGAACAGAGATGATATCAATATAAGTTAACAACAATAGTTAGTTATTTATAAATCAAAACGAATGAGATAAATTAACCAATATTTATTTTATCGATTATTCAATCAATGATCTATTATTCTTAATGATAATTAAATTAATCTTAATCGTCTTGATACATTGATTTTTTCTTAATTAGTTATTTTAATTAAGTGTCAATTTAAATTAATTAACTTGCTTTATCAAATCAATAAATTCTTAGTTATAAATTTATTTGAGTACTTAATTGTTTATTAAATCAATTTTTATCACAACTTTAAATTATTCTAAATTCCTTTTCAAAACTATTGATAAAAATTGTTTACCTTAATTTCCATTTGAAAATCTGTTTTATATTTTTAAAAATTAATTTGTTGATACGTTGGAATTTTAACGTAAATCAATTTAAAATTCTTCCTTTAAAATCTAAAAACTTTAATTAAAGGGTTAAATAATTTTTTTTTTTTTAATTTAAACTTTCATTACTTAATCAAAGAATTAACAATGCTATAACATTTGTTAAATAATTTAACTTAGCTAGATTTATATTATTTACATGGCAACACAAAATCCTCTTGAAGATTTTTAAATGGGCTTAGCCCATCATAAACAACCCGTGTAACAAAGGTCACGAGCCCGATCCTTTCTCTTCTTATCCCAGTTTCTTTCCTTCCCCCAGTTCTTTTTTTTTTTATCTAACGTTTGTATATGTCAAACTGGAAAGAAGTCTCCTTCACACGCTCGAGTTCGACCCTGAGTTCGACCCTCTCCATGCCCGATAACATCACCGAGTAACCCAGACCTTCTTCTCCTTCATTTCCCTTTTGTTTCTTTGTTTTTTTTTTTATATACTGGCACATCACCACCACCGTGCACGTGCACGGTGGTTCGTCGCGACTCTGGTGATCGCCTCGATCACCGGCAAGTCGAAAAATCGCTGCAGATGCTAAATCGAACATTGGTTCGATCGAAAACACTCGAAATCAAAAACTCGCCTCTTCATCGAACTATAACCCAAAAACCCATTGAACAAAACCTCTTCGCCGCCACGCCTCGAGTCACCAGAAGGTTCGTCACTTCGGCCTTACCACGTCCATACTCCGAGCCAACATTTCCCCCAAAATCTTCGAACTCGATCAACTCAAAAGGGCGCAATCGAAATTTTTGTACAGAACAAAAAAAAATGGTATTAAAACCCTAATGCGACCTCGAATCCAAATCTCACGCAATAGATAATTTTTCTGATATTTCTCGTGACATCCCTAATGTTTGTACTTGCTTCAATTTAATTCTCAACCTTTTAAATAGATTAAATTTCCTGGAATTTGTGGAAATACAGTTTTCATTCATAAACGAACTGCTGATACAATACCAATCTAAAAATCCTCATTTTGTTTTTTTAAAAATCATAAATTGAAGTAAGAATTCAAGCTATATATTCGAACCATTAAATTAAAATTTTTGAATTCATTATAAAATCTATTGTTACTGTAAGCTGAGTGTTCCAGAGTCAGGTTCTTCATTTTCGAACTTGAACTAGTTTGCTAAATCATAACTTAAGTTTAGGCCCCTCATTTCTTTTTAAAATCCCAGTTTTAAAAAAAAACATTTGTATGAAAACATATGATTTTTTTTTTTCTATTCTGTTTTCTCTGAAACCAAAGATTGGAAGAATAGCTACAACAAAGATATGCAGAGTCATCCTTTAAAACATACATAGCCAAACATAATTTGTTTATGGATTAAATACACATGATTTTAGATATCCAAAGCAGTAAGTTTACTCACTTGACAATATTTGAAAATAGAGGATGCTTTTGTTTTTGGAATCTGCAGTTGGTCTTTCTCTCCTTCACTCTCTGATTTTTGCTTTTATTTTTTTTCTTTATAAAAACAATAAGGTTTTAAATATTTTCTTCCCAGACTTTGCTATGTTTTTGTTCGAATGAACCAAAGCAAATATGCATGTATATGTAGAAGAGATAGTTTGTACAGGGTAGGGAAAATAGGCTGAGTCCAGCAAAGCAAGTACAAGTTGAAGTATATAAAAAAAACTAACCATGCTTTTAGATCTGCTATGCAGTAATAACATTAAATGAAGTATGTTGCTTGTATTTAATGCAGTTATGCTTCTTTGCTAAAGGTGATAGCATTAAATGAAGGTATGGAAAAGGAATGTTCAAGTTTTCTTCTTTTTCCTATTTGCAGCATGTTATGTTCTGATTTTTTTTTTATATGTATAGTTTATATACTTTTTATAGTTTTATATTCCTTCATACCCTTTTGTTATCTTATTTTATTTGTTTATTTGTTTACATTGCTTAAATGTTAGATTTTTTTTTTATTTGTTCTCTTATGTCTTTATATTGTTTATAGCAACTTGTTTTAGTTATTTTGCTAAATATATGAAAAGTTGTTTTATTTTATTTTATCTTCTTTTGCTTACATATTTTACTGGTTTGTACATTTGTTCATTTGTTCATTTATTTGTTTATTTATTCTTTTGTTCATTGTTTGTTCTTTGTTTATATCTTTTATTTATTTATTTGTTTGATCTTTTATTTATATCTTTTATTTATTTATTTGTTTGATCTTTTATTTATATCTTTTATTTATTTATTTGTTTAGATGTTTACTTATTTGTTATGTGATTTAAATCTTATAATTTCATCATAACTTTAACAAATTCTAAATTCTATTAAAAGATCATCTATCAATATCTCTTTTTATTTAATTCTATATTAATGTGTAATATTAATATCAACAATAAAATCTTTAGATTAAATTTTACTAGTTAAATCCCGAAGTTCAAACAATTTATCTATTTTTAATTTTCAAAAATTTCGGGATGTTACAATATCCCCTCCTTAAGAAAATTTCGTCCTCGAAATTAAAAGAAAGAGAAACTCAAACAAAGAATATACGAATTCAGAAATAAGGAAATGACTTACAGATTCAAGTTGAGATGTCAATTCTGCATTTGGGATATGATTTCTTCATATTCTCTTCAGTCTCCCAAGTACAGTCCTTTGGATCGCCACTCCATTTAACTTTGACCAATTTCACAATTTTGTTCCTCAATCGCTTCTCATCACGATCTACAATCTTTATCGGTTCCCTTCTAACTGCCAAGTTGGGAGTGATTTCAAGATCCTGCTGAGCAGCTTCTTCAATAATATCATCTGGATCGTGCACATATTTCCGAAGATTAGAAATATGGAACACATCATGTACGCCAGATAACCAGTTGGGTAACTGCACTCTATATGCTAGAGAACCAATCCTTTCCAGAATAGGAAAAGGACCAATATAACGCGGTGCTAACTTTCCAGTTTTCCCAAATCTCAACACTCCCCGCATCGGAGATACTTTTAGAAATACAGAATCTCCAACTTGAAATTCCAAATTTCTCCTTCGACGGTCATAATAGCTCTTCTGACGACTTTGGGCAGTTAATAACTTCTTTCGAATAAATTCTACCTTCTCAGTGGCTTCTTTTATCATATCTGGTCCAAGAACAAGTCTATCACCTGATTCGATCCAACATGTAGGTGATCGACACGGACGACCATATAAAGCTTCGAAAGGAGCCATTTCTAAACTGGCTTGATAGCTGTTATTATATGAGAATTCAACCAGATGCAAATGGTCCTCCCAAGAACCACCAAAATCATGAACACAAGCACGCAGTAGGTCTTCTAAAACTCGGTTAACCCTCTCAGTCTGTCCATCAGATTGCGGATGGTAAGCAGTACTGAAATTTAATTTCGTTCCTAAAGCGTCTTGAAATGCTTCCCAAAATCTACAAGTGAAGATCGGGTCACGATCACTCACTATACTACTGGGAATACCATGGAGGCGAACAATTTCCTTTATATAAATACCTGCCAAGCTTGCCGCAGTACGAGTGGATTTAACTGGAATGAAATGGGCATTCTTGGTTAGACGATCCACAATAACCCAAATCGCTTCATTGCCTTTCCTGGTACGAGGCAATCCATCGATGAAATCCATCGATACTTGATCCCATTTCCATTTCGGTACTTCCAAAGGTTGAAGTAAACCGGCCACTTTCCTTTGGTCGCTCTTGATCTGCTGACAAGTAGCACATCGACTCACATAAATAGATATGTCTCTCTTCATCGTTTTCCACCAGAATGTCCTTTTAACATCACGATACATTTTGTTGACTCCGGGATGGATGTTAAATTTGGATTTGTGGCATTCGTTCAATACTTCACGTTTCAATTCTGGAATGTCAGGGACACAAATTCTGCCCTTCATCCTTATAACTTCTCTATTATCTAATTCAAAAGTAGTATCCTCTCCTCGATCTATTCTTCTACGCATTTCTCGAAGAAACTTGTCTTCCGTTTGCCTGCTCGCGATCTTCTCAAGGAGAGTAGGAGTGATAACAAGATATGCAAGAACAGCATGTCTTCTACTTAAAGCATCGGCTACTACATTGGCTTTTCCCGGCGTATATTGGATATCTAAGTCATAAGATGCCAGAAATTCCAACCAACGTTGTTGTCGCAGATTCAGATCCTTCTGGGAGAAAAGATATTTCAAGTTTTTATGATCGGTGAATAATTCGAATTTTTCACCTATAACAAAGAGAGTTTATTAAGTATTTCTTTAGCTAATTTCGCAAATTATTTAGAAAGCTGAAAAGATTCTTACCCAGAAGATAATGTCGCCATATTTTCAAAGCGAAAACAACAGCCAAAAGTTCCAAATCGTGCGTTGGGTAGTTCTTCTCATGCGGACGTAATTGTCTACCCGCGTAGGCAACTACCTTTCCATTTTGCATTAATACTGCACCTACCCCTTCACCACTTGCATCAGTATAGACAGATAAGCCTTGGTTCCCGTTAACAATAGTGAGAACAGGAGCAGTGGTTAATCTCTTTTTCAACTCTTGAAAAGCTTCCTCACATTTTGAAGTCCAATCAAATTCTACACCTTTCATTGTTAGCTTAGTTAATGGGCTAGCCAACTTAGAAAAATCTTGAACGAATTTCCGGTAATAGCCTGCTAAACCCAAAAAGCTTCGAACTTCTTTTGGAGTAGTGGGTTGTTTCCAATCAAGAATAGCGGAAATTTTGCTAGGATCTACTGAAATTCCTTCTTCATTAACAATATGGCCAAGGAATTTGACTTCATTGACCCAGAAGTGACATTTGGAAAATTTCGCATATAGAACATTTCTCATCAAAATTTCTAAGACAATTCTAAGATGCTCGGCATGCTCATCTTTAGTTTTGGAAAAAATTAAGATGTCATCAATGAATACAAGCACAAATTTATTTAAAACTTCCCGAAACACGCGAGTCATCAGATCTACGAAGTATGCTGGAGCATTGGTTAGTCCGAAAGGCATAACTAACCATTCATAGAACATATTAGGACCTCTGAAAGCGGTCAGATGTACACAATCTTCGGCGATTCGTAATTGATGGAATCCTTGGGCCAGATCCATTTTTGAAAAGAAACGAGCGCCGTGCAACTGATCAAATAAATCATCAATCCTGGGCAGTGGAAATTTATTCTTGAGAGTTTGTTTATTTAGATCGCGGTAATCTACACACAATCTCAAAGATCCGTCTGATTTAGCAACAAATACGACGGCTAAGCCCCATTCGGAAACACTGGGTCGAATTAATCCTTTTGCTAGTAGCTCATTAGTTTGATGAACCAATTCAATCTTTTCCCTAGGTGCCATCCTGCGACTTGCGTGAACAACAGGACGAGTATTAGGTACAAGATCGATTCGGAATTCTATTTCTCGATGAGGAGGTAAAGATTTCACTTCTTCAAATACGTCAGAAAAATCCCGAACAACAGGTATAGACTGCAAAGTGGGTTCAAGATTTCCCAAAGTATATATCAATCTGTCGCTCCTTGGACTTGGATTCTCACAAGAGATTTCAATAAAATTTCCAAAATTTGTTTGGATTAAAACTGTCCGATTACTACACTCCAATCTAGCATCGTATCTCGTTAACCAGTTCATACCGAGTAAGATTTCAAATTCATCAAATTCGAGGACATACAGGTTGATAGGAAATTTATAGCTAGCATATGAAATAGGAAATCTCTTACAATATGAACTTAGATTTGCGGGACCTCCAACCGGATTTTTCACGCAAATAAGATCGTCAGCAAATTTAGTTTCAAGTCCTAATTCTTTTACGGTTTGTTGGGAAATAAAGCTATGTGAAGCTCCTGTATCAAATAAAACTCTAACAGTTCTATTATTAATAGTAAGGTTACCTTCCAAAACACTTTTCCCTTTGCCAGCTTTTGAAGATGAGGGGTCCTCCTTTATTGCATAGACTTTTGCTACCTGCGCTGGCCTCATCACTGGGCAATCTTTAACTAAATGTCCCGGTTTATGACAATTGTAACATTCTCTAGCTGGTCTCTTGGGTTTTGGGCAGTTATTTGAATAGTGGCCTTTCTCTTTACAGTTGTAACAAGTGACATTTTCTGCTGCGCTTCCCTGAATGCTCCTCTTCTTCTCATTGCCTTGCCAAGGTTTCTTGCCTCCGAATTTACGCTTTTTATAATTCTGACTACCTGAATTACCTTTCTCCACAGTCGCTTCCTGTATATCAAGAGTAGCGTACCTGTAACCCATATCTACTAAATCTGAGAAAGATTCTTTAACATGACCCGTCATTCTTCCATGATATTTCTGGTTCATTCCTCGGATAAACCTTTCGTTTTTCTTCAGAGGTGTATTTAGCAATTCCGGACCAAACCGAGATAGTTCACTGAATTTATTCAAGTATTCTTCAAACGACAAACTTCCTTGTTTCAAATCCAGAAATTCCTGATACATTCTAGAAACACCTGCTGATGGCATGTAACGTTTCTCAAACACTTCTTTAAAACGATCCCAAGTGAATTCTTCCTCGGGTTCATCTACAATGATGGTTTCCCACCAAGCTGAAGCTTCTCCTTGGAGTTGCCAAGAAGCTATAAGTCTTTTCTGCTCATCCTGCAATTTTAGTCCTTTAAAAATCTTTTCACACGATCTTACCCAAGCTTGAGCGTCAATAATTGACTCTTTGCCAATAAATGGTTTTCCACCAAGCTTTTCAAACTTCTTATATAATTCAGCCAAGTCCGGCTGCTGCTGAATTTCTATTACTGCTTCTGCGGCTGCGGGAATTTGATTTGGTACTGCAGCATTGCCTTGACCCCTCACTCTTCCTCTGCGTCCACTCATTTTCACTATCTGAGATTAGTAAGAAAATTGATTTAGATATGCAGACGAAATATCTTAAGGAATATCAGCAGTAAAAATAACTGACTAAGAAAATTTTAAAGTCTCAAATTTTATTATACTCATTCTAGGGTATACTTCACCCTATCTCTAATGAGCCGTCTAATGTGTTATACTCCGTAGCTAAAGTTCTTACTCAACCAACAGCTCTGATACCACTTTGTGACGACCCAAACTCGATGTCCAATAAACGACATCAAATTCGCATCGCCGGAGCTTATAACAACAATTAGATGAATATAAAACAGCGGAACAGAATCAATATCATAAATAATATCACTGTTACAACATCAACATAATATCCACACTATATCAGAGTACATAGTACATACACCACAATCTCTAAATACAACATCATGATAATACAACAGTGAACATATATCCAAAAGTTCTCAAATGAGAGAGATGCTAATGAACTCCCAAAAGCTAACACTTGCAATCTCCAAAGCTCCTAATATATCTCCAAGATAAGAGCTCCAAAATACTGCTACTCCAAAATATAGAAACCTGCTACTAGGCTGCCCGTGTGGAAATAATGGGCACCCAGAGTTTAGGAAAGAAAACAATAAACTCCGGATCAGTCATGGGACTGGTATGAGTAAACAAAAACAGTTGCATTTAAATAAAACAAGATTTATAAAAGAATTTTCGGAATGCTTTTAAAAAATGGAACTACCATAAGACCTCCCGCCACACACACAATGCAAACGCAGAATTGGAGGAGATTTCTTCTTATGACAGTTAAATATGCTTGATACGAGAAAAGAATTCTTTGTTATTATTACTAGTGCATAGTGATAGTAAATCATTTCTGAAAGTAGAATATTAATCTTAGCCAACATACGACCATTATCGTATGCCTACTATAGCTACCATGTTTTGTGGCAGGTTACCGCCACGCTGCATGACAGGTTCTACAACTAAAACCGTACAGGGTTTCGTATTGGAAATTGGATTTCCAACTAATGGTCAGGCCAAGGAACTTCCCATTGCCACATGAGAACGCCTCTGGAAGGACGTCCCCGAGAACCAAACCGGATCTCTACCAACACAAGGCCGGGTTACCCCTAACTGGGTAACTACTGACACGAGTATGCCATCTCCCGGTCGTAACCAACCTTTAACTGGGGCCCCAGCAACAAATCACAAAATCATATATATATATCTGCGATATCCACATAAGTTAAGTATCTGGGCTCCATACCATGATACCACTTTTATCCAGAAGGAAATGTACATACCCTAAGGGGTGCTACCCCCAATAACCTTGCCGCATCTTTCCTGTTTTGACCATTTCGGGGTGTGAGGTCCGACGAAGTCACGTCCACAAAAACACACTTTATACAAAAGCCGTGCTTTGGGTCAACAAATGATCATCACAATGATCACCAAGATAGACGATCAAACAAATGATCCTATCACAAATAATCAACACAATGATCATTTCAGCAACACTCAGCATGTCACATTACCAAATTGGGAATATATCGCTGATAACTTCAACTATATAACCTCTGAGCTCGTACGTCTCAGAGAAGGGTGTTAAGCTAAGAGAATAAATTCTCCGCCACCAACAGAAATATATTTGAAAGAAATCTGCTTTATGTCTCAATTTGTAATGTCAGACACACAAACCATACAAGTCTGTTCTGGGTTCGAACAGAACCGAAGGCACTTCCAAAGAAGTCCTTGCAATCCGGATATCCACAATTCTGATCGGATTTACCATCACATATGGAGAACTCTATACCGGAGCAACTCGGTGCAGAGTCAATCGACAGGTCATCCTATCGCTCTCGCAAATACCCGGTCTTCAACACCGGTCTTCAAATGCTATCCAATTCGACGTATCACTATTCGGAATGGGTTATACGACACGAAGGTCATCTCCCGGTTAAACCGAATAGTGAGCGTTAATTTAAAAACAATGTGGATGTCATTCATAATAATTCACAGGTTCGATGTGGGTTTCGGATAACAAACTGAAATCCGATTCCCTGTCGCATCGAAGTTTAAATGCCGTTTTACGGGCAACAGGGTTTTTACATCTATACAGAACGAATCATAATCACAGTGCAATAACATGGCAATTATATCATACAGAATTACAACCAGAACAGAGATGATATCAATATAAGTTAACAACAATAGTTAGTTATTTATAAATCAAAACGAATGAGATAAATTAACCAATATTTATTTTATCGATTATTCAATCAATGATCTATTATTCTTAATGATAATTAAATTAATCTTAATCGTCTTGATACATTGATTTTTTCTTAATTAGTTATTTTAATTAAGTGTCAATTTAAATTAATTAACTTGCTTTATCAAATCAATAAATTCTTAGTTATAAATTTATTTGAGTACTTAATTGTTTATTAAATCAATTTTTATCACAACTTTAAATTATTCTAAATTCCTTTTCAAAACTATTGATAAAAATTGTTTACCTTAATTTCCATTTGAAAATCTGTTTTATATTTTTAAAAATTAATTTGTTGATACGTTGGAATTTTAACGTAAATCAATTTAAAATTCTTCCTTTAAAATCTAAAAACTTTAATTAAAGGGTTAAATAATTTTTTTTTTTTTAATTTAAACTTTCATTACTTAATCAAAGAATTAACAATGCTATAACATTTGTTAAATAATTTAACTTAGCTAGATTTATATTATTTACATGGCAACACAAAATCCTCTTGAAGATTTTTAAATGGGCTTAGCCCATCATAAACAACCCGTGTAACAAAGGTCACGAGCCCGATCCTTTCTCTTCTTATCCCAGTTTCTTTCCTTCCCCCAGTTCTTTTTTTTTTTATCTAACGTTTGTATATGTCAAACTGGAAAGAAGTCTCCTTCACACGCTCGAGTTCGACCCTGAGTTCGACCCTCTCCATGCCCGATAACATCACCGAGTAACCCAGACCTTCTTCTCCTTCATTTCCCTTTTGTTTCTTTGTTTTTTTTTTTATATACTGGCACATCACCACCACCGTGCACGTGCACGGTAGTTCGTCGCGACTCTGGTGATCGCCTCGATCACCGGCAAGTCGAAAAATCGCTGCAGATGCTAAATCGAACATTGGTTCGATCGAAAACACTCGAAATCAAAAACTCGCCTCTTCATCGAACTATAACCCAAAAACCCATTGAACAAAACCTCTTCGCCGCCACGCCTCGAGTCACCAGAAGGTTCGTCACTTCGGCCTTACCACGTCCATACTCCGAGCCAACATTTCCCCCAAAATCTTCGAACTCGATCAACTCAAAAGGGCGCAATCGAAATTTTTGTACAGAACAAAAAAAAATGGTATTAAAACCCTAATGCGACCTCGAATCCAAATCTCACGCAATAGATAATTTTTCTGATATTTCTCGTGACATCCCTAATGTTTGTACTTGCTTCAATTTAATTCTCAACCTTTTAAATAGATTAAATTTCCTGGAATTTGTGGAAATACAGTTTTCATTCATAAACGAACTGCTGATACAATACCAATCTAAAAATCCTCATTTTGTTTTTTTAAAAATCATAAATTGAAGTAAGAATTCAAGCTATATATTCGAACCATTAAATTAAAATTTTTGAATTCATTATAAAATCTATTGTTACTGTAAGCTGAGTGTTCCAGAGTCAGGTTCTTCATTTTCGAACTTGAACTAGTTTGCTAAATCATAACTTAAGTTTAGGCCCCTCATTTCTTTTTAAAATCCCAGTTTTAAAAAAAAACATTTGTATGAAAACATATGATTTTTTTTTTTCTATTCTGTTTTCTCTGAAACCAAAGATTGGAAGAATAGCTACAACAAAGATATGCAGAGTCATCCTTTAAAACATACATAGCCAAACATAATTTGTTTATGGATTAAATACACATGATTTTAGATATCCAAAGCAGTAAGTTTACTCACTTGACAATATTTGAAAATAGAGGATGCTTTTGTTTTTGGAATCTGCAGTTGGTCTTTCTCTCCTTCACTCTCTGATTTTTGCTTTTATTTTTTTTCTTTATAAAAACAATAAGGTTTTAAATATTTTCTTCCCAGACTTTGCTATGTTTTTGTTCGAATGAACCAAAGCAAATATGCATGTATATGTAGAAGAGATAGTTTGTACAGGGTAGGGAAAATAGGCTGAGTCCAGCAAAGCAAGTACAAGTTGAAGTATATAAAAAAAACTAACCATGCTTTTAGATCTGCTATGCAGTAATAACATTAAATGAAGTATGTTGCTTGTATTTAATGCAGTTATGCTTCTTTGCTAAAGGTGATAGCATTAAATGAAGGTATGGAAAAGGAATGTTCAAGTTTTCTTCTTTTTCCTATTTGCAGCATGTTATGTTCTGATTTTTTTTTTATATGTATAGTTTATATACTTTTTATAGTTTTATATTCCTTCATACCCTTTTGTTATCTTATTTTATTTGTTTATTTGTTTACATTGCTTAAATGTTAGATTTTTTTTTTTATTTGTTCTCTTATGTCTTTATATTGTTTATAGCAACTTGTTTTAGTTATTTTGCTAAATATATGAAAAGTTGTTTTATTTTATTTTATCTTCTTTTGCTTACATATTTTACTGGTTTGTACATTTGTTCATTTGTTCATTTATTTGTTTATTTATTCTTTTGTTCATTGTTTGTTCTTTGTTTATATCTTTTATTTATTTATTTGTTTGATCTTTTATTTATATCTTTTATTTATTTATTTGTTTGATCTTTTATTTATATCTTTTATTTATTTATTTGTTTAGATGTTTACTTATTTGTTATGTGATTTAAATCTTATAATTTCATCATAACTTTAACAAATTCTAAATTCTATTAAAAGATCATCTATCAATATCTCTTTTTATTTAATTCTATATTAATGTGTAATATTAATATCAACAATAAAATCTTTAGATTAAATTTTACTAGTTAAATCCCGAAGTTCAAACAATTTATCTATTTTTAATTTTCAAAAATTTCGGGATGTTACACCAATGTTGCTTTTTCCCTATGAATTAAATTCCTGATTGAATGTTGTTATTTGATAGTTAAATAAACGACTAGCGAAATTAGACCCAAAACATAAATTTGGAAATATCTAGGAGAAACACAAGAGTTATATGGCATAGTCATCTCCAATTATGCTTTATTGTGCGTATAAATCTCGTTTTTTCTCCTAGGACAATGATAAGGGAACCCACCTACTAACGATTAGGAGCTGATCTTCGATCTTATCTTTAACTGTTATTTCCTAAAGAACGTGGGTTGAGTTTATCGAAAATTATCAAATATTGTTTTGGGAAGACCAGGATCGAGTATGTTATTTGAAAACCACTTCGATCCAACAAATGCATTTAAAAGTGAAGACAACTTGAAGATGATGGAATTGGAGGTGGAGCTCTTAAGTGTTTCAGTTCAGTCCCAGAACGAACTCATATGGATGAATGTTTGTATTGCATTATTGCTTAGAGGGCAGTGTTAGCATTCTAAGATTGTCTGCTAGGAGGAAGTAGGTAAAGGCATGACCTCACGAGCCTCACAAATCGAGAAATGGAAAAAACATGGCATGCAACTGAGCTTTGTGGTCAGTTACCATTAGGAGCCGCCATCCCATTCTAGATTATCCATACTTGAATTTTTTTGCACGCAAACACCGTGCTAGTATAAGGCCTCGATATCCAAAAGCGATGGGGTAGTCCAACTCGTCATATTAAAGGAGCAGCCGACTCTGTATAGCAAGGGTACAAGAAGTTCTTATCAGACTCTGGTGCATTTTCTAGACATGTACCATCAGAAGGTAGTCCCTTACCTTGCCATAGTATGGAATCAAATCTCCAATACATGCCTTTATGGTTTTGATTATAGAGCCTAGTATGCTGGAATTTAATATGGTAACAATTTCAACAATTTTGATATTATTTGAAGCCATAGACGTTACTAATAATCACTGGATTTTTATATACAAATGTTTTGATTATTGTAAGGTCAAAACACGTCTCTGTTATGTGCGACGTGATCTTACGAGATACTTTTGATTTCCAAAGATTTTCTATAACTTTAAAGTCTAGTTGGGTGTGCTTTTCCTCATGCTAGTTTCCAAACTGACTCGGGTGTTATTTTATTATGATGTTTGGGTGAGACCGAGCATATTACAGATTAGTTTGGATGCAATGGAGCTTTAGGAGATGAGTTGGAGGACCAGATATGTATTTACGTAGAGGGTTATTATTTTGCTGTATCCATTGATGGTAATTGTTAGCAATTGAAAGGACAGGTCATCATAACTGTCCAGGCTGAAATAGGTTAGTATACTCTGATTGATGTCTATGTGTGTGTATTTGTGTATATTATAGTTTTTCTTGGGTGTAATGATTTGTTGTATATGGTAGATTATTCGTTCTACTGTGAGATTCTTTGAGTTGTTCCTTCCTTCCTTCCTTTTTATTATTCCCCTAACAATCAGATTTTCTAGCATTTGATTGCTCGACATGCAACATAGTGGACGTATTATTGTCAATTTTAGAGGGTCGAAGATCTCGGTCATTACATGAACTTAGTAAATTATTCCTATTACCATTGTACTATCGAAATAAGTCCGAACCCGAGCCAACCTAAAGTAAGTTGGTAAAAGATACTTTGCTAAAACTATTCATTGGAAATATACATACAATATGGTGTCAAAAGGAAAATTTTGAAACAGAAGAAGTATTTTTATATTAACTAGTTTGAGTGTCTTGTAAATAACTAAAAATGGGAAAGAGATTTTTCCGAATGGTAAAAACTTCTTAAATATTAGCCTTTTGGTAAAGGAACGTACAATACTGTTTGGTATGATACCATTTTCGAGTTACTCGAGCTGTATATATTTTTTCTATGGATTAATAATAAAATATCATTTTAAAAAAGGGTTTTTAAATAAAAGCTGGTATTTAGTTCTCCAGTCAGATTATAAACAATAAACCCGTCTATGTATAATAGTTCTCATACTTAGTTCTCAAGTAAGATTATAAACATAGACGGATTTTTACCCTACAGTAACCAAACATTTCATATCAAATCCTTTGAAATTATAATAGTGTCTAAGATACAGATACATATTAATCATAGCCTAAATTACTAGGTTGTTAAATTCTAGCATAGTAGGTTTACAACAAAAACAGTAAAGGCTCGTATTGGAGAACGGATTCCATATAATGACAAGGTAAGGGACTAACTTCCAACATGACATTTCCAAAAAAATGCGCTGAAACACCAACAGATGGTCCTCTACCAACACAGAACTGGCATACCTTTACCATAGGTAGTACCGAATATCCCATCATCTCGGTCGTTCTCGACCTATTTGTAGCCACACGCATACAGAACATTCCCGACATATAAAGGGTAATATGGAAAGGTGATGACCATATCCTAACAGGGGTGACCCACATAGCCACGTACCATCTACGCTGTTCTTTTCATTCTCGATATGTGAGGCCTAAGGTAACGTATCAACTTTCACAAAGCAACAAATCCCACTTTGAATGCCACATTGCCATTTCTACCAACACACTAATTTATTTCCATAGAAGTGCAACCTCTGAGCTCATACATCTTAGAGAAGGGTGTAAAGTGGAAGAGGGGGTTCCTTCTTCGTTACCAAACAGTCATACATTTGTAAATATCAATGTGCACAATTCTTAGAAATGCAATATCAGATATTTGTCCATACAAGTTGTCTAGGAACAAGACAAACCGAAGACACTTTCCTACTACATCCCGTCGGGAATCAACCCTAGGATTAGTAGTGAGCAGTCTTTGCATCGAAGATTTTCAGAACTAAGCACTACTGTTCCTATATATATAATATGGAATCTTGGGGCTAGTGGAAAGCATCCCTACATCATTAAGATCTCCATCTTCAAAAGACATCTTCTTCAACCAATCTGCACTTTCAAATGCATACGTTTGTCCAAATTGGTTTTCGGATAAATCTGATCCCATCTCGCCAGACCAATAATCGAAAAGAGGCTTTCAACCTCATATGGAAACCGTGTCTCGTAGGCTTATCACGTTTCCAGCTCTCAACTTGATATCCTTGGCACAGAAGGAAGTCTAATAGGTTGGAGTACCTTAGTCTCTCTACACTACTCGAATCATCATTCTTAACATCAAACGATAATCAAGCCTACTCAGTTGGCCTCGTAGTAAGTGCACGACTAATCAGTTACCACATCAAGTCAAGGAATAAAAAATGGCCAAAAATACAATCTAGAACACAAGCAGCCACTAGGCCTATTTATTTAATCGTTTATTAATGAAATCACTTGCCAAATATTCATCTCAAAATATCTTCAAAAATATAAGTTCTCAAAACTATTTTATCTTTCGATATTTGGAAAACATTTCTTATACTTATTTCAATGGTATAGTATATTCACAAACCATCTCATTTTCAAGACTTAGAAAATATCTCTATAGACTTAAATCCGTAATATGTATATTTACAAATCTTTTGAGGAAAGCTTCATATTTTCCAAATCACGCTTTATTGGGTCAAAACAAATGTTGCGTAAAACCTTGTTAAGACAACCCAAAACAATAGTATAGGGACTCGACAATTTATATTTATATAAATCCCCGATACTATATAAAACCTTCCCTTTCGAAAATCATTTACTATAACAACAGTGTTATAGTCTGTGCCTTCCTTGCTTTCTCGAAAATAGTTATCACAACAATAAATGTTGAGATCGATGTCTTCATCCTTAGTACATTTTAAATCATGTTTTGAAACCCTTTAACTCCATCGAAAAATATTACTTTCAAAACATTCCTTTGAAAGATTATTTTGACTTTTAAAACGTAAATGTATTTCCTATATAGAAATCCATATTCAAATATCAGCATAAATAATTTCCATATTTATAAAACTATGTTTATAAATTTCCATTCTAGAAAATTCTCCTTATAAAATCTCTTTATTTATAAAATTCTTTTTATAAATCTATTTACCAAAATAACAATTACAAATCCATTTTAAATGTTTATAAAATACCATTTATAAATCTATTAATTTATTTATAAAATATTACTTTTATAAATCTTTTATATGAACCATTTTTGAATTATTTATTTCAAACTATTTCTATCTTCTTAGAAAAAATATATTTTCTTTAAAATAAAGGATGGACTAATTTATTAAGTTTTTAAACCTTTACAATATAGTTCAAAAATCTATATTTAACATATTTCACAAACTATTATGATACCAACAGCCACACATTTTATTTTATTTAAAATAAAATCCTTCTTTTAATAATTCATGAATAATTATTAAAGACATATTATTTAAAAATCACTTTAAAATCCTTTAAAATCAAAATCTTCACTTTATACTATTTTGAAATAATAAAAATAAGGCCTAGTACTACTATAGCACTAAATAAACAAAATCATGTCCACGCAATCAAATATGGCATCCAACAAACCATATATCACAATATACATGAAAAGTAAAATCAATAGCAGTGAGAAATCTTGTTGGATCCCTCCAACCTGACCCCTACATCACATAAAATATATGATCCTATAATAAAGGTCATTCGCAACTAGGATGGTGTATATATAAAAAGGTCATCTGCTCCAATGGCGGGAATAAATCCAAACAACTGATAAAATAGTAAATCATCCAAATAAGCAGTAAACAAGCATCAATAAATATTCGGACTTATATAAAAATAAGTGGGTCCTGAGTGGTGAGTTAACTCACTTTACAATCCGATGATGCTGATGCGCTTTTGCTCAACGCAGTAATCGAACAATGTTTGATTTTTCATAAAATTCCTATAAGCTCAAAACTACTCCAATCCAACTCCATAATGTAATATTCGATGTAACGAGCGTAATGCGATTGACCATATCCAAATTCAATCTCGTATGGATAATATATGGATTTTAGAATATTTGAGATTTATTATATTTTAACTAACTTAAAACAATTAAGTTTTAAACCCTTAATTAACAACATTACTAAACCTAGGCCACGCCCCTTTTCAAAACCAACATCGTCATTTATTTCGAGACCACTGCCGCCTCGCGCTTTCTACCGTAGTCGCTCCACTACCAAAGACTGTCGCGACCATGACGCCTCTAACGCCACCAGACATGTCACTTTCTATGGCCCCACGTTCGAGAACGACCCAATATAGTCATTTCTATTCAACTCGACTTTGTTGTCGCTATGCTTCACCGTTTGATGATCCAAATGTTGAATTGCCTCATTACCTCATCGCGAACAAGTTTGTAGTTGGGGAGTCGTGATGGTTGTGATGGACATAGACCATTGGATGAGGAGAATAATGGATGGCAGCTAGGTTTTAAGGATCTGGTTTGAGCAAAAAGAATGGGCTTGGGTCCTTTTATAGTAAAATAAATATCTACACAATATTCATGTCGAATTTTTCCGAACTCGAACCGAGGCATGCCGCCTAGCGTTTTATATGTAATGCTCTTATTTCGAAAACGATGGAACTAGCATCAAGACTAAGTTCCATCATCTGTAGAAGTTAGCTTTTAAAATCAAATTATACAAATTTAAATTTCTTTAATTAATTTCTACGTGTTTGGAGCTCGCACGATTAAACGGTACATCCAATCACCATGAAATTTGATGGCATATAATAATTCACCATTACGGATCCAATGACACTAGTTTTGTCTAAATCCGCGATAGTGTTTCGAAAGGTTATTTTCACACATTAATTAAAGTGAATTATTATTAAAACCATTCTAATCACTTTTTATTTAAATTTAGAAGTTTACTATCCTCATTCTTATTTAAAAAGAATTTAAATCAGCTTTCGAAATCCCTATAATTGAAATTTAAGTGGTTTAACTTATAAAATTGACTTTTTAATAATTAAAATTAATTAAACATTTCAAAGTCAGATAACCAAAATCCTGGGTCATTACAGAGAGAATAATGTAATGTCCTAAAATTTATCGCTTTAACTTCTAAATATTTAATTTATTTTAAATATTCAATTCGTGGTTTTAATAATTAGATAATCCTCTTTTAATTTGTAACTAATGATAAAAAATTCATTTTTGAATTCTGTTTACATAAATAGGATCTTCGATGGAAAAAGAAAATTGACCGAAACCCTTTTTCGGATTTTCGATCTTTTATTGAACTACAAATTATAAAAGATTATAATACCTTTCTTTGTACTTTAAACAATATTTAAATGTTCAAAATTTTTATTTTGAAATGAAGAATGAGAAAAAATTAATAAAGATATTATTTCAATTTAAACATGAAAAGATGGATTTGTGTGATGACCCACCTTTTTGAGCCTCAAATGTCTATACTAATACATCCACGGTGGTCGAACACCCAAGTGCTGAGAAGAAAAATTGTTAGTATAAAATAAGAAGAAAAAGAAATAGATCAAGAAAGAAGAAAATACAATATTAGAATCTTAAATGCGAAACGATAATATATAATATCTCTAGAGGTCGTTAAAAAAAGAAAACTATGATATCCATATATCAATCAGAGAAAAACTAACCTACCATCAACCTGGATAGTTATAACTACCCGTCCTCACAAATGCTGATAGATGCAATCAAGTAATGCGGCAGAAATAAGGTACGGTATGAAATTATCTAGCTCCTCTCCAAGAGCTCCAACGAACCACGGCTAAATCTGCAAACCCACTCGAGCTGACCCGAGCATTAAGAAATTAACACCCGGGTCAGTCTGGTAAACAAATGTGAGAAACTCAAATCATATATATTATTATATTTGCGAAATAGTTCGAAATAAGAGTATCTTGTTAGACTATAATGCTAATAAACACTAATGGGTTTACCTTACGATAACCAAAACAATTCTTCATAAAATCCAATGATACTATGATAACGTCTAGGGTGTAGAATATAAATATTATAATATAGCTGGAATGGTTACGTTTATTACATTTAATGACATACTAAAGAGTACAATCAAGATCAATAAGGAATGTTTGCATAATGGATTCTCCATGGAGATCCCTTCAGTCAAGCCAAAATCCAACCTCCTACACAAGGGTCAGAAACTACCTCCGAGCATCGTATATTTGTAGACAAAATATACCATACAGTAAATATAACCGGTGCATATATAAATACATGATCCTGAATACCATCACTCTTGCACGCAACATCAATAGGCATACTCTAGATCCAGAGTGATAATATCCTATCGCAAGTTCGAAAAACATCAAGCTATGCTCCTACTTTGTTTTATGCTATTTTCGATGTCGATGTTACATTCGGCATCTTTCACAAATGTATTCAACACTCGAACAGAACTTGGAACCACACATGGATTCCTATATCTCAATAGATCTTGGAACCACACATATATCCCTCAATAGATCTCAAAATCTCGAATGGATTCCCATACCTCAGCAGGCTTCGGAATCACACATGGATCCCTACATCCTGAATAGATCATGAACAACAACATGTCTTCGAGCATCTTCAAACAAATCTTGAATCTCCACATAGATTCTACATCTTGAATCTGTCCACTTCCAAGGAATAGAACACGTATCTAAGCCTTAAAGTGGTTTTCAATAGGTAGAACACTTACTGATCCCGGTCTCTTCAAGACTGAACCAATGAATTTGGTCATTCCGTAATTATGAGAATAATCACATATGAGAAGCCAAGTTGTGTATGTTATCCACAAGTAATACACAAAGCACGATCAAAACACATAAGCACGATTATGTCATATAAAGGACTTCTATTCCCCTTTTTAATTAATCTTCCATTATTGATTAAAATCATCTTTTATTAGTAAAACCCATTTTTACTGAACAACTCTTTGTAAATGAAGATCCATTTATTAATTAAACTTAACTATTCATTCCAATACATTTCGATACTCTCAAAAATATTCATATACTTATCTCAAATGGTATGCGTATATTCACAAACCACTAGCAAGATTTAATAGTTTAAACCTTTGTTTTTTCATCCTTTTCCAAAAGATTCCTTACTTATTATTTCCTTGAAAATATCCATTTTAAGGATCTAAGTACTTTCACAAATCCATTCAAAAGGTTTAAGACCAATGCTACTCAAATATTACCACTAGAAACCCAAAACCATTCCTCTTATGATTATCTTCAAAACATTCTTTTCAAAGATTCATTTACGTTCATAAGCATAAATAAAATAGGTTAAAGGCGAAAGTAATTAACACATTGCCAACACAAACTCAAAAACATTTTATACTTGTTATCCTCTTTAAAACCCCATTATTTAAGATATAAGTATTTTCCAAACTCATTTAACAATATTTAAACATTTTAAAATATTACCCAAGAGTTTAAAACAAATGTTACTAAAACACTATCTACGACAAACTCCAAAACATTTCACTATTCCTGTTATCTTTAAAACTCTATTTTCAAAATCCAATCACTTTTCAAAAGTATAGTTAAATGGGTTTAAACAAATCTTGCACAAACATCATTACTATAAACTGAAAATCACTTTCACACTTTCCATTAACTTTAAAATATTGATTTAAATTTCTAAGTACTTCTCCACTTATTGAACAAAGTAATATACCTTTTTAATCAATTTATAAAACGGTCCATTATAACATAAGTGTCATACTGTAAAAACTCCTTTTAAGTCAATTTACAAAATATTAGGCTTCCTTTTAAAATCAGTTTAAAAAATATTAAACTTCCTTTTAAATCATTTAAATAAACTACAGTACCTTTTAAAAGATATATAAATATATATAATAAGATATTTATTAAAATACCATAAACCATTTGTAAAATATCATACTATAAAATCCTTTTATTTCTTTAATAAAATCTTTAACAATTTCTAAAATCAATTTTATACTAAAATGTACTTCTAAAATACTTATACTATATTTTAAAACCTTTATGTAAAACACATTTAAAAACCTATTTTATCATTTAAAACCATTACTTAAATGATTTCTTGTAATATATTTAAACCTTGTTATTTTCTCAATAATAAGCACACTAACAGTACTTATTATAAACACGAAGGAGCCCTAGAATGTCTTGCAAAGTTAACTTTAAAATCGTAGATCACAGCAATTTCAAAGTGCATCCACCACGCGGCCTTTTCTCTTTTAACATTTATAACTTCCATTTCCCAATTACGCAAATGTCCAAACCAATTCCATTTATGCCTAACACACCAAAACATGTATATAACAACTTAATATATATGCACATATATATTTCCACAATTTATCCAATTTAACCTATGTCAAATATCAGGGATTTCAAAGTACGTTTATATCGACTATATCATTTCTAACATATAATATGCAATATCACTTTTCATTAAGTAGTATTAAACATGTAAATAGAGAGTCTGGTCTATGATACATGTTTACAGAATCAAAAGGGAGATTATACTACAATTTAATGTTTCACTTATTTTACAAAACATGGCGGGGTCCAAAAGAAATAACTTGCAGTCCGTTATGCATTTTATATTTTTATACAATAACAATTATATATACAATGATTGTACAATCAATTTGTGAGCAAAAATCACCTAAGTTTCAACCTATGCTTTCGCATTTTCGAATAACCTATAAAATTCTCACAAGTTCCAACTCGACGAATCTAACTAAATCGCATAGATAATCCAGGTACAAACACAATGGCTAAAATGGTGCCTCGATTGGACCTCATGTGAACAAGATACAATCGTTAGAACATCACAGGATTAATTAAATTATAAAATTTGGTAATTATACTCTAATTCCTTTCTCCTATCAAGTTGCACATTTCTCAAACCCTTCGCGACTTCCATCGCCCACTACCACCGCCAACCTCCACCTATGACTGTCGCACCTTGTTGTCGACTCGCTTGGCAGAGACGACCCCAGCGCCATAAGTGCTGCCCATCCTCGTCACCTCCAGTACATGCTAGAACCCACAAACAGCCCCGACGTTCATCTCCCCTTCGATGCCGCCACTGTGTCGACCAATCATCACAAAACTACGCCAACATGTATCCCACGCCACCCCCACCATTTCCATTTAGTGCCGCAGCCCATAGATTACCGTCGGCGATTGTAACATCCCGCCTTTTCGCACACTTCAAATCAACACACATGTCGATTCAAACCATACGGAAGGGCGGATTGTTATGGGGTAAACAAGAAAAACAGAGAAGAAATAAAACAAAATAGAATCTCACAGCGGAAGGATAAAATATAATAATAAAATATACAGTTTATAAAACTGTTTACAAAACATTTGATTCTTCTATATACAATTAAATATCAGAGTTCAAATACCAAAAATATCAATGTAGCGGAATACAGTGCAGTGGAATAAAATAGATAATAGTAATACAAATCCTCGTCCTCGTCCTCCAAAGCTAAATCTCCAAATCCTGAAACGCTCGGACTGACCCGAGCGAATTTGAAAAGACAAAAACACTCGAGTCAGAACTAAAAGATCTTATGTGAGTCAAATTAGCATAAATAAATATGAGTGCGGTAACTCAAGAGATGCTCGGGATTTACATCTCCTAAGGATCCGTTAAATTATTTACTATATAGTATATTGCGCTATTATAATAGTGTCTATTTGTAAAATAAACTTACTTTTTAATAGCGTTAAGGGGTTACCCATATAGCCCTTAACACAAATAATGCCAATAGTCTATACAGTACCGTAATACCTCCTGATCGGGAGGCTACCAGAGGATACTCCATAGGTACGACACAAATAGAAACTCGTACAAGGCGCGATAGGGTAGGTGACACGGCACAACTAGGCAATGCCAGGGTAGATATAACAATTGCTATCCGGGCTGGTGGAAACGCGCAGCGCGCAGCTACCGCCCACCTCGAACAACACCCCCAAAATCAAAATCAAAGTGGCCACCGAATCAATCCAAAAGTCAGAGTATAATATCGAAGGAGTGCGTTCGATCAGAGGAATGACCTCATTGGCCCGAGAATCGCTCCTGTTTTAGCCACCTTATGCCAACTCACGGGAGTTGGGTCCACGTATTTACCTCATAGGAAACGCCGCCACCAACCTACTTCATTCTGGAATCTCCACCGCATACAAGGTTGTTAAAGTGGTTTTCGGAGTTGGCAGAGAGTATGACAACTTCCGATCCCGGTCTCTTTAACAACCAAACGTTATTATAACACCGTGGTCATTTAAAATAATTTATACTTTAAAACCAGAATAAAATATCCGTTTTAAACCCATATAAATACGATATCATTTATATTTTTAAAACCCCAAATCAATACGATATCATTTAGACCCAAACCCATATAATGTCATTTTATTTTCCAATATATTCTTTTCCAAAAGTCATAGTGTTTTCAAAGTAAAATATTTAGAAATCAAAACTCTTGAATATAATATTTCCAAATTATACTACCTTGAAAATCATAATTTTGAAACAAATTTCCATCTCTTAAATGGTTAAATATTAATTTACTTTTATAAAACAAAATAGCTTCTTTAGATTTCACAAATCAATTCCAAATATCGATTTAAACTTCCAAATACCATTTCAGTTATTACGTTTCAAAGCTTTAAATATTTCACCATTTCAAAAACAAACTCATTTGACAATCCCATATATATTAAATTCAATTACTTATTATTTAGACTTGAAATGTTTACTTAATGAATTCAATATAATTTAAGAAAAACCTTTAACTTCACATAACTGGAAAATCTTTCAATTTATTATATATTCATTTAAATCCACCTGATATTCATTTAAATCACTCTACACAAAAAAATCAAGTTATAAAAATCATATCCTTTAAAAAGTTCTAACTTTATATTAAATTCCAATTTAACTTAATATTCATCTTCCAATCTTATTCTCACTTAAGTCGTTAAAACTCCAGAAATTAAATTTTGAATAAATGCTTAATCGTATTTGATCTCAAAAAAATCAAACTTATTTTATACTTCAAATCAATTTTATACAGAGCTTAAAACCCGGAAATTACTATATATAAATAACCTTTATCAATAACCAAATCAATATCCCATAAACCATATATATATAGCTTTACAAAACCATAGAAATCACTTTAAAATATTTTTATATATATAGACCGCAGTGTCTGTATAAAGTTTTCTATCCTATGGTCAAGTGATACGGATGTTTATCATTTCAATCCGCAATTTTAAAAATTAAAAAAAATTGCGGTTGTATATCATTGCAAACCGCATCCCAACTAAAATGAAATGCATGATAAATTACAGATTTTTAAAATATAGTACACATCATCCATTCACCAAACATCAATCAACAACCATTAATTATAATCATCATCCAATTTATTTCAATCATCATTAGTTTATTTTAATCATCGTCAATTTAAAACAAACATCAATATATAGCATATGCAATATAACAGGAAATAAATGACAGTTATTAACTAACAGTTTATATTCAAAATAAATTTAATAACTGTTTAACTAGCAGTTTTATGCAAATAAATAAATTTTAACTGTCAAATTTATATGCAAAAAAATAAAATTAATTAACAGTTGAATTAAATAAATGCGATTAACAGAGATAAAGAATAAAACATGGCAAACAGTCATAAATAAATTTCTACTCATATCTAAAAATCAATTTAACAAACATAAGAAATTTTAGAAGTTGTGAGTGGGTTAAAGCACTCACCTTTTTGAATTTAAATTGAATTCAAATCCAATTTAAACCAAAAATTGGACAGTCTCCAAATTCATCCAAACTAGTGCCAAAACGTCAGAAATTCCGATACGATCCCAGCAAAACAAATCGCGCATGAATCCGAGCTCGTATGCAAAAGTTACGAAAATTTGAAAAATGGAAAATTCTGTTCCTGGGTCGACTTCGGGTTCGACTTCGGTGCGCCGCCTCAATTCCCCGGTGCTTGCTTGGAGTTTTCGCCAAAACGACCCGGAGCGACCCGAGTCATTTTCTTCCTGACCCGAAGTTGCTCTAGGGTTTTCTCCCTTGAAACCCGAAGCGCGACCAGAAGCTGCTGCAGATCCGCAATTTTTTTTTTTTTTTTGAAATTGAAATTATTTTTTTGGAATTTGGGAATTAGATTTTTTTTTTCTGCCATTAGAATGAGGAGTTGAGAAGGAGATGTATGTATAGAAAAATGAAAATAAGGAGTGGATAGGGTTTATAACAGGTTATATATAAACAAGGCTGAAAAATAATAGATGGATCGGATTGGATCTAAACATAAGTTTAAATTTAGGCATAAACATATATGCAATAAACTAGCATTAAATTTTGAAACGTGAATTGATTTAATTGGAAATAAATTACCCAATCCAAATTTATTTTAATCAGTTTCCAATTAAACTGATTTGATTCAATTCCAACCCTTTAATTGAGCCTATCATTACTTTGTAACGCAGTTAACATTTGTCTCACGTTTCATTCCATATATATTCAAATTTCCAGCTTCCCTTCGTATAAATTATTATTTCCAAATATATTGAAGTTGTTATTCCAAATTATTATTCCAACCCAACTATATACATGTGCTAAAATTAGAAATTATCAATTAAGTTTCCCAAAAATTTCATTGAATTAAATCTTCATTCTTATTATTCAATCCATTATAGCCAAATGGATGAAATTAACATACATAAATATTTTTCAAATTTCAACTAAATTTTCAATTAACGTAAAATAAATGTTTAATTTTTACTTAATTGCAAAAACTCAATTACCTTAATTCTTTATATTCATATAAATAAACAATTCTTGATTTACAATCTTTTCATTCACCCATAGTCATATTATAAATAGAATTTTATTATCTTCAATTATTTCGATTAAATCTATTATCATACATTACTTTAATATACTGACAACATTACTTTTGCACCCTTTCATTTACCCAACTGTCATTTTATAAATAAACTTAACAATAGATTCATACTCTATTACATAAATTCATACCCTTTTATCTAAATTAAAATCTTCGTAACTTCAAACACTTAATCCATTTAATTCCAATTACTCCTTTCATTAAATTTTGGATTCAAATCAATTTATAAAGCTTTACCTCCATTCTTTATATACACTAACCATCATTTAATGAAGAATTTATTTACGTTATTCCCCATTTATTACCTTAATTTATTTATCGTAACATTTAATTTATAATTATTGCAATGATTTCCGATTTAATTGAAGGAACTAAGTATATAACTCATAATAGTTGTGGTTAAACTCTTAATCCTACATTTATAAGTATATACTTATCCATTATATCTATTACTTAAATAAATTCCTTTTTTATGTCCTTTAAATTTATTACTAAATATCCATTTACCTTTCCCATAAAATTTGAATTCCATCAAATTAATATAACCAATCAGATTTCCATTCACACTTTATTATAAACCTAAAATTTGCAATTCATTATCTTGTAGTAATGTCATCCCATTTCTACTTATTATTATAACTTTACAATCTATACACATTCAGTTACTATTCAATGCATATTTATTCATCAATCAATTCGATATTTACTTTTCTTTCCTCCTATTTGATAAATAACCTAGAATGCATTTACATTCACTCATTTCATTCAATTAATTAATGATTCCCTCAGTTAGCAATAACGTAACATTTTCTTTATTTGTATTGCAAATAATTCAAAATTCAATTCCTAATTCTTAATATCCTCTAAATTACAACTTCCAAACATGGTATTAATCATCATTTACGTACCTCTAATTATTTTAATTTACATTAACATAATAAATTACCTTTAATGAAATCTATCCCCCAATTTATTATATGCAATAAATTTTGACCTTACAACAGTTTCAACTAATTATTTATATTTATTGCGATTGAATACCAAAATTTATTTAACACATCAAATAAATGAACAATCTATATTCATTGTCACCTATTTTCTTTTAAATTCAGTTATAAGTTTGTTACTTACCAACCAGGTTATAATAACACAAATTTTTTTATTCCACTGCAATATATGATATATTTGCATCACATACTTGAATTTTTCAATTTCATCTTAATTCCAATTCATGGTAGTATAATTTCTTACTATAAACTCATTTAAAATTTGCATACCAATTAATTAGTTTCAACTAAATAGATTGATTCAATTCAACTCTTTTATTAAGTCTATATAAATAAATATACTATTTCATTGGTAAATGTTTATTTCAATTATTCCTTTATTCCTTACAAATCTTATTTCATTCATGAATGCCATCATATATCAATTATTACATAATTTCATTAATTTACATTCAGTTACAACTAAATTAATACACTGATTTCATTTGCAAATTAAATGCTTACAATTTATAAGCTTTCATTCAAAACAATATTTCAATTTGTACCGGACATTGATTTAATTCAATTTACTATTTAATATTATTAATTCATTAACTAAATTCGCTACTAACCTTTGTTCTCTTATATGCAACTCTTAGCCTAATATAACAATTTACATCACTTCAATTTATTCGTCATTTTGTTTCAACTGTAAATACTTAGCCTTATATTCCCATGGTTTCATTTCCTTCTCAACATTTGCTTCATTATTAATTATAAAATCTTTATTTCTTCTAAATTAAATTTGCGTAAATATTATTAAAATGACAAAATTTAATTAACGAAAATGACGGGTTGTTACAGCGATGAAGTCTCAAACCCTATGGCGACGTTCATTGTCGATTTCCCACCGCCTTGCCCCAATACACCATGATCCGACCGATCAACATACTCCAAACACCCTCACGAACATTGTCCTAGTTGGGACCATCAACTGAAATAGCCCTCAGAGGCATCGATCAACCTAGACCATTGAATAAGGACGTTGTAACACCCCATATATTTAGTGACATTGTTTAGAAAATTTCATTAGTTAAATTAAATTAAATGACGTGGAATTGATTAATGGATTGAGATTTGTGACTTATAGGGTTAGCCATGCCACGGTAATTAGTAAACAATGATCCAAAGAATTAAAGTGTTACGAAATAAGGGAGGGAAAAATGGAAAATCTGGTAAACATATAGGCTATACCGTTAGGAATTTACTTCCACATGTTCATTCCATTTTTACAAGCAAAAATTTTAAGTTTAAAGCAGGCCACCATTAGCAATCTTAAGAGAAGATAAATCTAGGATTCAAGTGAAGAATAAAATAAAATAATCAAGATCAAATCTCACATCTTTAATCACAAAGCTAAGTTAAATAATAAATATATCTCATTTTTCTTAATGGTTTTAGGTTTTAAGGAATAATCAAAATTATTTACATGTCTATGCCATGTTTTTGAATGATTAAATGATTATATATGCTTGTTGATGATTTGTGCTTATTCATATAGATTTTATGATTTTTTTCGATGTGAAAACCATATTTATTAACATTTAAATGACATGCGATTTGATATAAAATTAATATATTAGAGGTGGGTTTCAATTTTCATAAATTTCTGAACTAATGAAGATTTTATATTAATTTTCTAGTGAAGAAAATGATTTATTGGGTTATATATTAGGGTACTTTTGGCATAGGTCCATGATAGGTTTCAAAACTCATAAAAACCCCAGTGAAAAAAAGTATGTAAATTAGGTCCTTATTTCGAAAATTATCAATAAACATATAAAAACAAAAAACTTTCAAATTTTTAAACTTATTTCAATTAATATTTATCTTCGTATTCATGTCAAAACAATTAAAAAACAAGAATGAAAAGGAAAAAAGGACACACGATATGTTTTAGGAATACTTGTAGACATGTATGCAATTTTAGAAAATAATTGTAGACCTGTCTCCAGTTATTCTGGATAGCATGCCTTTGCAATTAAAAATTGCAGATATCTCTGCAATTATAAGAAATAAGTGTAAATATTTACGTAAATGTCCTAATTTTTAAATCAAGGTGTTGTTATTTAGTGAATAATTGCATATATGTCTACAAATATATGGAATGAATGCAGACATATCTGCAATTATATAGATATTTATTCAACGCGGTTATTCAGTGAATAATTGCGTTCATGTCTGTAAGTATATGGAATAATTGCATACATATCTGCAATTATTCACATGTTTATCGAATGCGAGTATTCAGTGAATAATTGCTGACATATCTGCAATTATATGGAATAATTACAGATATGTCCGCAATTTCTTTTTTCTATCAGAAACCTAGTTATAATATTTACAACTTTTTGAAATTTTTTAAGCACAAGCGCAAAAGAACACAAAAAATACATGCTGCTATAGTAAAATAATATAGGGACCCACTTTACAACTTTTTTAGGGAGGATGCCATTTGAATTAACTTTGGTTTTAGGGATGCGTGACTAATATTCACCATGAATTAATTACGGCTAAATAATTAATTATTTAGGTCTGAAATTTATATTTGTTAGAAAGCATATTGAAAATGATTTAGAATTTTAATAAAATTTTCCTAAGTGTTTTGATGGATTTATAAAATACTTTAAGGTATGGGACTTAAATGTTTTATAGATTTATTTAAGAGGAATAGGTGTTTTGTAAAATAAATTATTGTTTATTTTTGAAAACATTAACAGCACTTTTGAAAAAAATATACAGCAACCAATAAAAATTTGAAGAACAATAGTAGGTCAGTTGAAGTGTGTTTTTGTTTTATCTAAAAACACAATTTGCATGATTTTAGCGTGTTCCGCCACTTTCGGCATGAGGGGTTCCGACTAGGAAGTTTTACCACCATGCTTTTGAAACCAATGCGCATGGTATCAAATTACTTCGTTTGAAGCGTATAGGATTATGACGACGGGCAAATCCGTACTCCTAGAGTCGACACTATTCTCCCTCAATCAACTCAAGATGTAAGGAAATACGAACCATCTAGGTTAAAGAAGAAGAGGTAGAAGAAGAAATTAGAAAACAACATCAGAATCTAACCATCGTAGTGGAATAAAATATAATAGATAATAAATGACCTTTACACATAAAAAAATACATCTGTTTATACATTACATCATCAGAGTATACGTAACACACAACTGGATAGTAATCATAACCTGTCCTCACTATCTGAATACACAACGGAATATTTTACACAAACACGGAAGTACGTATCGCCATCCAGCTTGTCTCCTGGGCTCCACAGCATCCTTACCTGTATTCTATAATACACGGTCTGAATCGAGCATTATAGTTAAATAACACCCGAGTTAGTCTAGAATACCAGCGTGAGAAATCACACCCAATTGGATTATTAAAGTTTCAAAACCCTTTGAAAACAAAAGCATCTCGTAAGACCACGTCACAAATAAACATGTCGGTTTTTTACCTTACGATAGCCAAAACACTTTTTATTAAAATCCTCTGATATTATAATAGTGTCTATCTACTAATACTAATTAAAATAGCCGAAATTGTTACATGATTAAATTCCAACATACTAGCCACAAAGTGGGTTCTACAAACAAAAATCGTAAAGGCACGTAGGGAGAATGGATTTCCAACCAATGACTAGGCACTATGGTACCACCTGTCACAGTACGTGGCCTAAATCACCATACCGAGGATTACTTCCAATCCCCTGTAACACAAGACTGGGACTACCCCTTACTGGATAATCCTGAGTAAGATCACCCCACGGTTGGGATCAGCAACCGCACCACTAAGCCGAATAAAAGGAACATCTAGACAGGGATTACCTCACCCTAATTGGTGTTACCCACATAGCCTAGCTACATATCCCCTGATTTTCAATCATTCCCGATTGATGAGGCTTGAGGCCTAGCATTCCTTTTTAGAACGTTTTACTTAGAATGCCCACCGTCCACCTGATGATGTTCTAAAAGCACTCATCCATACAAGTCCATCCTGGGTTCGAACGGAACCGAAGGCACTACTCCTACTACATTCATTTTGGAATCATCCTCAGGATTAGTTGCGACTAGCCCTTGCACTTCACTGCTCCATCTTCGAATCCGAACTCATTTTTCCATGAAAACGTACAAACCGGATCGAAGTGTTTTTCGAGAAATTAATCATGATCCCGGTCTCTTCGAAACGATCAGCGCATTGTCCAATATTGATAGTCGGTTATTTAACTATCAATTAACATTCATAAACATCCATCAAACATGAATAATTTCTCCTGAATTATTTATTAACCTCAAAATATCTTCGCAAGATATATTTCCATTTTCAACACTTTTGAAAATAGTTTTCAAACCACACTTTTCTCATGAAATAAATTTCCAAATATTTATTTCCACTGAAAACACCAAGCACAAAAACTTTAGATTTTTGAAATAATTTAAAACACTTTATTATAAAATATTCTTTAAAACATTTAAATTAAGAATTACTTTAATACTTATTCAAAATATATACTTTAAGAATATTTAAAATATAACTACTTTGTATAATATAAAACTGAATTTCTAACTTTTAAAACATAATACCAAGCCACCTTTAAATAATTACTGCTATAACAGATTAAAAGAAAATACTTACTTTAGAATTTAAACATTTACAAATAATAAGTTTTCTAAACGTACTTTTAAAACAACTTAAAACTTTTTACTTATACTTAAAATTTGTTTGAAACTTACTTGGCTATTCAGGGAAATACGCTTCCCTTCCACGTCTTTTAAAAATAAATCACTATTTATTTTTAAACAAATTTACCCATTCCTTTAATAAATCCCCACCGTGAATTTATTCTTTCAAATACCACTGATATATTACTTCATTTTTATAAACCCAGTTTATAAATTTCATAGTCACATTCTCCTTTAAATTTCCAATTTCAAACACTTAAATCAATTTCCAGATTGATTTTCATTTTACTCCATTGACTTCAGATTTTTATTCCTTAATTATGATTTAAAATCTTTTAACTGAAAACACCAATTTCAGATTTCCCCAAATTCCTTCTTTATCCTTTCAATAAATTTAAACCTTGAATTTTAAAATAAATTATTTATTTCTTTAAATAATATCACTTAAGTTTTAAAATTCATTATTTTCCCTCTTTATTCAAAATCTCCTTTCCCATACTTGTAATTTATTATTAGAATTTAAAAATTGAACTTCATCCTTTCTAATTCACTTTTATAATTTATCCAACTTTCAAAAATTATTTTTACTTAAGAATTCTCTCTTTTTATTTTCTCATCGAAATCCAATCTATATATTTTTGATAACTTAGTATACCCAAATATAGTCAATCAAACGCAGCATCCAATATTTCAATTATAAACATAAGCCATCACAGAATATCAAATAATCATAACACAGAATTATTAGAACAATCTAAATAATTTTGAGGAATCCAATTGGATCCCTCCAACCTGTATCCCTGCATCCACAGACGTTAGCATAATACCAATTCCACTTCGAGGTGGAATATCGTGGTATATGAGATTTATATAATATCATCCGCTATTATGCGGCGCATAGGGTCTCATCTGCTATATAATGCGGGAAATCAACCACTCCAATATATACTATATATTACTATATAATATACCACATCCAATAAATTCAATCATTCAACCAAATATTTAAATTCAACCATTTAAATTTAAATTAAACCCAGATGAGTGAGGTTAACTCACCTTTGCTTTTATTTGCAATCCATTCCAATATTGCCTTGGTTTCTCGATTTTTTTGACCTTGAATAAACATATTATGATTTTATTAATATTTGACTAATTGCACAATTTATTATCCATTTTATAATTTTAATTAACCAATAGATTATTTTTAAACAAATTTCCTTTTAATAAAATATTTTTAGTAACTAAGATAAATCACATAACTTCAATAAATACATAAATTTGTACTAAACACATATTTAAAACACTTAGTAGTGATAAAATATGAGTATGTATATTTACTTTTCCTTTGAATCTACATATACCATCTTACAACCCTTCAAAAGTCGTATATATTTTTAAACTATATGTATATTTCAGTATATAAACAAACATAAATAGTTTCCTTACTGCAAATATTATATATATTTTTCTTTATCTGTTTTCACTGCATATGTTTACACACACACACACACACACAGCCAAATGAAAATAGGTAACTAAATTGTAAATTATTTACCTTGCTATTCAAACCCTAGCCGAGATCCCCAAATGCACCTGTGTTGCCTCGTTCGCACGCGTACCCATGACCAGCGAACACCCACACCCTCGCCAGAGTCGCGGCCTCCCACGTGAAACGCTGCTTGCGTGCGAGCCACACGTCATACCCAAATCGTGAGCACCCTACGACGGCCACCACCTGAACGAACCCGCCTCCCCACGGCAAGCACGACTCATCGCCCACGAAGATGCTCCCAGAAACCAAAAATCGAACGCACTTCGCCCTCGATCGAAGGCCACATGGCGCCGCGAACAATTTGTGCTTCCCTTTCTTTATTTGCGAAGTCGATTTAATCTCAAATTAAAGAGGATGGGATAGCAATATGTGATTTTCGTTCGAACGAACTTGAAGAGGGATGCCATCCTTTTCTCGATTTCAACTGGAACGATTTCGTCCGGCTGGAAACGAAGGAGTAAAAGGAGTGTGGATTTTTTAAAATAAAGGGACGAGGATTTCGGTAAATACAATCTTCTCTAAATATTTGTTTTTTTCTTAGCTTCTGAGGGAAGAGAAGGGACGAAAGTATGATTCGTTGACTTCGATTGAAAGCCTGGAATGAGAAGGAACTTTTGTGATTTAAAAAGAAAAGGAAGGAGACATTTTTTATCTGTATTAACTGTGATTTAAACGAAGTGAAAGAAATAACGATGGCGTGTAGAACTTGCTCATGTACAATAATCTGAGGTGAAATAAAAATAGCTGATATGAGTAATTTGACCAGAATATATATATCGTTTTAATTAAATTTAAATGGTCTCGGTAAACGCAACTCAAAATCTTGATCTCCTATCAAGGCGTGCCGTTAGGCGTTTATAATGTTAAACCCCTATTTCGAACGTAAAGGAAAAGGTTTCGAGCCCTAATTCGATTGTATGGAGAAGATAGCTTTTTGGACCAGTTATTATATTGAATTTTCGATATAGATTTAAGCGCGTTTTTATCGTACGCTCACACAACAACTCCAAACACTATGAAAATTGAAATCAGATAATAATCCAATATTACGGATTAAACGGAACTAGTTTCGTCACAATCTGAGACTGTGCCTCGGAAGGCTATTTTTAAACGTCAATTTAAATGACATATTTTCAAAACTTAACAAAACACCTTTAGACCCAATTTTAACACTTTTACTACCTTCAGTACTATCAATTTAAATTTGAAAAACCCTTAAATTATTTTTAACAGGCTTAAATCTCCAGATTCAACATTTTACCCAGCTTCAAATTATTTAATTTAATAATTAAACCATCCAATAAATAGTGATATTTGGAATTCAAGTTAAACATTACTTTAAAATATTTAAAATCTATTAAATATTTCGATTTCAAATGTCCAAAAATTCTGGGTTGTCACATTCCTCCACCTTAAAAGAATTTCGTCCCCGAAATTACTAAGGCAGAAGAATGTCCCAAACCAACTTAGTGAAAATTCCATATTCACTTTTCTAAACCTTTTAACTAAACAATTAGTCACAATCTCCATTTTCAAAATCCCTTATTTCAATTCCAATATGAAATCGTTTTGTCGCTGACAAAATTTTTCCAAAATTTTTCAAAAATTTTCTAACTCCTAAAATTTTCAAAATTTTTTGGCAGAGTCTCCTTTGTACGGAGGAACTTTTGCAATTTGACAAGAGATATAAATATATACATCGACCCACACAGTCGGAAAAACAAAAACAGTTCATATTTCCTATTTTTATTGCGTAGGCGTACCTTTATTTAGCATTTTTAAGCAAGCGGCTTATTATTTTAGCAATTAGCGCGTCTAAATTCAGCCAAACGGCTTCCCTGTACCTGTACTTACTCAATTCAAACATGTAAGTACTAAATATGTGAAATTTATTAACACTTCACTTACTTTCAATAGCTAAACACACGCATTTCATAAAGCAACATGCACCAAACACTTTCCATGGCAATTTATATGATTTCAAAACTAATTCAATTGCTTTCAACCAATTCATATGCCATTTCATTCTATTTTAACGGTTTACACTTCAATTTCTTACATTCGATTCATTTTTTAACCAAACAACTCACATTTATTTCAACTGATTCCAAAAATCAACTTTATTTACTTCTACCAATCCATATAATTTTTATTCACTTCTGTTTAAGTCGAACGACTAATTTATTCTATGCAATTCGACGATATTCACTTAATAGAATATCCATTTTATTTTTTATCCACTTCCAATTGATTCCAACTCATGTTATTTTAAATTCCATCTCATTTCTAGTTTATTCACCAACCATACATTTGCATTTCATCTCATCTCCACATTGGTTTCATTTTAAAACCATTTCATTGAGCTTGACAACATTCAATGCTTATATCAATAACCATTTTCCAAATTAATTTAACCCAAACTTTCATTTACTGAACTTTCACCCTTCCTCGAAGCCAAGCTTCTATAAATTTTAAACTTAAGTTAATTTACTTTAATTTATTCCAACTTCAAACTTAAGTTCACTTCTATTTGATTCTCATTTAATCAAATTCCATTTAATTCAGTTAGCCTATCCATTTTCTTTTAATTCATCTTCTCAATTTATCAAAATAATATCCAAGCACATACTTAACTCATTTATACTCGAATTGGATTTTATTTGTAACTCAAATCATTTCTATTATAATCCAATTCCATTTTATTTTTACAACATCTCCACTTATTTTAATTCATTATCAATCCAAGTCGAATTCTATTTATAATTCGAGTTTATTTCCAAACTTCATTATTAACTTACAATCCATTTTATTTAACCGAGTTAAATTTTATTAACATGCTCTATCAAATAATTTATTTAGCTAATTAGCTTACTCCCAACTTTTAAATCAATATTCGATTTTATTACAAAAATCACTTCATTAAATTTTCCTAAGTTCATTTTCTTTTCATAATTCCAGTTTGTATTTTCTTTCATTTTCAAAAATTCCAACGCTTTTATGTCGGCTTATTTATTCCCTTTTTACATTTTTATAAGTTACTCGCTTATTAATATTCATACTTCTCCATCCATTTACAGTCAATCACATTTTCACTTTACTGTTAACCAGGGATTATATTTTTATTTCAATGCTTTTCAATTCTTTTATAAGCTTCCGAAGCTTATTTATTCCAATTCATTACTTACTTAGTTTACATTTATTTATTTAAGTAAGAAATTTATTCCATTCAATATTACCTATAACTCAACTGAATTTATTTCAATTCAATTTTATTTCACTCAACTCCAAATAAATCTAGCTACATACCATTCTTTTGAATTTTATCAAGCAAAGACTTAATTCCACTTAATATCATCCCATATAATTCACTTTAATTTCACTCTAATTCTTTTCAACTTACTTCAAATCCAACTCATTATTATTAACTTTGCTTAAGTTAATTTAATTCTAATTAATTTTATTTCTCAATCCAAATTTAATTTTTATTTTCCCATTCCAATCACATTCAAGATTTACTAATTTATTTCTTCCAATCATCAATTAGATCCAAAGTTTAATCTTAATCCAAGTTAAATTCTCATTTTTTTTAACTGTCACCTTTAATTTTTAATTCCAAAATCCAATCCCCATATTCCTCATCAAAATCATTCACCCTTATATAGGTTTATAACTTATCTCCTGATGATCTCTAAATTGTCTAAATAAGGATTTCATGATTTTAAACACCCGGCTTTTGGTTTTCAAATCATTTTGAAATTATATCAAAATCACACTTTTAAATTTTTAAACCAATCCTAGTTTTTACTCCCAACAAATTTCCTTTGAAATTTCAAAATCAAACTAGTTCTTCTGAACAAATCAATTTGGCAGCAATCCGTCACTTAGAAACTCGAAAATGAACATCGATGATGCTGTAGTCATCACCGAAATTATTTTCCAACGACTGAAGTGAGCTCAATGTTATATCCCTTCCCAACATTTATTTGAAACAATTTCCTTTCAGAAATACCTCCAAAATAATAATGCTACTATTTGTCTTCAAAACTCTTCGAAAAACACTTTCAAAATCGCCGGGGTTTTAAATTTTTAGATTTTGACTTAAATCAAATTTAACTATAATTCATTTGTATAATTTATGCTCATACAAATTCCCTTTTTGACTACACAAGTCATTACTATTTTTATAATGTTATTTGTTTAGAATATTATCGTCCAAACATCCAAGTTATATAACAATTTAAGAAAATATTTCCCTTATATCAAAATATATTTTGGGTAAAATTATTTCATTCATCCACATTTAAAACAATACTGTTTCAATTTATCATGTCAGGTGTTTATAAACTCTTCTCGAATAGCGGCCAACTTACTCGACCAGAATTCATATTCCACCCAACCAATAAGTCAACACAAAATTAAAACAACTTATATTCACTAACAAATACGCGGTCATATCTATTAATGTAACGACCCGGAATTTTGAGTCGCCAAATTCGAACATTTAATTCATTTTAAATGTCGAATATGGATTATAATTTGATTTCGAAATAAAAAGATTTAGACTAAATTAAAAGAATTAGTTAAATTTCAAATATGTGAAATTCAATTGAAATTTTAATAATAAATAGCTTAATATTAGAATTGGGATAATTGGTAATTCTGAATGTAAAAAGACATAAAATTAGATTCTAAATTTTTTTATGTCTATTTGGGTTTGAATTTTAATATTGGACCATTGGATGGAATTAAAAGTCGATAGGTTGAATTTGGAATTTTATATTAATTTAATAATGGAATTTAATAATATAATAATGTAAATATTCAGATTTTGATTTAAAACGAATTAGAACGATTTCTAATGTGATTATAAATTCTATATGAATTATAATTAAATTAATAAAATTTTAAAAGTGAAATTTTAGATGGTTTCGACGATTTGGAAAATCGCTCGAATTTATCGAAGAGTTAAAATAGCCTTCCGGGCACAGTCTCGGAATTCGACGAAACTAGTTCCATTGGATCTGTAATAGTTAGTTATTATCGGATTTCAATTTTCGTAGCAATCGGAGTTGTTGTTTGACCCCGGCAGCTTAAAACGCATAGAAAAAACTTTAATCGATTTAATTTAAAATTGATCGTTTATTTTCGTAACTCGCGTATATGATCGAATTAACCTCTGAAAAAGTTCCATTGTGTTCGGAACGTTGGTAAAACCTTAGAAACGCCTGGCAGCACGTTAGATTTGGAATTCGTTTGTAAAAGCTTGTTAGAGTTGGAGATAATATCAAAATAATATTAATAAACATTTATATATTCACGTTATCAAAGAAACCCTAGTAATTGTTACGGCCACCGCTTCAAACATTTCCATGGCCGATAAGCAATCCCCTTCCTCCTCATTTTTCTCGAAATCCTTCAACTTTCTTCAGAAATCACCAACTAGAGAAACGTAGAGCTTCTCGATCACTTTAGATCCAACGGTGGAGATGGGTTTTCGTCGACTGGATAGGGAGCTTTGGGCCGCGTTCATGCTCGTTTCTTGCACGAAACTCGTGTATTAGAGAGCAACGAGCTTCGCCGCATCTGGGGTGATGGTTGAGGCGGCAATGGACTTCGAAACGATGGTTCCCGATCGTTGTGTAATTGAGTGAGGGAGGTGCAGTTCCCAACCCTAGTTCGCGTTTATGGGTTCGAAGACCCTGGAGATGTCGCGTGAGGAAGAAATAGAGGGACGGCCGTGATTTCCTAGGCTGAACGTACGGTCACGATTGTGAGTAGATAGGTTTTATTTTAAACTAAAGGAAATTTGTTTATAAATTTTATATTCAAACTTTGAAAATTCATATCCAGTACATACGTTATCAGATTTCGATGAAACTGATGAAGCCGGAATCGCAGAGACGCGTACTACGCAGTGGAGCAGTTCTGGAATCATTCCGAGCAAGTAAAATTTAGGTTACACTGAACGTCGTTCGATTTAATTTAAATTTCAACACTTGTCGAAAACCTAAGGTGAGTTATTCTCATTCACATCTGGATACCAGCAAATGTTGATTGGTTGATTTGCTGAATATGATAATTATTATCAAATTAAATAGATATTTATTGGTTGTGCTAATATCTAAGGATGTAGGGAAACCGGTTGGAGGGATCCGAATGGATTCCTCACAAGTAGTAATTTATTTATATTTCGTAATATATCACATTTACATTGTGATAAAATTGTATAGATCCTGTTATGTTATACTTTGTTTGTTTACTGTGATAGATAAATTGGGAATTTAATTGTGTTGTGCTCGGATTTGGTGAATATAACCTAGAAATTTAAATATAAATCAATTGGGTTAAAGGAAAATTATAGAAATTCTTAAATAAAGAATTTAAAAGGAAATTAAATTCAAGTAATTGGTTGAAAATATGAAGTGTTTGAATTTGTGGTTTAAAAAGGGAATTGAGAATTGTTAAAAAAATAGCGAGATTTATTTTAAAGAATGGGAAGTTTATCCGAGAAATTTTATTTTGTTTTTAAGAAATCTTTCAAATTACAAATTTGCAGTTTAAATATGTTTAGAATATTTTTAGAAAGAAATATTATTTTAAAATGTTTTTAAGTGAAAGCAAATATTTGATTAAGTAATTATGGTATTTAATTATTTAAAAAAAAGGTAAAGTAGTATTAAGTTTTCAAAGGAAATTTTAATATGAACATTTGATTTAATAACCTTATTTTAAAAGTTAAATTTTATTTAAAATACTTAGGAAACCCCTATATATTTCCTTAAGTATTATTTTCAATTAAATAATTTCTAGAGTATTTTAAATATTTTAAACGTATGTTTGAAAGTGATTTCCAGGAAAAAGCAATGTGTTTAAAATAAAAGGAGCTATTTCTAAAGTATGGAAAGGATTTTACGGGATAAACGTAAAATTGAATTGGGATAAAACGTGTTGGATTGATAAAAAGAATTCTTTGGTTATTCTAAGATGGAAGTGTATTTCTCTGAAAGCCAAGTACATTTTTAAAATAGATTTTTGAAATGTTGGAGTTTGAAGTTATATTAAAGAATGGTTTCAAGAAAATTATTTAAGTTGTAAGAATTTTAAAAGTGAATATATATCAAAGTATTTATAGAAGTAATTGTTTTTTTTAAAGGGTAATTAGAATTATGTTTTAAAGAATATTATTATTATTTATACTTTATAAATGGTTCTACTTTCAAGAAAATGGATCAAAGTATTATTTAGAAATGGTATAGAGTTTCATAACTTTATTTTAAATTTAGTATGTCTTAACTTTATTTTGAAGAGAATAGTTCATACTTTCTAAAGCAGTTTGATTTGAGATATTTTTAAGAGTACATATATTTTAAGTCAAGTATGTAAGAAGTTTTAATATGAATGTTTTAACGTATCTTCAAGAATAAAGTATTTAAATTATTTTAAACCTTAAATATTGGTACTTGAAAGTTTTCAGAGGGAGCAAAGATTTGGAGATCTATTCCATGAGAAGTATTGAATCTGAAAAGTGTTTCAAAGGGATTTTGTAATGGAATTACATCTCGTAAATATATTTTTGAGGAAATAAATAAGGTGGGCAATTATTTATTGTGTGATGGATGTTTGTGAATGTTAATTGATAGTTAAATCACCGACTATCAATATTGGACAAATGCGTTGATCGTTTCGAAGAGACCAGGATCGAGATTTATTTCTCGAAAACCACTTCGATCCGGTTTGTTCGTTTCATGGAAAAACGTGTTCGGAGTCGAAGATGGATCAGTGAAGTGCAAGGGTTAGTCGCTACTAATCCTGAGGATAATTCCAAAATGGATGTAGTAGGAGTAGTGCCTTCGGTTCCGTTCGAACCCGGGACGGACTTGTATGGACGAATGCTTTCGGAACATCGTCAGGTGGGCGATGGGCATTCTAAGTGAAACATTCTAAAAGGTAACGCTTAGCCTCAAGCCTCATCAACCGGGAATGACTGAAAATCAGGGGATATGCAGCAAGGCTTGGTGGGCGGCACCCATTTCCGGGTAAGGTCATTCCTATCTAGATGTCCCTTTTATTTCGGCTTAGTGGTGCGGTTGTTGATCCCAACCGCGTGATGATCTTACTCGGGAATATCCATTAAGGGATAATCCGGGCCTTGTGTTGCAGGGGATCGGGCGCGGTCCTCGGTACACTGATCTAGATCAGGTACTGTGACAGGTGGTACCCCAGTAGCTAGTCACTGTTGGAAATATATTCTCCCTACGCGCCTTTTACGTGTTTTGTTTGTATTACCCACTCTGTGGCTAGTAGCTGGAGTTTAATAATGTAACAATTTCGACTATTTTATAAGTATTTGTATATAGACCCTATTATAATATCAGAGAATTTCTATAAAAAAGTGTTTTAGCTATCGTAAGGTAAAAACCCGGCATGTTTATTTGTGGCGTGGTCTTACGAGATGCTTTTATTTTCAAAGGGATTTTTTTTAAACTTTAATAATAATTTTGGGTGCATTATTATCAGCTGGTATTCCAGACTGACTCGGGTGTTATTTCATTATAATGCTCGGGTCAGACTGAATATTATATGTTCAGGACAGGATACTATGGAGCAGGAGAGGAGCTGGAGTCCAATACGTATTATCCGTACTTGTATATATATCTGCTGTTGTGATTGTTTGGAATTGTCTGACTGGTAAATGTTGTTTGTATGAGATACCCTGATGATGTAATGTATAAAACAGATATAGTTTCATTTTGTTTAAAGATCTATTGTTTACTATTATATTTTATTCCGCTGCGACTGTGAGATTCTGATATTGTTTAGTTTCTTCTTCTTCTATCTCTTCTTCTTTAACCCTAATGGTTTGTATTTCTGTTCCACTTGAGTTAATTGATGTAGAATAGTGTCCAATCAAGGGGTACAGATTAGTGGGCTATTACACTTGGTATCAGAGCTTAGGTTGGTAACAACCTAGGCTTTGGTGGGGAAATTACTCATTAAATAGAGTCAATAGTACTCTATAATGAGTTTAGTGTAATAATAGATATGAAAGCATACTTGTTAGTGAATATAAAATTGTTTTTATACTGTGTTGACTTATCGGTTGAGTGTTTATGAATTCTGGTCGGTACGGGAAGTACAACCGTATCGATAAGGGTTTCTAAACTCTTAAACAAGATAAACTGGCATAGTATTGTTTTAAAGTGGGTAAATGAAATAATTTTACCTAAAATTATATTTTGATATAATAGAGATAATTTCCTGAAATTATATATATATATATATATATTTGATTGTTTGGATGTGGATATCTTAATCAACTAAGAATCTAAAATTTGATCTAAAATTTGAAATGATTATAACCAAATAAATTCCATGAGTATAAATTATACAAAAAAAGAATAACTAAATTTGAATTAAACCAGAATTTAAATCCCGAAAATTTTGAAAATGTTTTAAATGTGGTGAAACCCAAAGTTTGGAAATTTAAAATCTTGGGAATGTTGTCCAAAGATTTAAAGGTAATGATGGAATATTGTTTTAGGTAATATGTTTGAATGGAAACTGTTTTGGAATGAATTTGGGGAAAGTAAGGAAGCACTGAACTCACTTCGGTCGTTGGAAAATAATCCTGATGATGATGGCCACATCATTAGAATTCATTTCGAGTTTCTAAAGTGATGGATTGCTTCCATGGTAATTGGGTATGATATATGTTGGACTTATTTGAGGTACAAGTGATTTTAGAAATTTCAAAAGGAGGGAATTTGTTTTGGTATAAACAAGTTATTTGGAATCTAGAAGTTTGATTTGGTGTACCAAGTAGGTATGAGTTTATTATTATTTCAAAATGATTTTGGAATAAAACCGAGTAATTTAATTCAGGAAATTCTATTTATATAATGTGAGGGTTAAAAATGAATCAACCATCGAACTTATTAAGTGAAGTTGATATAAATAAGAAGGAAATGAAAATTTTTGTAACGACCCAAACTTCCAGACTCCAGGAAATCGCATCGTTAATAAGAAAGAAAGGGATAGAGAATAGAAAGAAAGAGAAGAAGAAAGAAACAACACATCAGAATCTAAACAGCGGAACGAATAAATTATATTAATAACATAAGTATTACATAGTATACAACACTAATCAGAGTACACAAATAAACAACACATACTAGACAGTTATAAACACCTGTCTAGTATTTACAACATAATACAATCCAGAGACAACACAGAACACACAGCGGGATACTATATATCTAACGCACAAGCCTCCTGCTCCATTTCTCCTCCAATATTCGTCAAAGCTAACCTGAATCCCTTGGCTACTCGTAAAAATTTGAGTACCCAAGAGTTTATGAAAAACAAAAATAAACTCCGGGCCATACATGGGTCTGGTGTGAGTAACAGGTTAAAGTTGCTTAACTTTCAAAAACCTTTTGAAAAGAAAGGTATCACGTAAGACTTCCCACACATAAACATGGAAAAGTTTTTACCTTACACTAACCAAAACATTTGATAGGAAATCCAGTGATATTATAATAGTGTCTAGGGTTTTCAAGTAAATATGAAATAGCCGAAATTGTTACATCTATTAAATTCCAGCTACTAGCCACAAAAGTGGGTAATACAATCAAAACCGTTGGCACTTATTGGATTGTGGATTCCATACAATGACAGGGCTACTGGGGTACCGCCCGTCACAGTACGTGGCCTAGATCATAGTACCGAGGATTACTCCCAATCCCCTGTAACACAAGGTCGGACCCATTCCTTACTGAATAGTTCCGAACAAGACAACCCCGCAGTTGGCGTAAGCTCCAAACTGCCCACACAACCGAAATAAAAAGGGACCTCTAGACAGGGGAAAATCTTGCTCTCAAGTGGGGGCTACCCACGAAGCCTTGCTGCACCTCCCCTGTTTTAGCCATTCCCGGTTGATGAGGCTTGAGGCTACGATTACCTTTATAGGACATATCACTTAGAATGCTCATCGTCCACCTGACAATGTTCTGAAAGCATTCAATCCATACAAGTTCGTTCCGGGTTCGAACGAAACCGAAGGCATTATCTCGTTGCACTCGTATTAGAATCACCCTCAGAGTTAATGACGATAACCCTTGCACTCTGAATCACTATCTCGAACCTATAAGTACTATTCCTTCAAACTCATTACGGAATCACCCACAGAGTTATACTGACGTATAGCCCTTACATCTCGAGTCTTCACTTGCTCTACTTGGATTCACGACCTAACGTTAGTTTGGATCGATGTGGTTTTCGGATATCCAAATATGGAAACCCGATCCCAGTCTCATCGAAATCCAAAGCGTGTCTTTTAAGGCCAAGTTGTTTTAAAGATTTAAAACAATTCAATTATCTATATACATAGATAGATAAATCATAGATTTACAATAGGAAATCAATATCATCATCACACGGATAATCCATAATATCATTATCAAAGATAATCTATACCATCATCACAATGCAACCAATGCATCTATATCACTCAACATTAATTATCTTATATTTGAGATTTAAACCAACCAAGACAAACAACATTATCCAACCATATAAGCAATGATTTATCATACCAAATATAATTAATTTAAAATGAATTAAATTAATTACATCATTCTCTAATTAATTTAAAGTGAATTAAATTAATTACTCCATCAATAAAAATCTTGCTTTCATAACTATTAATTAATTATAAATTAATTAATTAATCATCTTCCAATTAATCACTTTAATTAATCACCTTTGATTAATTACTCCTAAATTACATTTATGTAATTATTCTTTAATTAATTTCACAAATTAATTATACTTATCCACATTCAGTAATTAACCTTAATTACTTCACAAATTAATTAACTATAATTAATTACATTTAATTCTTAATTAACTACATTAATTAATTTCCTTTAATCACTTATTATTGATTAATTAATCTTAATTAATCAATCTTAATTACATCATTAATTATCTTAACTAATGATTTTTAATTACATTTTAATTAATTACCTTATTAAATTAATTACATTAAGAAATTAATCTTAATTTAAATCATAATTGTTAATCCCTCTTGATTAACCCTACTCCATAATTAATTATCTCAAATTAACCCCTTGATTAATTCACCAATAATTATACTTAAATTACTTTAATTATCAAATCACCTTCACTAACTACATGCAGTAATTACCCATTAATTACTTCTCTAAGTAATTACTCTTTATTTAATTACTTTAAGTAATTATATTTCACAAATTATCATTAACTTAATCTAATCAAAACAAACCCAATTAATTACAATTAGTAATTAATTCCTTAATTACTTCCATAAGTAATTATACTTAACAATTTACTCAAATGATTATCTTTAAATTAATTAATCTAATTAATTATTAAAAATTAATCATATTAATTAATTAATTAATTAATCCTCAGTTAATGACCTTCATTAACTATTAACAATTTATTAATTATTTTCTAAAATAATTAACTTATTTTAAATCATTATTAATTTCAAATTAGTTAATCATTAGTAACTCATTAATTAATCCCTAATTAACTAAATAATTAAGTGTTAATTAAAACTTAATTAATCCATTATTACTTGATTAATTAATTATTAATCATTAATTAAAATCAAACCTTATTTAATTAATTATTCGTAATTACAAGTTAATTATTCTAAAAATAATTAACCTTAAACCCTTAATTACTTTGAGTAATTATTCATTTCATTAATTTATTAAATTAATTATCCATTTAATTATCCTAATAATTAAATGCATAACAAACCATTAAACTATAATTTAATTTCCACCAAGTTTTAAACCAATTTAAAACTTATACATTATGTGATAAATAATACTTATAAAAGATATTTATACAAGATTTAAAACAAATTCTTTTTAATTTCAAACATTCGAATTTTACATTATCATTCAAACTGTTGAAACACTTAAATCTATCAAACTTGAACTTATTTTAAATCAAAGATTCAAAATAAGATTTGAATCAGTTTAAACTTTATTTAAAACATTTCTTACCTATTCAAATTCCAATTTAAATTCAAATTTCTTTAAAAATCATTTTAAACAACAAATCCCTTTAAAGTTATTTTAAACAAAATTTGAATTCAAACTTATTTATATCCAGTTATGATTCAAATTAAATCTTAAATCTATAATTTAAAATTAGATTTAAAACTTAATTTTAATCTTTGCTTTATACATAAAAATTCAGTTTTAATTTGAAACAAAACAAGCTTCCAATCACGAACAAAAATAACTCGAGTTACAATCCATTCGAGTCTAACATAATCTGACTCGAACAAAAATAAACTCGAGTAAACTCAAACCATATTCGAGCAACTCGAGTACTTCTTTCATCAGAAAAACACTTAAACTAAACAGTCAGGCTACATCATTATCCTGTATCAAACAAAATACCCAGGCCTACACAATTTAACTCGAGTCAATCATTCACCAGCTTCGAGCAAAACTCAGAAAATCCCGAAACAATCTCGAGAAACCCTTCCTCCCAAAATAAACTGATACTCCATGATCGCCCCCGTGCACCTGCACCACCACGGCAACCCATTCCTACCCCTCGCGACAACTCTCGCAAGTCAGTCATCATCTTCCAACACGTTCTCGACCATCAGAGAATCTGAAGAAGCCCTAAATCGAATTTGAGCATTCGAGCTCAAAAATACAGAAATGTCGAATTGGAAATCGCCTCAACCACCGTACTCCGACCACCAGAAGAACTCCACCTCCGGCCTCTACTCCTCCCACACTCCAACAATCATTTCCCCAAATTAGAGAAGGCTCGGTCAACATATGATGTTGCGGTGATCAGTAATTTCGAGCAACAGACCAATAGGGATAAACCCCTTTTCAAACTATAATTTCTAATATTTTTTTTTTCAAAATTCATAACTTTGATCATGAAATCGGTTTCTAATCTCAAATCAAAGAATCTGGAAGGTCAAATTCCTATTTTCAAAAATTTGGTTCTGTACTCTCTGAATTTACAAATACCATTACAGAAAATTTTCATATTAAGTAAAACTTAAACTGTAAACAAGGTTAACAACCTTGTTTTGATTCAAATGTTAAAACTTAACATACATCGATTTAAATGGAGTAAATATTTCTAAGCCATTCCCAAATCTGAAATCTTGAGCTACAGAAAGATAAATTCACATCAACATGTATGACTTCAAACTCATATGTTATACCAGTAATAAACATTAAAATATGACATGCAAACACACAGAGTTTTAAAAATAGCAAGCATCTAATTATTAATTAAGTTTAGTTAGAGAAAACAAATTGTTACTCTCTGATTTCCCTGAGCAGAGTATCCATTACAGAAAATGATTAAACTGCAACATGCACTACAATATATCTTCACATATATATATACCAGTAATGAATAATAAAAAAATAAATTCAAACATGCATATTTTCAGAAATAACAAGCAACTGATTTCATACTAAAATTTCATTAAAGAATGAGGTTACTCACCTATTTTTAATGAGCAGAGCACCCTTTTGTTTAGATATGCCTGACCCTGAGTTGCTTTGAACTTGAAAGCTTCCAATTGCTTCTAGATTCTATTTTATTTTTGCTTATGACTTGAACTTCATTCTTGTTTAATTGCTTAAGCTCCATGATGCATGCATGTTTCCAGAAAAATGCAGACTTGATTTGCTTTAAAACAGAATGAAACTGTAGGCCTGTATTGAGCTTTGTAGTTGCAGATTTTAGTTTGAGGTGATAACAAATTTGATTATACAGGTTAATGAGTTGAAGAAATGAATTTCAGGTTAATGTATTTGGGGAGCTACTGGTTTGAGGAGATTTTTTTTTTGCAAGTTTTGTTCTCTGTTTTTATTTGAAGATTAAGTTTTAGATTTTTATGGCTGAAGATGTTATGTATTTGAAGAAATAGAAAAAAAAATGAACTTTAGAAAAGATGAATTTATATAAGTATGTTTTGATTTTATTGAAAATACAAGAATAAGAAAATTAAGACACTTGTTCAATTTTTAAACATTTGTCACTTTAACCAGTTTAGGCCTTAACAAATGTCTTTTTTTTTATCTTAATAAACTTACACATGTATTTTAAGCATTTTAGTTTTATTTTAAATTGTTTATAAATAGCTTTAAATCCCAAATTCTTATGTATATAAATGAATTCCTTCCCACTTTAAATTTATTAAAGAAATGAAACAAAACAAATATAAATTCAAGCTTATACAAATATTTTTAAACATTTGTTTCTTTTACATTTCAAAACATCAAAGTCAAATCCAAATTAAATTATAAACTTCAAAATAAAAATCAAGTTATATATGTGTGCATATATATAACTCTTATTAAATTTTAAAATAACAAATCCCATTCTAACAAAATTTATTTATGTTTATAAAAACAAAGTATCCTCAATATCATTTGAAAATAACAAATTAAACAATATTTAAAATGATTTATAAAAGATATCATATATTACTTCTATTACTTAATAAATTAAGATCATATGAAATTTGTATTTTAACTCTTATTTAAAATTTTATGTAATATTAAAAATAAAATAAAACAAAGCTTAAATGTAAATCAAATTTTAAATTCATCTTTAAGCTAATTAAAATATAAGTTTAAACAAATAAGATTTTCTTTTAATATAAACCATATAATTATTTATTAAATTGCTTTGAAAAGTTAGATGTTAAATTTAAATCAAATTTCAAATTTATCAAATATAAATAAAAATTAAAAATTGATTCATTTATTAAGTTCTAAATCAAGATTTATCAATTTACAATATATACTATTATATTTATTATAAAGAGAAAACAGTTTATTAGCTTTAAAATGATAAAGTCTACCAATTTAAATACTTATGAAAAGATGATTATTAAATCAATTCAAAATTTTATTATCAAAAATATCAAATCAATTTAAATTTATAACACAGATTATTAAATTTATATTGCCAAATTTCCAGGATATCACATTCCTTCCCCCTTAAAAAATTTCGTCCCCGAAATTTAAAAGCAAAGGTAATTTAATAATCTATCCTAAGATTTTATTTTAAAACACAAGCATATATTATCAAACATATGCTAACAACCATAGCAACCAATTTACACATTCAAACAAATCTAATTATCCAGAAAAATTCTGGATAAAATTTTCACGAGTTTCCCCGGGTATATATATATATATATACCGGGATACTCGCTCTAGAAAATCCAAACAATCAATACTATTAAGCTATAGAGTTCCTATCCAACTAGACCTTCAAACCTAAACAGGATATCAGACTATAAACAAGTCTGACTCAACAATCACACCCACCTGAACTGCTGGTTCCACAACCAGAAATAAATCATACACGTACTTCCTTAGAGATACGTGAAACTCATTGAATCCCAGTTATCCAAACTGGCAACTCAATCTTGAAAATCAACTCCAATCCTTACAAGAATACAGAAAAGATCCAAAACACCTCGGAGCTGACTTACCCAGTCTTTCACAATCTTAAAGCTCCTTAGATCAGAGAAAACTTTCCCAAAAATCAGATCTTCGACTCCGGAATCCAAATTCCTTCGTCTCTTACCCACAGAACACTTCTAATGATCCTAGGCTGCCCTCAAACCTCCTGATCAGCTCAACCTTTGCTGATGTCTCTAGAAACAAGCAGAATCAAAACTTCTCAACTTAATGATCTCCTCAAGATCAATTCCAAACCAAGAACACCAACTCTGCTCCTCAAATATCAGAAGATCAACCTACTTCTCCTATCCGGAGAACATAAAACAAAAGCACTCCCAAACTGCTTCTGTTGCACACTCTGATCTGAAGTAAAAGGAAAACTCGAGCACAAACTGGATAACACATCACAGAAATACGGTTCAACAGATCCATAAAAGAGAACTCAGATGCCCCATCTGATCCAAAGCTGCTTCACTAAACCTCCGGTATCACTCCTGGAATCCGGTCGATAAGAAAACTCAGCCTCCAGGTGCGGACAAACTTCTCATAGCTTAAGAGAACACTCAAACTATCGTAAGTTACTTTTGCGATCAACCAGTCCAATATTGTAACGACCCAGAATTTTTGATAATTAAAATTTGAATATTTAATTTATTTTAAATATTTAAAAGTGAATTTATAAGTCAAATAAATTTTTATTTGAATTATTGGATTTAACTGAATAATTAAATCGATAATTTAATATGTCAAATTATGGAAATAATTGAAAATAGGGTTAAATATGATTGAAAATGATTTGTAAAATTTTATTTTATCATATTGAAGTTAGAATGATATTTTAGAACTTTTAAAATCGAATTAAAAGTTAATTTGTGAAAATTGAATATTTTAATATTAAAATCGACTAGTGAAAATAGCCAATTTTTGAACAGTCTCAGAATTGAACGAAACCAGTTCCATTGGATCCGTAATAGTTAGTTATTACCGAATTTCAATTTTCGTGTCAATCGGAGTTATCGTTTGATCGTGGCAGCTCGAAACGCATCGATTTATTTTTAATTTTAATTTGGCGAGTAAAAATAGCCATTTTTCAAAAAGTCTCGGATTTCGACGAAACCAGTTTCATCGGATCCGTAATGTGATATTATTGTAAGGTTTCAAATTTCAAGTCGATTGGATTTACCGTTTGTCCGATACAAATTAAAACGCCTAGAAAATCGCTTAAATCGGTTTAATTCAAATTGAGCGTTTATAGCCATAACTCGCACAGATGTCCGAATTAGCTTCCGAAACCAGTTCCATTGTGTCCGGAACGCGGGGTAAACCCTAGAAACGCTGGTTACGGCGCGTAAATCAGAGTTCGGAATTTCCGGATGAATAGTGTTCGATTTTCTTCTATAAATAGACCAACACCTTCATAATTTAGAGAAAAAAAAAATTATAAAACCTAATTTGCAAAACCCTAGCCGCCACCTCCCTGATAAACGGCCAGAATTGTCTCTCCTTTCCCCCTCGATTTCTTCCAATCCACTAGCAATTACAACAAACTTCCTAAACGAATATTGTAGAGCATGAAGAGATCTACAACTTCAACGGTGGAGATCGCGAATGGCTTCACGGATCAACGGGAAAATGACCATGAAGTGGCCGGCCTGCGCACGCAAAACGAGGAGGAGGAGGGGGCCGAGCTCTCTAGGGTTCAGGCCGAGTATAGGGGGGTTCGAGGGCTTCGCGATGGTGGTAGTTTGATCGAGTATCGTTGAGAGATGGAGTTGTAATATTTAACCCTAGTATCAAGAGATGGGTTCGGCCTTCCTGTACATGTTGCGTGCAAAAGGAGTTTGGGGAAGAAGCAACAATACACGGCCATGATCTGTGGGATGGAAAGCAATGGCTCAGATTGAATTTAGGTTTAAAATTTATTTAAAAGTTGTAAATTTATAAAGTATAAATCGTGTAAACTTCAAAAATTCATATCTTTTTCATACGAGGTCGAAAACGCGCGAAACCAGTTGCGTTGGAATCGTATGGACGAGCACTACGCGATGGAGTTAGTTTGGAGTCGTTTGGAGTTAGTGAGAATTTTGGGTAAAATTAAACGTCCGTTTAATTTTATTCGAAATAAATCGCTAAAACGGAATTTAAATCAAGGTGAGAACTTCTCACTCAATCGAATCAGTTTCGATTTTATTTTAAATAGTTAGATTTAAAATATTTGTATGTATGTTTGAATGTTGATTGATATCTATTGATTGTTAAAATAGACATTATACGCCGTTAGTAAGCGGATGTTATTTATTAAAAACATATACCGCGAATATTTCATAAACAGTGAAATTGGTATTATATATAATAGCAATATATATATATATATTGGCATATGTATATATTGGAGTTGATTGATTTCCCGCATTTTTTGTTTAGCGGATGAGACCCTATTGCGCCGTTATTAAGCGGATAATATTTAAATCCCATATACCGCGATAATTTCGTACTGGAGCGAAATTGGTATTGTGCTAATGTTTTTGGATGCAGGAAAACAGGTTGGAGGGATCCAACTGGATTCCTCAACAGTATTTATTTGATTTCAGATATTTTGATATTTGATGGATTTTCATACCGATATATGATATCGCTGTTGTCGTGATTGCCTATTTGGTGTGTAGCATCATTGGACCAAATTTTGGGATTTTAAAATGATTTATAAAGTGATTTTTGAAAATATACTATATGTTTGGAATTTGATCCATTTTAAATAAATAAACGTTATAATTTTTAATGTTATAAAAATTATGATTTTTGAGAAATATAGTTAAAAACTGATTTTTAAGAATATGATGCTATTGATTTTATAAAATAGTTAAATTGGGATTTTAGAATTTATTGTGAAAAGTTCAAATATAGGATTTATAAAATTTAATTATTTTATGAATCAAAATGGTGAAATAATAAAGGAGATTTAAAGACATTTTAAAGAATAATATAAATTGACTTATATTAAGAGATTTATAAATGGATATTTATAAATTGAATTATCGACATTATAAAACGAGTTTTTATAAGTGTTTGAATGAAAATGAATTTTTGTAAATGAATGGAATTCATAAAATTTTAAATGGTGAAGTTATAAATGAAATTTATAAATAGTAAGATTTATAAATTTTGTGAAATTATTAAAGAATATATTTGGATGAATAATTGAATCTTATAAGTTATAAGATTTATAATTATGAAGTTCAAAGGAACGATTTTGCAAACAAATAAGTTATAAGTGTTTAACTTATAATGTGAACTTTTGTTTTATAATTGAGTTATAAATCGAATAGGTTGATAAAGGAATTTATAAAAGGAAGTTGTTATAAAACAAATAGAAAAGGAATTTATAAACGTTGTTTTATAAATCCGCAAATGACTTATTTTGATAAGTAAATTGTTGAAACCTATAAATGGAGTTATATTCACGTTTTTGACCCCGTGAATAATCCTTTGAAATAAAATGAATAAAAGGATGAAATTTGTTAACAAAGTATATTCACGTTTTGAATAGTGAATAAGATGTTAAAGAAATTGTTTTGAATGTGATGTTTTAAACAGAATTAAAACGATCTAACGATGTTTTAAATGTGTTGAGATTCGAAACCATAGATTTCAACATTGATTGTTGGAATAGACGTTTTCGAGAAATAAAAGGAAATAGTGGACTATAACACTGTTGTTATAGTAAATAATTTCCGAAAGGAAATGTTTTTTGTATAGTATTGGGATTTATATATCTATTTTAATTTCGAATCCCTATACTAGTGATTTTGGGACGTCGTAACGATGTTTTACGCAACATTCGTTTTGGCCCAAATAAATATGTTTAAGAGAATGATTTCCTTAAAGAATGAAATGTATACTTAATTTCGATTGAAGTATATTGAATATTTTCTAAGTGTTGAAAATAAATAAAAATTTGTGAATTACTTATGAATAAATAAGTATGGAAATGTTTTCCAATATAAAGTGAATATCTTAAGAATTTATCTTTTTGAAGATAAATTCAAATGAATAAACGAAATCGAATATTCATAGATATTTTGGATTATAAATTCAATATGGAATTTATGAATGAAAAGGAGAATTTGTTTAAAAATAAATATTGATTTATTTTTGAAGTGTGAAAATTATATATCTTGTAAAGATATTTTGGAAAATAAATAATTTGGAAAATTATTTGGAAACTGGTGATGTGTGCATATCCATTGATAGTTCAATAGCCGACTATCAATATTTCCCTCTGAATGGGTATTTGATGTGATTTGTTTGAATTTGAATGTCACACTTATTTTTGAATAAGCGCTCACTATTCGGGTTAACCGGGAAAGGACCATGGGGTCGTATAACCCATTCCGAATATGTGATACGTCGTTATGATAGCATTGAAGATCGGTGTTGAAGACCCGGTATTTGCGAGAACGATAGGATGACCTGTCGATTGACTCTGCACCGAGTAGCTACGGTATTGAGTTCTCCATATGTGATGGTGAATCCGATCAGGATCGTGAATATCCGGATTGCAAGGACTTCTTTGTAAGTGCCTTCGGTTTTGTTCGAGCCCGGAACAGACTTGTATGGATTGTGTGTCTGACGTTACAAATTGAGATATAAAGCAGATTTCTTTCAAATATATTTCTGTTGGAGGCGGAGAATTTATTCTTTTAGGTTAACACCCTTCTCTGAGACGTACGAGCTCAGAGGTTATGTAGTTGAAGGTTATCAGCGATATATTCCCAATTTGGTAATGTGACATGCTGAGTGTTGCTGAAATGATCATTGTGTTGATTATTTGTGATAGGATCGTTTATTTGATCGTCTATCCTTGTGATCATTGTGTTGATCATTTGTTGACCCAAAGCATGGCTTTTGTATAAAGTATGTTTTTGTGGACGTGACTTCGTCGAGCATCACACCCCGTGAATGGTCAAAACAGGAAAGAAGCAGCAAGGTTATGAGGGGTAGCGCCCTTTAGGATGTGTCCATTTCCTTCTGGAAAAGGGTGGTATAATGGTATGGAGCCCAGATACTTACTCATGTTGAAAACACTTTGTTATGATTGTGTGAATTGATTGCGAGCGCTCGGTGAAAGGTCCCAAAGGACCGGGGGATGGCATATTCGGTCAGTTGTTACTCAATAAGGGGTAACCCGGCCTTGTGTTGGTAGAGATCCGGTTTGGTTCTCGGGGATGTCCATCCAGTGGCATTCTCATGTGGCAATGGGAAGTTCCTTGGCCTGATCATTCGTTGGAAATCCAATTCCCAATACGAAACTTGTACGGTATTAGTTGTAGAACCTGTCATTCACTTATGGTGGTCACCACTGTTTGGATGGTAGCTATAGTAGGCATAGTTCGAAATGTCTATGTTGGCTAAGATTTATATTCTACTTTCGAAATAAATTTTTCCTACACTATGCACTAATAAAATTATCAAATGTTCTTTTTAAATGCGTATCAAGCATCTTTGGCTATCATAAGGAGAAATCTCCTCCGATTCTGCGTTTGCATGTGTGTGTGTGCGGGAGGCCTTATGGTAGTCTCATTTTTAAAAGCATTGCGAATTGATCAAAAATATTCCTCTATTTTGATTTTAAAGATAAATAAACTGTTTTGAGTTCTCGCACCAGTCACATGACTGACTTGGAGTTTATTGTTTTCCTTCCTAAACTCTGGGTGCCCACCAATTTCCACACGGGCAGTTAAGAGTTAAGGTTTATCAGGATATTCTGGATATTCTGGATTTGCTGGAGGCAAGCTGGATGGCATGGCGTATTATTAGCATATAGTATTTCTTTTTCCGCTGCACTGTTTGTTGTTGTATGATGTTGTACACTCTGATGATGATATGATGTAAAGTATAAAATGTAATAACTGATATAGTTCTTTGTTTAAAGATTATTCATTTATTTATTATATGTTGTTCCGCTGCGAATTGTGAGATTCTGATGTGATTCTGTTGTTTTCTGTTCTATTCTATTTTCTATGTTCTCTATTCTCTTTTTCTTCTATTTTAAAAATTTCTATTTTCTCTCCTCCCTATTTTCTATCTTTTTCTCTCTTCTTCTCTCTTTTTCTTTTCCTAAATTTTTCTTAAACCCCTAAGGATTCGTATTTTCGTTCATCTTGAATTAATCAATGGAGATTAGTGTCTATTCAAGGAGTACGGATTTACGGGTCTTTACAGTTGGTATCAGAGCTTATGGTTAAGCGACAACCATGGTTCTGTTGGGTATTACTCATTAGAGATAGAGTCAGTAGTACTCTAGATTGAGTTTGAGTGTAATAATAGCTATGAGAGCGTATTTGTTAGTGAATATGGAATTGTTTTATATTGTGATGATTGGTTTGTTGAGTGGTATATGAACCTTCGTCAGCGTGGTCTCGACAACTATGCCGAAGGGGTTTCTAAACACTTGAATAGAACAATTCGACATAATATTGTTTTAAATTTGGGTAAATCAAATAATTTTACCTTGAGTATATTTTATATATGAAGAAATAATTTTTCAAAATTATTAGGGTAGATAAGTTGATTGTTTGATTGTTTGAATAATCTAAATAAAAGAATAATTGTATAAGTAAAAGAATTATAAGAATTGAATTATAATTAAAGTGATTTACAATTGTGAATAAACTTATATATATAAGAAGTGAAACTATATGAATATATTTATGAATATGAGTTGTAAACAAAAATTGAATTTAAAGTTAAATGGAAAAATTTACTTAGAATTGGAAGCTGAATTTATTTACAAGTAGGAATTTAAGTTATGTAAAACTAAGTGATGTTTAAATGGAATATAACTTAAATGATATGGAATGAAGTTGATATTAGTATCAAAGTAAATTAATAAAGTTAAGTGGTGGATGTGAACTTGAGTTATATAAATGAAATTCAACTTTAGAATTGAATTGAATGAATGGATTGAATATTAATCAATTAAATGTGAATAATTGATATGAAATAATGAATGTAAGTGTTAATTCATTAAAATCTAATGTTATTAGAAAGTTGAATAATTGAATGAATATATGCAAAGTGATTTGGTTGTTATATGATTGTTAATTGATTGTATATAATTCATTAAGTGTTAATGAAATTGAGTTAATAAAATTGAAAACTAAAGTAATTGAAATTCAATTGAAAGTTAAGTGAATCTTGAATAAAATTGAACGTGAATTGAATTTAATTTGGAAGTGAACCAACTTGAATATGAATTAGTGAATGCAAACTAATTAAAATTGAATAAGAATGAATGTTGATAAAATCCAATGTTAATAAATCAAATGTGATTAAATTGAAAACCAATTCATTGAATATTAATAAGAATATGAATGAATATTGATTTGGTTATGGATGATAGTTGGTTGATGGTTGAATATATTGCTTTTCATACATTTGCTATGTTGACATATATAGTTGTTATGTTGCTATATGTTGTATATCGATACTATTGTCTATATGCATGTTCTCATGTTGTTTGTTGAGTAATTAGTAGGTGCGGATCGCGTTTGCTTCGCATTTGGAGCTCGCTTTCGCGCTATATTAGCCGTATATGCTCGCTAATAAAATATAAGGTACATATCTCGGATTACATACCGTACTTTTATACTTTTTTCCCTTCGGGATGCTCATTACTTGATGAGATGTATATTTGTGATATATATACTGTCATTTTTTTTTCGGATCGAGCCGCGCAAAGGAGACTATGGCGAATTTTTCCGAAAATTTAAGGCGTTAGAAAAATTTGAGAAAAATTGGAAAGTTTTGAAAACTTTAACTTTGATTTGGAATTGAAAGTTAAACAATAGTAATTGTTTTTGAAAAGATAACTAAGTATGATTTGAAACTTAGTAAAGATATTATAAGAAGTTTAATTATGGATTTTGGGAAAATTAATAGATTCTGTAACTTTTCTTACTTGTTAATTTCGAGGACGAAATTCTTTTAAGGGGGGAAGATTGTAACGACCCGGAATTTTTGATAATTAAAATTTGAATATTTAATTTATTTTAAATATTTAAAAGTGAATTTATAAGTCAAATAAATTTTTATTTGAATTATTGGATTTAACTCAATAATTAAATCGATAATTTAATATGTGAAATTATGGAAATAATTGAAAATAGGGTTAAATATGATTGAAAATGATTTGTAAAATTTTATTTTATCATATTGAAGTTAGAATGATATTTTAGAACTTTTAAAATCGAATTAAAAGTTAATTTGTGAAAATTGAATATTTTAATATTAAAATCGACTAGTGAAAATAGCCAATTTTTGAACAGTCTCAGAATTGAACGAAACCAGTTCCATTGGATCCGTAATAGTTAGTTATTACCGGATTTCAATTTTCGTGTCAATCGGAGTTATCGTTTGATCGTGGCAGCTCGAAACGCATCGATTTATTTTTAATTTTAATTTGGCGAGTAAAAATAGCCATTTTTCAAAAAGTCTCGGATTTCGACGAAACCAGTTTCATTGGATCCGTAATGTGATATTATTGTAAGGTTTCAAATTTCAAGTCGATTGGATTTACCGTTTGTCCGATACAAATTAAAACGCCTAGAAAATCGCTTAAATTGGTTTAATTCAAATTGAGCGTTTATAGCCATAACTCGCACAGATGTCCGAATTAGCTTCCGAAACCTGTTCCATTGTGTCCGGAACGCGGGGTAAACCCTAGAAACGCTGGTTACGACGCGTAAATCGGAGTTCGGAATTTCCGGATGAATAGTGTTCGATTTTCTTCTATAAATAGACCAACACCTTCATAATTTAGAAAAAAAAAATTATAAAACCTAATTTGCAAAACCCTAGCTGCCACCTCCTTGATAAACGGCCAGAATTGTCTCTCCTTTCCCCCTCGATTTCTTCCAATCCACTAGCAATTACAACAAACTTCCTAAACGAATATTGTAGAGCATGAAGAGATCTACAACTTCAACGGTGGAGATCGCGAATGGCTTCACGGATCAACGGGAAAATGACCATGAAGTGGCCGGCCTGCGCACGCAAAACGAGGAGGAGGAGGGGGCCGATCTCTCTAGGGTTCAGGCCGAGTATAGGGGGGTTCGAGGGCTTCGCGATGGTGGTAGTTTGATCGAGTATCGTTGAGAGATGGAGTTGTAATATTTAACCCTAGTATCAAGAGATGGGTTCGGCCTTCCTGTACATGTTGCGTGCAAAAGGAGTTTGGGGAAGAAGCAACAATACACGGCCATGATCTGTGGGATGGAAAGCAATGGCTCAGATTGAATTTAGGTTTAAAATTTATTTAAAAGTTGTAAATTTATAAAGTATAAATCGTGTAAACTTCAAAAATTCATATCTTTTTCATACGAGGTCGAAAACGTGCGAAACCAGTTGCGTTGGAATCGTATGGACGAGCACTACGTGATGGAGTTGGTTTGGAGTCGTTTGGAGTTAGTGAGAATTTTGGGTAAAATTAAACGTCCGTTTAATTTTATTCGAAATAAATCGCTAAAACGGAATTTAAATCAAGGTGAGAACTTCTCACTCAATCGAATCAGTTTCGATTTTATTTTAAATAGTTAGATTTAAAATATTTGTATGCATGTTTGAATGTTGATTGATATCTATTGATTGTTAAAATAGACATTATACGCCGTTAGTAAGCGGATGTTATTTATTAAAAACATATACCGCGAATATTTCATAAACAGTGAAATTGGTATTATATATAATAGCAATATATATATATTGGCATATGTATATATTGGAGTTGATTGATTTCCCGCATTTTTTGTTTAGCGGATGAGACCCTATTGTGCCGTTATTAAGCGGATAATATTTAAATCCCATATACCGCGATAATTTCGTACTGGAGCGAAATTGGTATTGTGCTAATGTTTTTGGATGCAGGAAAACAGGTTGGAGGGATCCAACTGGATTTCTCAACAGTATTTATTTGATTTCAGATATTTTGGTATTTGATGGATTTTCATATCGATATATGATATCGCTGTTGTCGTGATTGCCTATTTGGTGTGTAGCATCATTGGACCAAATTTTGGGATTTTAAAATGATTTATAAAGTGATTTTTGAAAATATACTATATGTTTGGAATTTGAGCCATTTTAAATAAATAAACGTTATAATTTTTAATGTTATAAAAATTATGATTTTTGAGAAATATAGTTAAAAACTGATTTTTAAGAATATGATGCTATTGATTTTATAAAATAGTTAAATTGGGATTTTAGAATTTATTGTGAAAAGTTCAAATATAGGATTTATAAAATTTAATTATTTTATGAATCAAAATGGTGAAATAATAAAGGAGATTTAAAGACGTTTTAAAGAATAATATAAATTGACTTATATTAAGAGATTTATAAATGGATATTTATAAATTGAAATATCGACATTATAAAACGAGTTTTTATAAGTGTTTGAATGAAGTGAAAATGAATTTTTGTAAATGAATGGAATTCATAAAATTTTAAATGGTGAAGTTATAAATGAAATTTATAAATAGTAAGATTTATAAATTTTGTGAAATTATTAAAGAATATATTTGGATGAATAATTGAATCTTATAAGTTATAAGATTTATAATTATGAAGTTCAAAGGAACGATTTTGCAAACAAATAAATTATAAGTGTTTAACTTATAATGTGAACTTTTGTTTTATAATTGAGTTATAAATCGAATAGGTTGATAAAGGAATTTATGAAAGGAAGTTGTTATAAAACAAATAGAAAAGGAATTTATAAACGTTGTTTTATAAATCCGCAAATGACTTATTTTGATAAGTAAATTGTTGAAACCTATAAATGGAGTTATATTCACGTTTTTGACCCCGTGAATAATCCTTTGAAATAAAATGAATAAAAGGATGAAATTTGTTAACAAAGTATATTCACGTTTTGAATAGTGAATAAGATGTTAAAGAAATTGTTTTGAATGTGATGTTTTAAACAGAATTAAAACGATCTAACGATGTTTTAAATGTGTTGAGATTCGAAACCATAGATTTCAACATTGATTGTTGGAATAGACGTTTTCGAGAAATAAAAGGAAATAGTGGACTATAACACTGTTGTTATAGTAAATAATTTCCGAAAGGAAATGTTTTTTGTATAGTATTGGGATTTATATATCTATTTTAATTTCGAATCCCTATACTAGTGATTTTGGGACGTCGTAACGATGTTTTACGCAACATTCGTTTTGGCCCAAATAAATATGTTTAAGAGAATGATTTCCTTAAAGAATGAAATATATACTTAATTTCGATTGAAGTATATTGAATATTTTCTAAGTGTTGAAAATAAATAAAAATTTGTGAATTACTTATGAATAAATAAGTATGGAAATGTTTTCCAATATAAAGTGAATATCTTAAGAATTTATCTTTTTGAAGATAAATTGAAATGAATAATCGAAATCGAATATTCATAGATATTTTGGATTATAAATTCAATATGGAATTTATGAATGAAAAGGAGAATTTGTTTAAAAATAAATATTGATTTATTTTTGAAGTGTGAAAATTATATATCTTGTAAAGATATTTTGGAAAATAAATAATTTGGAAAATTATTTGGAAACTGGTGATGTGTGCATATCCACTGATAGTTCAATAGCCGACTATCAATATTTCCCTCTGAATGGGTATTAGATGTGATTTGTTTGAATTTGAATGTCACACTTATTTTTGAATAAGCGCTCACTATTCGGGTTAACCGGGAAAGGACCATGGGGTCGTATAACCCATTCCGAATATGTGATACGTCGTTATGATAGCATTGAAGATCGGTGTTGAAGACCCGGTATTTGCGAGAACGATAGGATGACCTGTCGATTGACTCTGCACCGAGTAGCTACGGTATTGAGTTCTCCATATGTGATGGTGAATCCGATCAGGATCGTGAATATCCGGATTGCAAGGACTTCTTTGTAAGTGCCTTCGGTTTTGTTCGAGCCCGGAACAGACTTGTATGGATTGTGTGTCTGACTTTACAAATTGAGATATAAAGAAGATTTCTTTCAAATATATTTCTGCTGGTGGCGGAGAATTTATTCTTTTAGCTTAACACCCTTCTCTGAGACGTACGAGCTCAGAGGTTATGTAGTTGAAGGTTATCAGCGATATATTCCCAATTTGGTAATGTGACATGCTGAGTGTTGCTGAAATGATCATTGTGTTGATTATTTGTGATAGGATCGTTTATTTGATCGTCTATCCTTGTGATCATTGTGTTGATCATTTGTTGACCCAAAGCATGGCTTTTGTATAAAGTATGTTTTTGTGGACGTGACTTCGTCGAGCCTCACACCCCGTGAATGGTCAAAACAGGAAAGAAGCAGCAAGGTTATGAGGGGTAGCGCCCTTTAGGATGTGTCCATTTCCTTCTGGAAAAGGGTGGTATCATGGTATGGAGCCCAGATACTTACTCATGTTGAAAACACTTTGTTATGATTGTGTGAATTGATTGCGAGCGCTCGGTGAAAGGTCCCAAAGGACCGGGGGATGGCATATTCGGTCAGTTGTTACTCAGTTAGGGGTAACCCAGCCTTGTGTTGGTAGAGATCCGGTTTGGTTCTCGGGGATGTCCATCCAGATCTCATGTGGCAATGGGAAGTTCCTTGGCCTGATCATTCGTTGGAAATCCAATTCCCAATACGAAACTTGTACAGTATTAGTTGTAGAACCTGTCATTCACTTATGGTGGTCACCACTGTTTGGATGGTAGCTATAGTAGGCATAGTTCGAAATGTCTATGTTGTCTAAGATTTATATTCTACTTTCGAAATAAATTTTTCCTACACTATGCACTAATAACAATATCAAATGTTCTTTTTAAATGCGTATCAAGCATCTTTGGCTATCATAAGGAGAAATCTCCTCCGATTCTGCGTTTGCATGTGTGTGTGTGCGGGAGGCCTTATGGTAGTCTCATTTTTAAAAGCATTGCGAATTGATTAAAAATATTCCTCTATTTTGATTTTAAAGATAAATAAACTGTTTTGAGTTCTCGCACCAGTCACATGACTGACTTGGAGTTTATTATTTTCCTTCCTAAACTCTGGGTGCCCACCAATTTCCACACGGGCAGTTAAGAGTTAAGGTTTATCAGGATATTCTGGATATTCTGGATTTGCTGGAGGCAAGCTGGATGGCATGGCGTATTATTAGTATATAGTATTTCTTTTTCCGCTGCACTGTTTTTTGTTGTATGATGTTGTACACTCTGATGATGATATGATGTAAAGTATAAAATGTAATAACTGATATAGTTCTTTGTTTAAAGATTATTCATTTATTTATTATATGTTGTTCTGCTGTGAATTGTGAGATTCTGATGTGATTCTGTTGTTTTCTGTTCTATTCTATTTTCTATGTTCTCTATTCTCTTTTTCTTCTATTTTAAAAATTTCTATTTTCTCTCCTCCCTATTTTCTATCTTTTTCTCTCTTCTTCTCTCTTTTTCTTTTCCTAAATTTTTCTTAAACCCCTAAGGGTTCGTATTTTCGTTCATCTTGAATTAATCAATGGAGATTAGTGTCTATTCAAGGAGTACGGATTTACGGGTCTTTACAAATATCCAAAGTAAACTGTTCTCTCTTTATCAATCAGAACAGCTTATGCTTAACTAGCCAACCCAAAAAATGAATCTTCCCGGCTGCTTCTGAACTCCTCCAGAAAAACTGCTAACCAGAATTCCTTCTTGTCAGCACAGAACACTCTGAGCTGTACTACCGACATCAACGCCAAGGACTTCCTATTCCAAAGCTCTTCAAGAAACTCGGGCCTCAAACCAGACAGAAAACATCCTGCTGAATCCAGTTACAACATCGAAGCAGACATACTTCTAAAACTTGTTCCAAAGAAAATTCTTTGGACACATCCATAGTCACTGCATCTCATCACACAGTTACTAATTCCTAAGGTATCAAGATACCATTACTCATTTCTGTCCAACTGACAGATCCAAATTCTACTCATCCAACTTCAAAGATAGACTCCGAACCTTTACAGGTTACCTTCAGAGATCGATGAAATCCTTACTCCAAGAAAAACTCACTCAAGACGATATTAGGTCTACAGTCTCGACAAATACACTTCCAACCTCAACACTTAAACTCCAACCAATGGTAATATTCGTGTTACACACCCACTACCTTATCTACCTTTATAACCTATATTGGAAAACACGAACAGGCAACCCAACAGATAGGTAGAAATATATAAATATATATATATAATTACAAATACGCTCCCTCAAGATAGACACCACTACAGAGCCTAGGTATTCACTCAACCTAATGCTCTGATACCACTGTAACGACCCAAACTTCCAGACTCTAGGAAGTCGCATCGTTAATAAGAAAGAAAGGGATAGAGAATAGAAAGAAAGAGAAGAAGAAAGAAACAACACATCAGAATCTAAACAGTGGAACGAATAAATTATATTAATAACATAAGTATTACATAGTATACAACACTAATCAGAGTACACAAATATACAACACATGCTAGACAGTTATAAACACCTGTCTAGTATTTACAACATAATACAATCCAGAGACAACACAGAACACACAGCGAGATACTATATATCTAACGCAGAAGCCTCCTGCTCCATTGCTCCTCCAATATTCGTCAAAGCTAACCTGAATCCCTTGGCTACTCATAAAAATTTGAGTACCCAAGAGTTTATGAAAAACAAAAATAAACTCCGGGTCAGACATGGGTGTGGTGTGAGTAACAGGTTAAAGTTGCTTAACTTTCAAAAACCTTTTGAAAAGAAAGGTATCACGTAAGACTTCCCACACATAAACATGGAAAAGTTTTTACCTTACGCTAACCAAAACATTTAATAGGAAATCCAGTGATATTATAATAGTGTCTAGGGTTTTCAAGTAAATATGAAATAGCCGAAATTGTTACATCTATTAAATTCCAGCTACTAGCCACAAAAGTGGGTAATACAATCAAAACCGTTGGCACTTATTGGATTGTGGATTCCATACAATGGCAGAGCTACTGGGGTACCGCCCGTCACAGTACGTGGCCTAGATCAACGTACCAAGGATTACTCCCAATCCCCTGCAACACAAGGCCGGACCCATTCCTTACTGAATAGTTCCGAACAAGACAACCCCGCAGTTGGCGTACGCTCCAAACTGCCCACACAGCCGAAATAAAATGGGACCTCTAAACAGGGGAAAATCTTGCTCTTAAGTGGGGGCTACCCACGAAGCCTTGCTGCACCTCCCCTGTTTTAGCCATTCCCGGTTGATGAGGCTTGAGGCTACGATTACCTTTATAGGACATATCACTTAGAATGCTCATCGTCCACCTGATGATGTCCTGAAAGCATTCAATCCATACAAGTTCGTTCCGGGTTCGAACGAAACCGAAGGCATTATCTCGTTGCACTCGTATTGGAATCACCCTCAGAGTTAACGACGATAACCCTTGCACTCTGAATCACCATCTCGAACCTATAAGTACTATTCCGTCAAACTCATTACGGAATCACCCACAGAGTTATACTGACGTATAGCCCTTACACCTCGAGTCTTCACTTGCTCCACTTGGATTCACGACCTAACGTTAGTTTGGATCGATGTGGTTTTCGGATATCCGAATATGGAAACCCGATCCCAGTCTCATCGAAATCCAAAGCGTGTCTTTTAAGGCCAAGTTGTTTTAAAGGTTTGAAACAATTCAATTATCTATATACACAGATAGATAAATCATAGATTTACAATAGGAAATCAATATCATCATCACACGGATAATCCATAATATCATTATCAAAGATAATCTATACCATGATCACAATGCAACCAATGCATCCATATCACTCAACATTAATTATCTCATATTTGAGATTTAAACCAATCAAGACAAACAACATTATCCAACCATATAAGTAATGATTTATCATACCAAATATAATTAATTTAAAATGAATTAAATTAATTACATCATTCTCTAATTAATTTAAAGTGAATTAAATTAATTACTCCATCAATAAAAATCTTGCTTTCATAACTATTAATTAATTATAAATTAATTAATTAATCATCTTCCAATTAATCACTTTAATTAATCACCTTTGATTAATTACTCCTTAATTACATTTATGTAATTATTCTTTAATTAATTTCACAAATTAATTATACTTATCCACATTCAGTAATTAACCTTAATTACTTCACAAATTAATTAACTATAATTAATTACATTTAATTCTTAATTAACTACATTAATTAATTTCCTTTAATCACTTATTATTGATTAATTAATCTTAATTACTCAATCTTAATTACATCATTAATTGTCTTAACTAATGATCTTTAATTACATTTTAATTAATTACCTTATTAAATTAATTACATTAAGAAATTAATCTTAATTTAAATCATAATTGTTAATCCCTCTTGATTAACCCTATTCAGTAATTAATTACCCTTAATTACTTTACCAAACAAATTAACTACTCCATAATTATTTATCTCAAATTAATCCCTTGATTAATTCACCAATAAGTATACTGTAATTACTTTAATTATCAAATCACCTTCACTAATTACATGCAGTAATTACCCATTAATTACTTCTCTAAGTAATTACTCTTTATTTAATTACTTTAAGTAATTATATTTCACAAATTATCAAATGATTATTTTAAATTAATTAAACTAAATTAATTAACTTGATCTAATCAAAACAAACCCAATTAATTACAATTAGTAATTAATTCCTTAATTGCTTCCATAAGTAATTATACTTAACAATTTACTCAAATGATTATCTTTAAATTAATTAATCTAATTAATTATTAAAAATTAATCATATTAATTAATTAATTAAATAATCCTCAGTTAATAACCTTCATTAACTATTAACAATTTATTAATTATTTTCTAAAATAATTAACTTATTTTAAATCATTATTAATTTCAAATTAATTAATCATTAGTAACTCATTAATTAATCCCTAATTAACTAAATAATTAAGTGTTAATTAAAACTTAATTAATCCATTATTACTTGATTAATTAATTATTAATCATTAATTAAAATCAAACCTTATTTAACTAATTGTTCTTAATTACAAGTTAATTATTCTAAAAATAATTAACCTTAAACCCTTAATTACTTTGAGTAATTATTCATTTCATTAATTTATTTAATTAATTATCCATTTAATTATCCTAATAATTAAATGTATAACAAACCATTAAACTATAATTTAATTTCCACCAAGTTTTAAACCAATTTAAAACTTATACATTATGTGATAAATAATACTTATAAAAGATATTTATACAAGATTTAAAACAAATTCTTTTTAATTTCAAACATTCGAATTTTACATTATCATTCAAACTGTTAAAATACTTAAATCTATCAAGCTTGAACTTATTTTAAATCAAAGATTCAAAATCAGATTTGAATCAGTTTAAACTTTATTTAAAACATTTCTTACCTATTCAAATTCCAATTTAAATTCAAATTTCTTTAAAAATCGTTTTAAACAACAAATCCCTTTAAAGTTATTTTAAACAAAATTTGAATTTAAACTTATTTATATCCAGTTAGGATTCAAATTAAATCTTGAATCTATAATTTAAAATTAGATTTAAAACTTAATTTAAAACTTTGCTTTATACATAAAAATTCAGTTTTTATTTGAAACAAAACACGCTTCCAATCACGAACAAAAATAACTCGAGTTACAATCCATTCGAGTCTAACATAATCTAACTCGAACAAAAATAAACTCGAGTAAACTCAAACCATATTCGAGCAACTCGAGTACTTCTTTCATCAGAAAAACACTTAAACTAAACAGTCAGGTTACATCATTAATCCTGTATCAAACAAAATACCCAGGCCTACACAATTTAACTCGAGTCAATCATTCACTAGCTTCGAGCAAAACTCAGAAAATCCCGAAACAATCTCGAGCAACCCTTCCTCCCAAAATAAACTGATACTCCATGATCGCCCCCGTGCACCTGCACCACCACAGCAACCCTTTCCTACCCCTCGCGACAACTCTCGCAAGTTAGTCATCATCTTCCAACACGTTCTCGACCATCAGAGAATCTGAAGAAGCCCTAAATTGAATTTGAGCATTCGAGCTCAAAAATACAGAAATGTCGAACTGGAAATCGCCTCAACCACCGTACTCCGACCACCAGAAGAACTCCACCTCCGGCCTCTACTCCTCCCACACTCCAACAATCATTTCCCCAAATTAGAGAAGGCTCGGTCAACAAATGATGTTGCGGTGATCAGTAATTTCGAGCAACAGACCAATAGGGATAAAACCCTTTTCAAACTATAATTTCTAATAATTTTTTTTAAAATTCATAACTTTGATCATGAAATCGGTTTCTAATCTCAAATCAAAGAATCTGGAAGGTCAAATCCTATTTTCAAAAATTTGGTTCTGTACTCTCTGAATTTACAAATACCATTACAGAAAATTTTCATATTAAGTAAAATTTAAACTGTAAACAATGTTAACAACCTTGTTTTGATTCAAATGTTAAAACTTAACATACATCAATTTAAATGGAGTAAATATTTCTAGGCCATTCCCAAATCTAAAATCTTGAGCTACAGAAAGATAAATTCACATCAACATGTATGACTTCAAACTCATATGTTATACCAGTAATAAACATTAAAATATGACATGCAAACACACAGAGTTTTAAAAATAGCAAGCATCTAATTATTAATTAAGTTTAGTTAGAGAAAACAAATTGTTACTCTCTGATTTCCCTGAGCAGAGTATCCATTACAGAAAATGATTAAACTGCAACATGCACTACAATATATCTTCACATATATATATACCAGTAATGAATATAAAAAAAAACATTCAAACATGCATATTTTCAGAAATAACAAGCAACTGATTTCATACTTAAATTTCATTAAAAAGTGAGGTTACTCACCTATTTTTAATGAGCAGAGCACCCTTTTGTTTAGATATGCCTGACCCTGAGTTGCTTTGAACTTGAAAGCTTCCAATTGCTTCTAGATTTTATTTTTATTTTTGCTTATGACTTGAACTTCATTCTTGTTTAATTGCTTAAGCTCCATGATGCATGCATGTTTCCAGAAAAATGCAGACTTGATTTGCTTTAAAACAGAATGAAACTGTAGGCTTGTATTGAGCTTTGTAGTTGTAGATTTTAGTTTGAGGTGATAACAAATTTGATTGTACAGGTTAATGAGTTGAAGAAATGAATTTCAGGTTAATGTATTTGGGGAGCTACTGGTTTGAGGAGATTTTTTTTGCAAGTTTTGTTCTCTGTTTTTATTTGAAGATTAAGTTTTAGATTTTTATGGCTGAAGATGTTATGTATTTGAAGAAATAGAAAAAAAATGAACTTTAGAAAATATGAATTTATATAAGTATGTTTTGATTTTATTGAAAATACAAGAATAAGAAAATTAAGACACTTGTTCAATTTTTAAACATTTGTCACTTTAACTAGTTTAGGCCTTAACACATGTCTCTTTTATTTTTTATTTTTTTATCTTAATAAACTTACACATGTATTTTATGCATTTTAGTTTTATTTTAAATTGTTTATAAATACCTTTAAATCCTAAATTCTTATGTATATAAATGAATTCCTTCCCACTTTAAATTTATTAAAGAAATGAAAAAAAAACAAATATAAATTCAAGCTTATACAAATATTTTTAAACATTTGTTTCTTTTACATTTCAAAACATCAAAGTCAAATCCAAATTAAATTATAAACTTCAAAATAAAAATCAAGTTATATATGTGTGCATATATATAACTCTTATTAAATTTTAAAATAACAAATCCCATTCTAACAAAATTTATTTATGTTTATAAAAACAAAGTATCCTCAATATCATTTGAAAATAACAAATTAAACAATATTTAAAATGATTTATAAAAGATATCATAAATTACTTCTATTACTTAATAAATTAAGATCATATGAAATTTGTATTTTAACTCTTATTTGAAATTTTAAGTAATGTTAAAAATAAAATAATACAAAGGTTAAATGTAAATCAAATTTTAAATTCATCTTTAGGCTAATTAAAATATAAGTTTAAACAAATAAGATTTTCTTTTAATATAAACCATATAATTATTTATTAAATTTCTTTGAAAAGTTAGATGTTAAATTTAAATCAAATTTCAAATTTATCAAATACAAATAAAAATTAAAAATTGATTCATTTATTAAGTTCTAAATCAAGGTTTATCAATTTACAATATATACAATTATATATATTATAAACAGAAAACAGTTTATTAGCATTAAAATGATAAAGTCTACCAATTTAAATACTTATTAAAAGATGATTATTAAATCAATTCAAAATTTTATTATCAAAAATGTCAAATCAATTTAAATTTATAACACAGATTATTAAATTTATATTGCCAAATTTCCGGGATATCACAATTTTAATCTTGGAATTAAAATTTAACTTGAGTAAGTGGAGGTGAATAAAATGTATGGAAGTGAATAGAAAATTTGAATTTAACTTGGGATAAGTTAAATAAATTTGACCTAGAATCAAATTGATTTGGATTAAATTGAAATGTAAAATGACTTTGTAATTGTGGGTCATTGTGTAATGAATTATACCCACAAGCTATTAAGTATTATACTTATAATATGAAATTATGGATTTAAGTTTGTGCAAAGAATTAAATTGGAAGAAAAAAAAAATTGTATCTTTAAGAATTCAGTGATACATATATATAGAAAATTGGAATTGTGATTATAAAATGTAAATGGATTAAAATGAGCAATATAAGCTTTCAAGTGAATAAGTTGGTGAACTAAGAATAAAAAATTGGATTGTAAAACCAAGTAAAATGGAATTATAATCACAAATGGGAAATAGTTGAATGGTAAGGTGGATTCAAATCTAATCCTGAATGAAATGTGAATTGAAATAAGGTGAAGAGAATATAAAATATAAAGATGTGAATGAACTGAAGTCAGTAAATAAATTTTGGACTTGTATATGGAGAATTAAAATTGGATTTAACTTCGATTAAATGAAATGGAGTTGAATTTGGATTGAATTAAAATCAAAATTCAGTTGTGTTACAAATAATTTTAAATAGAATTAAGTTCTTATTTAAGATAGTAAAGGAAATGGTATGAACTCAAGTTGGCTAAATAAATTTAGTTAAACTTGAATTAAAGTTGGAAAAGAATTGAATCGAAGGAAAATTTAATTAAGTTGAAAGGATATTGTGTGAATTAAAATTTAACTCAACTAAATTCAAAGGAATTGTTTGAGAATGAATTTAGCGTAAGCTAAATTAAATAAAAAGAAGTTTGAAAATGAATTTAGTGTAAACTAAATTAAATGGAATTTGTATTGGCATGGATGAAATTTTGGTGGTTTGTTAAGAGAATTTTGAAAAGAAAAATAAAAACCTAGTTCTAGTATGGGATATAGTTTTGGCAATAAAAAAACTGAGAGTGTGAATGAATGATGAAATTAGAATATAATAGTGATGGTTTGAATTATAAATAAATTCAAATGAGTGGAATGATTTAAAGTGGTCATATTATTAAAAAAATTCAGAATGAATCGAGGAGTTGAATTAAAATTCCAAATGGGTTGAACAAATAAACAAATTGAATTAAAACTTGTAAATGAATTGGAATTTGGTTGGATGAGAATCAAATGAAAATAAAATAAAATATTGTGAAATTGAAAGAACTTAAGAAAATTGGATAATAATTGTGATCAAGCTTTATAAAGTGATCTTGAATGAAATTTGTTTAGATAATAAAATTGAAATGCAAGTGAAATGGTTTTAATTAATTATTGTGATAAAATAAGGATGTATGGGTTGTAAATAATCCAGAATGGAATGATATTAATATAAACTTGAATTAGTTAATGAAATGAAAATGTAAGGGTGATAATTTAATTTAATAAGGGCAATGTGATAGAAATGTTTGGATTGTGAACCATGCAGAATTGAATAAAATTAATATAAAGTGAGTTAAGATTAATTTAAAATAACTATAAGCTTAAGTAATGGTTATTACGTGAATAACATTTAAATTTGCATTGAAAATTTGTCGTTTTGTGGTAAACGGAGGTGAATAGTTTAAAGTAAGTAAATAATTGGGTTTTGAATAAATTGGAATGGATTGGAGTTGTATTAAGTGGTTTTGTATATTAATACAAGTGAATCATAAAGTAAATACAAGTATATCAAATTTAAAAATAAAATTTGATTGGGAATTGAATTGAAGTAAGAGATATGCCTAAGGCATATATTAATCATATTGAAGTGGAAATGAATTGGTTGTAATAAATATGAATGGTATATAGTGAACTTGAATATAAATTATTTGAGTGAGATAAAATGAAGTTTGGGTTTGTAAAGAGGATTCAAAATGATGTTGAAATTGTGAATTGCTTATAAAGGAAGTTAACATGCCCAATTATGAAGTGTGCTTGTTTAAATTATGAATTGATGTGTTTGGCTAGTTTAATGAGTAGAATGTTAATAAATTCTCATCTGTATTGAAAATTGATGTGTTGTTTAAGTAAGTACAGGTACGGGAGGCAGTAGATAGAGTTGGAGCGCGTATATGCAATATAAATTAGCCGCATGCTGTTAAAATGCTAATAAAGGTACGCCTACGCAATAAAAATAGGAAATATGAACTGTTTTAGGTTTTTCCAACTGTGTGGGTCGATGTATATATATTTATATGTATTGTGATATTGCAAAAGCTCCTCCATACAAGGGAGACTCTGCCAAAAATTTCCGGAAATTTTGGGATTTAGAAAATTTTTGGAAAATTTGAAATGTTTCATTAACGACAAAGTTGATTTCAAATAACAATTAAAATAAAAAGGATTTTGAAATAGGAATCGAAACTAGCAGTTTTGATTTGTAACTATAGAATTTGAGCAAAATAAAATTGAGTTTTCACTAAGTAAGTTTTGCTATTGAGTTTGGAACATTCTTTCTACCTTAGCAAATTTCAGGGACAATTTTTATAAGGGAGGAGGAATGTAACGATCCGGAATTTTGAGTCGCCAAATTTGAACATTTAATTCATTTTAAACGTCGAATATAGATTATAATTTGATTTTGAAGTAAAAATATTTAGATTAAATTAATAGAATTATTTAAATTTCAAATATGGGAAATTCAATTGAAATTTTAATAATAAATAGCTTAATATTAGAATTGGGATAATTGGTCATTCTGAGTGTAAAAGGATATAAAATTAGATTCTAAAATTTATTTTAAGTCTATTTGGGTTTGAATTTTAATATTGGACCATTGGTTGGAATTGAAAGTCGATAGGTTGAAGTTGGAATTTTATATTAATTTAATAATGGAATTTAATAATATAATAATGCAAATATTTTGATTTTGATTTAAAACGAATTAGAACGATTTCTAATGTGATTACAAATTCTATATGAATTATAATTAAGTTAATAAAATTTTAAAAGTGAACTTTTAGATGGTTTCGACGATTTTAAAAATTGCTCGAATTTATCGACGAGTTAAAATAGCTTTCCGGGGCACAGTCTTGAAATTCAACGAAACCAGTTCCAGTGGATCCATAATAGCTAGTTATTATCGGATTTCAATTTTCGTAGCAATCGGAGTTGTCGTTTGACCCCGACAGCTTAAAACGCATAGAAAATACTTTAATCGATTTAATTTAAAATTGATCGTTTATTTCCGTAACTCGCGTATATGATCGAATTAGCCTCCGAAACACGTTCCATTGTGTTCAGAACATAGGCAAAACCTTAGAAACGCCTGGCGGCATGTGAGATTTAGAGTTCGTTTGTAAAAGCTTGTTAGAGTTGGTGATAATATTAAATTAATACTAATAAACATTTGTATATTCACGTTATCAAAGAAACCCTAACAATTGTTACGGCCGCCGCTTCAAACATTTCCATGGCCTATAAGCAATCTCCTTCCTCCTCATTTTTCTCGAAATCCTTCAACTTTCTTCAAAAATCACCAACTAGAGAAACATAGAGCTTCTCGATCTCTTTAGATCCAACGGTGGAGATGGGTTTTCGTCCACCGGAGAGGGAGCTTCGGGCCGTGTTCGTGCTCGTTTCTTGCACGAAACTCGTGTAATAGGGAGCACCGAGCTTCGCCACATCTAGGGCGATGGTTGAGGCGGCAATGGACTTTGGAACGGTGGGTCCTAATCGTTGTGTAGTTGAGTGAGGGAGGTGCAGTTCCCAACCCTAGTTCGCGTTTATGGCTTCGAAGACCCTGGAGATGTCGCGTGAGGAAGAAATAGAGGGACGACCGTGATTTCCTAGGTTGAACGTATGGTCACGATTGTGGGTAGATAGGTTTTATTTTAAACTAAAGGAAATTTGTTTATAAATTTTATATTCAAACTTTGAAAATTCATATCTAGTACATACGTTATCAGATTTCAACGAAACTGGCAACGGCGGAAACGCAGAGACGCGTACTACGCAGTGGAGCAGTTTCGGAATCATTCCGAGCAAGTAAAAATTTAGGTTAAATCGAAAGTCGTTCGATTTAATTTAAATTTGAATGCTCGTCGAAAACCCAAGGTGAGTTATTCATACTCACATCTGGATACCAGTAAATGTTTGATTGGTTGATTTGCTGAATACGATAATTATTATCAAAGTAAATAGATATTTATTGGTTGTGCTAATATCTATGGATGCAGGGAAACTGGTTGGAGGGATCCAACTGGATTCCTCACAAGTAGTAATTTATTTATATTTCGTAATATATCACATTTACATTCTGTGATAAAATTGTTAAGATATTGTTATGCTATGCTTTTATGCTTTGTTTGTTTATTGTGATAGATAAATTGGGAATCTAATTGTGTTATGCTCTGATTTGGTGAATATAACCTGGAAATTTAAATATAAATAAATTGGGTTAAAGGAAAATTAAAGAAATTCTTAAATAAAGAATTTAAAAGGAAATTAAATTCAAGTAATTGGTTGAAAATATGAAGTATTTGAATTTGTGGTTTAAAAAGGGAATTGAGAATTGTTAAAAAAAAATAGCGAGATTTATTTTAAAGAATGGGAAGTGTGCTTTCTCGTGGAAATTTTATTTTGTTTTTAAGAAGGCTTTCAAATTATAAATTTGCAGTTTAAATATGTTTAGAATATTTTTAGAAAGAAGTATTATTTTAAAATGTTTTTAAGTGAATGCAAATATTTGATTAAGTAATTATGGTATTTAATTATTTTTAAAAAAGGTAAAGTAATATTAAGTTTTCAAAGGAAATTTTAATATGAACATTTGATTTAATAACCTTATTTTAAAAGTTAAATTTAATTTAAAATACTTAGGAAACCCCTATATATTTCCTTAAGTATTATTTTCAATTAAATAATTTCTAGAGTATTTTAAATATTTTGAACGTATGTTTGAAAGTGATTTCCAGGAAAAAGCAATGTGTTTAAAATAAAAGGAACTATTTTTAAAGTATGGAAAGGATTTTACGGGATGAACGTAAAATTGAATTGGGATAAAACGTGTTGGATTGATAAAAAGAATTCTTTGGTTATTCTAAGATGGAAGTGTATTTCCCTGAAAGCCAAGTATGATTTTAAAATAGATTTTTGAAACGTTAGTGTTTGAAGTTATATTAAAGAATGGTTTCAAGAAAATTATTTAAGTTGTAAGAATATTAAAAGTGAATATATATCAAAGTAGTTATAGAAGTAATTATTTTTTTAAAGGGTAACTCGAATTAAGTTTTAAAGAATATTATTATTATTCATACTTTATAAAATGGTTCTATTTTAAAGATAATGGATCAAAGTATTATTTAGAAATGTTATAGAGTTTCATAACTATGTTTTAAATTTAGTATGTCTTAACTTTATTTTGAAGAGAATAGTTCATACTTTCTAAAGAAGTTTGATTTGAGATATTTGTAAGAGTATATATATATTTTAAATCAAGTATGTAAGAAGTTTTAATATGAATGTATTAACGTATCTTCAACAATAAAGTATTTAAATTATTTTAAACCTTAAATATTGGTAATTGGAAGTTTTCAGAAGAAGTAAAGATTTGGAAATCTATTCCATGAGAAGTTTTGAATCTGAAAAGTGTTTCAAAGGGATTTTGAAATGGAATTACATGTCATAAAGATATTTTTGAGGAAATAAATAAGGTGGGCAATTATTTATTGTGTGATGGATGTTTGTGAATGTTAATTGATAGTTAAATCACCGACTATCAATATTGGACAAATGCGTTGATCGTTTCGAAGAGACCGGAATCGATATTTATTTCTCGAAAACCACTTCGATCCGGTTTGTACGTTTCGTGGAAAAACGTGTTCGGAGTCGAAGATGGAGCAGTGAAGTGCAAGGTCTAGTCGCTACTAATCCTGAGGATATTTCCAAAATGGATGTAGTAGGAGTAGTGCCTTCGGTTCCGTTCGAACCCGGGACGGACTTGTATGGACGAATGCTTTCGGAACATCATCAGGTGGGCGATGGGCATTCTAAGTGAAACGTTCTAATAGGTAACGCTTAGCCTCAAGCCTCATCAACCGGGAATGACTGAAAATCAGGGGATATGTAGCAAGGTTTGGTGGGCAGCACCCATTTTCGGGTAAGGTCATTCCTGTCTAAATGTCCCTTTTATTTCGGTTTAGTGGTGCGGTTGCTGATCCCAACCGAGGGGTGATCTTACTCGGGATTATCCAGTAAGGGATAATCAGGGCCCTGTGTTGCAGGGGATCGGGCGTGGTCCTCGGTACACTGATCTAGACTAGGTACTGTGATAGGTGGTACCCCAGTGCCTAGTCATTGTTGGAAATCCATTCTCCCTACGCGCCTTTTACGAGTTTTGTTTGTGTTACCCCACTCTGTGGCTAGTAGCTGGAATTTAATATTGTAACAATTTCGGCTATTTTATAAGTATTTGTAAATAGACCCTATTATAATATCAGAGGATTTCTATAAAAAGTGTTTTAGCTATCGTAAGGTAAAAACCCGATATGTTTATTTATGGCATGGTCTGACAAGTTGCTTTCATTTTCAAAAGGTTTTTTTTGAAACTTTAATTATCAATTTAGGTGCATTATTATCAGCTGGTATTCCAGACTAACTTGGGTGTTATTTCATTATAATGCTCGGGTCAGACCGAGTATTATATGTTCAGGACAGGATGCTATGGAGCAGGAGAGGAGCTGGAGTCCAAGACGTATTATCCGTACTTGTATATATATATCCGATGCTGTGATTGTTTAGAATTGTCTGACGGGTAAATGTTATTTGTGTGAGATACTCTGATGATATGATGTATAAGACAGATATAGTTTCATTTTGTTTAAAGATCTATTATTTACTATTATATTTTATTCCACTGCGACTGTGAGATTCTTATATTTTTTAGTTTCTTCTTCTTTAACCCTAATGGTTTGTATTTCTGTTGCACTTGAGTTAATTGATGTAGATTAGTGTTCACTCAAGGGGTATGGATTAGTGGGCTGTTACATTTGGTATCAGAGCTTAGGTTGGTGACAACTTAGCTTTGGTGGGGAAATTACTCATTAAATAGAGTCAATGGTACTCTGTAATGAGTTGAGTGTAATAATATATATGAGAGCGTACTTTTTAGTGAATAAAAAAAAAATTTATACTGTGTTGACTTATCGGTTGAGTGTTTATGAATTCTGGTCGGCACGGGAAGTACAACCGTATCGATAAGGGTTTCTAAACTCTTAAACAAGATAAACTGGCATAGTATTGTTTTTAAAGTGGGTAAGTGAAATAATTTTACCCAAAATTATAATTTTATATAATAAAAATAATTTCCTGAAATTATATATATATTTGATTGTTTGGATGTGGATATCTTAATCAACTAAGAATCTAAAATTTGAAATGGTTATAACCAAATAAATTCCATGAGTATAAATTATACAAAAGAAGAATAATACTACAACAAAAAGACCCTACGATAGCGCCCGAAAAACGCTATTAAAGGATATTATAGCGGTTTGATAAACGCTGTATAACGACATGTGATTAAAAACAACCAACATTAGATAGCACAAAAAAGCGCTATAAAAATTGTTAATTTCATAGCACAAACATTGCGCTATGTTATTTATTTTTATAGCGGCAAAATAGGCGTTATTGATTAATATCACAGCGCTATTAGCCCGCTATGAAATTCGTTATTAGCCACAAAATACTTTTTGTTTTTTCTAAGATAGCACTAATATTGCGCTATAGAAAGTGTTAATAGCGGATTACTAGCGCTGTATTTGAATAGGTTATTGTAGACGGTGACTTGTCACTACTCCAATATGCCGCTATAAAAAGTCAGCTACAATAACGCTTGTACTCTGCTATATTATCTTATTTTATAGCGCTTATTGTAATACCATAGCGCTTTTTATGGTCTGCATCTTTAATACTAACAGATTTGATAGCGGCCATTAGGCGCTATTAAATATTATATCGGTTTTGAAGTGCTATAATTTAATTTCACAATTCAAAAATTTTCTACATCCTACTAATAAACTGCAGTATTAAATACCAATATCAAAAAGCACAATAATAATCATAAAAGATAATCAATCATAAAATTTTATGGTCTGTCATCATACAATCCATACTACCCTATTTCATACATCATACAAACGTGAATACCATAAACAATCCACTTCGACCATTCCTCACCACTGCTTATACAAACCACAGCAACCCCAGTGCACACTTTATCGACCACAGCCTCAACTTCATCAACCACAGCCTTACCACCATCTCCATCCATAGCCCAAACTCACTATCTTCTTTCTGCTTATAATTGCTGCACATATTCCTTCTTCACTTCAATGTTCTACCTGTTAATACATCACGAACTGCCCACCAACATAAACCATCTCAACTACACTTCAAGCTTCTGTACAACCACTTCTATCCATCACTTGTCTACATTTTCCCATCACCAAACTCAGCTTTTCTGCTGACTGCTGCCACTACAGAGCGCCACTTCACTTATCAATCCCCAGCCTCATCATTCAACACTTCGACCAAAAACGACATTTCTATTATCAAACTACTTTACCCTACCACTTCCTCACTAACATTGAAAAAAAACTACCTCACTTACAACAACAAGTCCTTTCCACTGCACCTACCACCATCCCCATTCCACCACCAGAACCTCCACTGCCACAGTTATCACCACCAACCTGCCTTCACTTCTGCACTTCACTGTGTATCTCACTACCCACTGTTCCATCCACATACCATACTGCTATTCCAGTTCACTCTGCCACCATCTCCAATGCCACAATGTCAACTACACTTTCCCCACACCTTCATTTACAAAACTACTCCTCTACCTGCCACTGTGTCATTCACCATCACCTTGCTTCTCTGTCCACTACCACTTTCCTCCTTAAAAAAACACTGCCCTGCAACCATCCAAAATAACCATCACCCCATACAAAAGCATCTACGTACACCCACCAAAATACTGTCAACCCATCACCTGAAACCACAACTCAAGTAATTAGAATACTGGGTGATGAATGAAAACATTTTTCATTCAAGCAAATGGTAAATGTAGAAATGTAATGATTTTTTTTTTCAAAAATATGGTGCATGTTACCTGCTGTAGTCTCTGGATCAAAGAACACACATGCGTACACACTCTCGAACTCATTAAGAAAGGACACACAATAACTCACTAATCCATTCATAAACGCAAGCAACATGAGCATAAATGTTCACTGATACACCAAAACAAACTCAAGCAAACAAAATCACCACGTATCTGTTGCAATTTATAAAACATAAGCAAAAGGAGCAGCATAAATGTTCCACCCACAACATGTATATATCATTGTATATACTATATATTATTTACATTAAAAAAAGAAGAAAAAAAAGAAAAGAAAAAGAGGTGATTCATAGCATTGACCAGATTGGAAAACCAGGAAAACATACCTGTAAGTTGTAACTAGTCGATGCAGAAATATCAACATCATATTTTTTGCCAAGTTCAATCCTAAGCACGTCCTCCCCCTACACCAAAAGCAAAATAGCTATATGATTTTAGATCTTTCTAGTGAACAAAAAAAGAAGGAAAAATATCCACTTCTTATTTCGAATCATTAGTTAAAAACTGTCGTATCTGCAAACATGGGTCTGTACAGCGAATCATGATGGTCTGAACTTCAATGGTTTATTATGTTTATTTATGCATGTACATCCTTCCTAAGTAATAAATAAAGAATCATAATATAAGTTAAAGTGTCACTATACAAAAATATCTTTGTAACCTTTCATATGTAGTCCAAAAACTTAATTAATTCCACATGTTGACTTTACAATTAAAGTGATTATTACATCAATATAATCCCAAACTGGTTATATATTTGAATGTACATGCTTATAATAATTATATTCACTGATACATTTGTAGTGGCGACAATCTTCGAGTCTATCTACAATCCGTGAATCAACCAATCCCTCAATAGCCTCGAAGACCACCAGAAACCGAGATCGCCTGAAACTGCAACCTCCTTGAAATTGCCTCCTCAACTCGACTTGCCTGTTACTTCACGAATCCAAAATGCGAACTCCGAAGTTCGATTTTGATTTCAATTTTTTTTTTGAATTTCGTTTCTACTTTTTTCTTTGACTTCGTATTTTCTTTCAACAGAGAACGCAAAAGTAAATTTGGGTATGATTGGATATAGAGTTGTTTGGGCCGGGTGGTTTTAATTTTCATTTTTTTAGTTTTGGTTTCTTCGCAAATTTGTTTTGTTTAAATTAATTAGTTTCCTTTTTGTTCTTCCATCTTATATAAAAAGAAAAGAATAACAAAACAAAACAAAACCAAAAAAAAAAAAGAATTAGAAAGAGTTTTAATTTACAATTTCAACAAGTTTTAATTTACAATTTCCTTTTGTTTACAATTAGAAAGAGTTTTGTTGTTTTCAATTCTCCTTTTGTTTTGTTTTTTTTTTGATTTTTGTTTTGCTCTATTTATTTCTCCTTTCAAAAATTATTAAAAAAGGAAAAACAACAACAAAAACAAATAAGTTTCTTTCTTTTGTTTTGTTTTATTCCTTCCTTTTATTTGTTTTGATTTTTCCTTCATTCTAATCTCTTCTTTGATATGTATAAAAAAAACTGTATATATATCTTTTGTTTAGAGATCTTTTGTTTTGATTTGCTTCTTTTGATTTCAATTGTTTTGATTTTCCATTTGTTTTTGTGTTCCTTCTTTAAAAAAAACTAACCTAAATAGTTGGTTATCATGAAACATTAGTAAAAACATATGAATTGCCTCTGACGTACGTTGTGTACACATGAACTTTTTGTGCAAACATACCCTAGATTAGCAACAAAAAAAAAGAAATATTTTACAACAAGAAGGGTGTAGATTAAAATTTGATGAAATAAATTTAACTTTTGGTGAAGGAAACATGGAGGGAAATTTTACTTGGGATCTGAATTATTGAAGTTGGGAATGAGATTAGGATCCAGAAGTACAGGGATATCTGGTGCACTGTCATTTACACCAAAAGTTACATAAACTGATTCACAATATGCAAAATTATTCAAATGAAACCAATATAGCAATGGTTTTCTATGTCAGAAAAATCTGTTCACTGTAACTCACTCAAGCAATAGTTTTTAAGTATATAATATTCTACCTACAATACAACGACAGTGGAGGATAAGACTGAACCATTACCAATTACAATTGATGCAAGGCCTGGAAGACCTGCAACCAAATGCGCAGCCAAACCAGCAACTACCAAAGTCACCAACACCTGAAAATTTATAAAAAAATGATGAATAAAAACAAACTTCTTACCATAGCCTTGAGGATGGTACATCTACTGAACAATAATCGAAACCCGATAGCCGTGAAGCTTGTGAACCATCTGCAAAACCACAACCTATATTGAAAGATAATGCCACACGGTAAATCAACCTTAAATAAAGTGGTCAGCAGCTTGATTTTTCAATATATGACTGAATTGTTTTTTTACCTATCTAGATAAGTTGTCCATAAAAAAATAGCACAGGTCACATGTTTTAGTAGTAAAGATGTTGTTTACTTAAAGCAGGTGAAAATTACAATGCATGACATATCAGCCATTATGATATCTATTCTACAAGTCTTCCTGTACATGGAATCTACTCATAAGAATTCAAAGAAATTGCTTCAAAAAAATTTGGTCCACCAAAATGCAAAATTTTTGGTGAAGCGACAGTTTATGTCTATATCAACACGTTCATCCCCAAGAACACTAGACCAAATTAACCATCTAAGAAGTATGCCAACACGACTTATTTACTCACTACTTAATAATCTGCTCACTATCACCTAATTTACTCAAACAACATGATTACATCAATATAGAGGTGCAAGATTTACTAAGTGCTAAGTTTGAAATTAAGTAATTCAAAATATAAAGTGACACAATTACCAAGATCACCATCACTTGAACCATTTCAAATAATCGCATCTTATCTAAAATTGCAACAAAATTTTTACCATGAGGAGCTTCTTTATGACATAACAGCACCGCTCCTGATGTTCCTCTTCTTAATAAGCTTTTGCATTCTGTCACTCATCCACTCAGATAAGTCCAGCCAACCAAACAATATGCAACTCAATCAAACAATGTCACCTGCTGTTACAAATAATAATGAAATTCTTTAACGAACAATAATTCTAGTGGAAAATCTTGACTAAATTTATCACCAAGTGCGTCAATTAAGCAAATATGCAATCAAGACACTCTTATTCCAACATATATTGAGACAACATATAGCAAAAGAAGTTTTAGAAATGTACTGGAGTTGAAGCATTTATAAATTATAGATGTTATTTCTAATTCTGTATAGCAAAAGAAGTTTTAGAAATGTACTGGAGTTGAGGGGGTAAAAGCTGCTCTGCCTTTGCTTCTAAGCAGCTCGATCCTTAAGAATCGTTGCAATAGTGGTTTGGTGAATTACGTATGTTATAATATGATAGTTTTTTTATAAAGGCACGAAACATGCCCTCTTCTAGATTATATTTTCTCAACCAAAATAATACTTATTTCGTTTGGTTGAAATATAGAAAAGAGGTCTAATTCTAAAACATTCGAGAGTAATGCCATAACTAGAAGGGAAACAAAATAAAATGAGAAGGTAATAATTGAAACCTGTCTAATCTGTCTGTTCCTGCTAACAATAAGAGCTTTGGCACTGGGCATGATAGAAACTTATCAGAAAGGCCTTCATAGTACCTAAAAATAGCAAATCTCAGAAATGATATGAATGTTAAAACAGGCCTAGCAAGGGCCATATAAAGCAACAATGCAATTGAACCACAAATCATCTTTCGCTCAATTCTGATTCTTAACCGTTGGTGTGAAGAATGCTTCAAACGAACTCTATATGATTATTTTACAGTCTATACGGCTGGAAATTGACACTGTCATCTCTATACACACTGTCGTCTCTATATAGAGAGTTTCAAGTCAAAGCTTGTACAGGGGTAACAGATTGTCTGCTCCCGATATTACAAACCTTCAACATCCGTTTTCGTGCTGTATACAGCTATTACATCAAGAGGGAAATGATGTGCATTAAGTGAATGAAACTAACCACAAAAAAAGGTATGCAGTAAGCCTTGATTTATGAATCTGAACAAGTGGTAAACTGGAAATGGCAATGTATCCAGACAAAATGTTCATGCACATTTTTCTACTACTTGAACCACCAGAAAAGAAAAAAAAATTAAAATGCACTAGGCTCGATGCAAACAGAGAAATTAATATCAGATTGAGTGTAAAAATACATCAAATCAAATCATGGCTACTCAACAACAAAACATATGCTTTCAAAATAACAGTAATCAAACAAATAGATTAGCAACATTAAAATAGAATTTTTGATGGATAGGTGTCATGAGTTGGTAGACACTTAATAAAAAAACGAAAGCACGTAATCTTCTTAGTTCTTATAAGAAACTTGAGCTAGAGGTCGTTGAAGGCAATATTTACTTTGAATATTTGTTTTGTCGGTATTCGCATTTTTGTTGAAGTTCTAGTACAAGCAGATGATGGTGCATTTGACTGGGAAGCAGAGAACTGAAAAGGAGTGGAAGAGCCTTTTCGATGCGGTTGGGTTTAAGGAGTATAAGATTATTCCGGCTTTGGGAATGCGCTGTATCATTGAACTATATCACTGAATATGGCGATGAGTGTGCATGTGTTTGTGAAAGAACCCTTGTATTAGGTTTTTTCTATGAGTACTTGTATATATGTGTTGATGTGCTCTCTATGAATAAAGTTATGATCAGCAATGTTGTTTGCTCCATCCTTCGTACAAAAAAGTATGAATAAAGTTTGTCTATAATACTCAAATTTAGACCAGTCTTTTAAAATTGTTGTTTAACTCAAATGTAGCACCACAAAGAAGAGAAATTAGTTGATGGATCCAATAACTAATCAATAGGTCGTCAAAGAAATTAACTGATTGGTTATAAAATGTAAAAAAAGAAAAGGATATGCATGAAATAAACAATTAATTCTTCCAGTGGCTATATCAATAATTATGGAGCCACCAAGGTTTCCTGGGAAGGAAATTTCGGGATATGAAAGTTGAAACAAAGACAATGTTGAAAAAATAGAAGGCCTTTATGATAATTTCAGTTTTAGATAAATTGAATTGCGCAGCAGTTCAGGCTGATGGTACAGTAGATTGCACTCCCAAAGTGTTGGCCTTCCTCCTCAACCATAGGTGGAACCCCCAGTTTCCTCAGATCATTCAGCAAGTAGTTTCACCTCTAAATCCCAATGCAACGTCAGCAACCTTCAGCATCACCTTAATTGCAGCAAAGTAACAACAACCCCATAAATCCAAATCCTGCAATTCACAATGATGAAATTAGTATCAAATAAGCAGAGACTCACTTGTAAAGCTAGAAGCGACGAAAAGGTTTTTGAGTTCAAAGCAACATGTAATGCAGATGTCATCGACAACCCAAATCGGGACAAATTCACATCTCAAGTTCTCAACTAAGAATTAGGTGGATAAATTACTCGGAAGCAAGATGTTTTACAACATCTTTCTAACTATAAAATTACCATTGCTGGACTAATGGAGCATTAACTGAGTGAATCTAACATCGGACCATTCAATAACTTACTCAATAGAAGCTGGAATCATGTTCACAAAATGAACTTGACTCCAAAGGTAGAATGTTCATTTTGTGGGACCCTGCATCATGGTTGCTTCAGGTAATACACAAGTCAGACCAATATATAACTTGCCTAGTAGATAATAGAGGTGGTATTAAGCTAGTTTTCATGGTAGTTTATGCTAAAAAATCTATTACCGATAGAGTTGCTATATGGGATCATCTGAATAACAAATCACAATATATTAATATGCCTTGGTTACTAGTAGGGGATTTTAGTTGTGTGTTTCATAGTGATGAATGAACACCCCACACTAATAATCAAGTAGCAAACATTGACTTTTAACCATGTCTAACTACAAGTGGCCTAAAGGAATTACAATCTATTGGAAATTTCTTTACGTGGAGAGATGGTTTAAATTATAGTATACACAATAAAATTGATAGGGCCTTATACAATGTTGAATTCTTTAACAAGTTTACACAAGTTTTTCGTAATCACTCTCAAACATTCAACCAGTGACCACTCACCAATTCACATAAATCTTTTTTCTAGGTTAACTGGAAATAGACATAAAGCATTTAAACATAATAATGCTTGGAAATAGTAGGCTGGTTATCGAGAGGCAATACAACAATGCATCGACTCAAGAGGTAATGATAGCCCTTTGTTAAGCTTCATTACTAAAATCAAAAACATAAAAGCTGGTCTTAAAAATTGGAGCTATAACAATACTAGTATCAAGAAACAATGTGATATTATCAAGGAAAAAAAATTCAATATACCTTCAGCTTTTGAACAATCCTCATAATTTTGAATTAATTCAAGAATATGAGAATTGTGTGCATCAATTGCAAACAGTATTGCACTATAAAGCTAAGGAAAACATGAAAAAAGAAAAAAAATTAATTGATTTACTCAAGGAGATCAACATTCAAGTTCTTCCATGCAAAATTGTCAAATAACAGAAAAAACACAGATCATAAATTCATAAATGATCAAGGACAAATTTTAAGTGAAGAAAGCAGTTTGGCTAGGAAGGCAGGAAAAAAGCGCGACATATCCAAACAAACTCAAAAGAGAAGCAAGAAAAAGACTTAAAGATATACCTGAAATCTATGTGAAATGAGCTTCATATTTCATCAACAACAGTCGCAACGGATCTAGGGTTTTGGAGAAAAATGAATCGAACTCGAGGTTCGATAAGGAGGCTAAGGTCGGCGACGATAAGCAAGAGTTTGACAAGCTTGAGGCAAGCCGAGGCCAGTGGCATGTGCGGGTGTGAAAAGTTACGGGCGGAGGCAGTGATAAGGGAAGGGATTCTATGGTTAGGGATTTGAGGAAATAACGGGAGGAAGAGGGAATACTTTGGGAAGAGGCGGGCACGCAAAAAGTTTGAGCCACTGAATTTGTAACGGAGCCAATCCACAACCAAAATAAAGCAATTGAGTTAAAAAAACAAATAACTAAGGGTAAACAATAACGCTTTAGAATAACGCGTTATTAAATGGCGTTATTAATAACATATTTTGTTGTAGTGATAACTAAATTTGAATTAAACCAGAATTTAAATCCCGAAAATTTTGAAAATGTTTTAAATGTGGTGAAACCCAAAGTTTGGAAATTTAAAATCTTGGGAATGTTGTCCAAAGATTTAAAGGTAATGATGGAATATTGTTTTGGGTGATACGTTTGAATGGAAACTGTTTTGGAATGAATTTGGGGAAAGTAAGGAAGCACTGAACTCAGTTCAGTCGCTGGAAAATAATCCTGATGATGATGGCCACATCAGTAGAATTCATTTTCGAGTTTCTCAAGTGATGGATTGCTTCCATAGTAATTGGGTATGATATATGTTGGACTTGTTTGAGGTACAAGTGATTTTAGAAATTTCCAAAGGAGGGAATTTGTTTTGGTATAAACAAGTTATTTGGAATCTGGAAGTTTGATTTAGTGTACCAAGTAGGTATGAGTTAATTATTATTTCAAAATGATTTTGGAATAAAACCGGGTAATTGAATTCAGGAAATTCTGTTTAAATAATGTGAGGGTTAAAAATGAATCAACCATCGAACTTATTAAGTGAAGTTGATATAAATAAGAAGGAAATGAAAATTTTAATCTTGGAATTAAAATTTAACTTGAGTAAGTGGAGGTGAATAAAATGTATGGAAGTGAATAGAAAATTTGAATTTAACTTGAGATAAAAAAAAACTGAAAATCATTGTTTGAAAATCATTGTTTGAGAACTTATTTTGTTTTTAAGAAGGCTTTCAAATTATAAATTTGCAGTTTAAATATGTTTAGAATATTTTTAGAAAGAAGTATTATTTTAAAATGTTTTTAAGTGAAAGCAAATATTTGATTAAGTAATTATGGTATTTAATTATTTTTAAAAAAGGTAAAGTAGTATTATGTTTTCAAAGGAAATTTTAATATGAACATTTGATTTAATAACCTTATTTTAAAAGTTAAATTTTATTTAAAATACTTAGGAAACCCCTATATATTTCCTTAAGTATTATTTTCAATTAAATAATTTCTAGAGTATTTTAAATATTTTAAATGTATGTTTGATGATTTTCAGGAAAAAGCAATGTGTTTAAAATATAAGGAGCTATTTTTAAAGTATGGAAAGGATTTACGGGATGAACGTAAAATTGAATTGGGATAAAACGTGTTGGATTGATAAAAAGAATTCTTTGGTTATTCTAAGATGGAAGTGTATTTCCCTGAAAGCCATGTACGTTTTTAAAATAGATTTCTGAAACGTTAGAGCTTGAAGTTATATTAAAGAATGGTTTCAAGAAAATTATTTAAGTTGTAAGAATATTAAAAGTGAATATATATCAAAGTAGTTATAGAAGTAATTATTATTTTTTAAAGGGTAATTAAAATTATGTTTTAAAGAATATTATTATTATTTATACTTTATAAAATGGTTCTATTTTAAAGATAATCAATCAAAGTTTTATTTAGAAATGGTATAGAGTTTCATAACTTTATTTTAAATTTAGTAGGACCTAACTTTATTTTGAAGAGAATAGTTCATACTTTCTAAAGCAGTTTGATTTGAGATATTTTTACTAGTATATATATTTTAAATCAAGTATGTAAGAAGTTTCAATATGAATGTTTTAACGTATCTTCAAGAATAAAGTATTTAAATTGTTTTAAACCTTAAATATTGGTACTTGGAAGTTTTCAGACGAAGTAAAGGTTTGGAAATCTATTCCATTTGAAGTATTGAATCTGAAAAGTGTTTCAAAGGGATATTGAAATGGAATTACATCTCGTAAAGATATTTTTGAGGAAATAAATAAGGCGGGCAATTATTTATTGTGTGATGGATGTTTGTGAATGTTAATTGATAGTTAAATCACCGACTATCAATATTGGACAAATGCGTTGATCGTTTCGAAGAGACCGGGATCGACATTTATTTCTCGAAAACCACTTCGATCCGGTTTGTACGTTTCGTGGAAAAACGTGTTCGGAGTCGAAGATGGAGCAGTGAAGTGCAAGGGCTAGTCGCTACTAATCCTGAGGATATTTCCAAAATGGATGTAGTAGGAGTAGTGTCTTTGGTTCCGTTCGAACCCGGGACGGACTTGTATGGACGAATGCTTTCAGAACATCGTCAGGTGGGCAATGGGCATTCTAAGTAAAACGTTCTAAAAGGTAACGCTTAGCCTCAAGCCTCGTCAACCGGGAATGACTTAAAAGCAAGGGATATGCAGCAAGGCTTGGTGGGCAGCACCCATTTCCGGGTAAGGTCATTCCTGTCTAGATGTCCCTTTTATTTCGGCTTAGTGGTGCGGTTGCTGATCTCAACCGCGGGGTGATCTTACTCGGGATTATCCAGCAAGGGATAATCCGGGCCTTGTGTTATAGAGGATCGGGCGTGGTCCTCGGTACATTGATCTAGACTAGGTACTATGACAGGTGGTACCCCAGTGCCTAGTCATTGTTGGAAGTCCATTCTCCCTACGTGCCTTTTACAAGTTTTGTTTGTATTACCCACTCTGTGGCTAGTAGCTGGAATTTAATAATGTAACAATTTCAGCTATTTTAGAAGTATTTGTATATAGACCCTATTATAATATTGAAGGATTTCTATAAAAAGTGTTTTAGCTATCGTAAGGTAAAAACCCGACATGTTTATTTGTGGCGTGGTCTTACGAGATGCTTGGATTATTTTGAAACTTTAATAATTAATTTGGGTGTACTATTATCAGCTGGTATTCCAGACTGACTCGGGTGTTATTTCATTATAATGCTCGGGTCAGACCGAGTATTATATGTTCAGAACAGGATGCTATGGAGCAGGAGAGGAGCTGGAGTCCAAGACGTATTATCCGTACTTGTGTGTATATATATATCCGCTGTTGTGATTGTTTGGAATTGTCTGACTGGTAAATGTTGTTTGTATGAGATACTCTAATGATATGATGTATAAAACAGATATAGTTTCATTTTGTTTAAAGATCTATTATTTACTATTATATTTTATTCCGCTGCGACCGTGAGATTCTGATATTGTTTTGTTTATTCTTCTTATATCTCTTCTTCTTTAACCCTAATGGTTTGTATTTATGTTCCAGTTGAGTTAATTGAGGTAGAATAGTGTTCACTCAAGGGGTACGGATTAGCGGGCTCTTACAATTAATACGCTCAAACTCATTCTAGAGTACTACTGACTCTATCTCCAATGAGTAATTTCCAACAGAGCCAGGGTTCTCGCTTAACCTTCAGCTCTGATACCAAATGTGACGACCCGCAAATCCATACCCCTAGAATCGACACTATTCTCCCTCAGTCAACTCAAGATGTACGGAAATACGAACCATCTGAGTTAAAGAAGAAGAGGTAGAAGAAGAAAATAGAAAATAACTTCAGAATCTAACCATCGCGGCGGAAAAAAATATAATAGATAATAAATGATCTTTACACAAAAACAAATACATCTGTTTATACATTACATCATCAGAGTATACATAGCACACAACTAGACAGTAATCATAACCCGTCCTCACTATCTGAATACACAACGGAATATTTTACACAAATACGGAAGTACGTATCGCCATCCAGCTTGTCTCCTAGGCTCCACAGAATCCTTTCCTGTATTCTATAATACTCGGTCTGACCCGAGCATTATAGTTAAATAACACCCGAGTCGGTCTGGAATACTAGCGTGAGAAATCACACCCAATTGGATTATTAAAGTTACAAAACCCTTTGAAAACAAAAGCATCTCGTAAGACCACGCCACGAATAAACATGTCGGGTTTTTACCTTACGATAGCCAAAACACTTTTTATTAAAATCCTCTGATATTTTAATAGTGTCTATCTACAAATACTTATTAAAATAGCTGAATTTGTTACATGATTAAATTCCAGTGTACTAGCTACAAAGTGGGTTCTACAAACAAAAATCGTAAAGGCACGTAGGGAGAATGGATTTCCAACTAATGACTAGGCACTGGGGTACCACCTGTCACAGTACGTGGCCTAGATCACCGTACCGAGGATTACTCCCAATCCCCTACAACACATGACCGGGACTATCCCTTATTGGATAATCCTGAGTAAGATCACCCCACGGTTGGCTTCAGCAACCACACCACTAAGTCGAATAAAAAGGACATCTAGACAGGGATGACCTCACCCTAACGGGTTCTACCCACTTAGCCTTGCTGCGTATCCCCTTATTTTCAGTCATTCTCGGTTGATGAAGCTTGAGGCTAAGTATTACCTTTTTAGAACATTTCACTTAGAATGCCCACCTTACACCTGACGATGTTCCGAAAGCACTCATCCATACAAGTCCGTCCAGGGTTCGAACGGAACCAAAGGCACTGCTCCTACTACTTCCATTTTGGAATCATCCTCAGGATTAGTAGCGACTAGCCCTTGCACTTCACTGCTCCATCTTCGACTCCGAACTCGTTTTTCCACAAAAACATACAAACTGGATAGAAGTGGTTTTCGAGAAATTAATCCCGATCCCGGTCTCTTCGAAACGATCAGCGCATTGTCCAATATTGATATTCGGTTATTTAACTATCAATTAACATTCATAAACATCCATCAAACATAAATAATTTCTCCACAATTATTTATTAACCTCAAAATATCTTCGCAAGATATATTTCCATTTTCAACCCTTTTGAAAACAGTTTTCAAATCACACTTTTCTCATGAAATAAATTTCCAAATATTTATTTCCACTGAAATCACCAAGCACAAAAACTTTACATTTTTGAAATAATTTAAAACACTTTGCTATAAAATATTCTTTAAAACATTTAAATTAAGAATTACTTTAATACTTATTCAAAATATATACTTTAAGAATATTTAAAATAAAACTACTTTGTACAATATAAAACTGAACTTCTAACTTTTAAAACATAATACCAAGCCACCTTTAAATAATTACTACTATAATATATTAAAAGAAAATACTTACTTTAGAATTTAAACATTTAGAAATAATAAGTTTTCTACACATACTTTTAAAACAACTTAAAACTTTTTACTTATACTTAAAATTTGTTTGAAACGTACTTGGCTATTTAGGGAAATACGCTTCCCTTCCACATCTTTTAAAAATAAATCAACATTTATTTTTAAACAAATTTACCCATTCCTTTAATAAATCCCCACCGTGAATTTATTCTTTCAAATACCACTGATATATTACTTCACTTTTATAAACCCAATTTATAAATTTCTTAGTCGCATTCTCCTTTAAATTTCCAATTTCAAACACTTAAATCAATTTCCAGATTGATTTTCAGTTTACTCCATTTTGAAATAAATTCCTTTACTTACTCATTTATTTCAAAACCCATTGACTTCAGATTTTTATTCCTTAATTATGATTTAAAATCTTTTAACTCAAAACACCAATTTCAGATTTCCCCAAATTCCTTCTTTATCCTTTCAAATAAATTTAAATCTTGAATTTTAAAATAAATTCTTTATTTCTTTAAATAATATCACTTAAGTTTTAAAATTCATTATTTTCCCTTTTTATTCAAAATCTCCTTTCCCATACTTGGAATTTATTACTAGAGTTTAAAAATTCAACTTCGTCCTTTCTAATTCACTTTTATAATTTATCCAACTATCAAAAATTGTTTTTACTTAAGAATTCTCTCCTTTTATTTTCTTATCAAAATCCAATCTATATATTTTTGATAACTCGGTATACCCAAATATAATCAATCAAACGCAACATCCAATATTTCAATTATCAACATAAGCCATCACAGAATATCAAATAATCATAACACAGAATTATTAGAACAATCTAAATAATTTTGATGAATCCAGTTGGATCCCTCCGACCTATTTCCCTACATACACAGACGTTAGCGCAATACAAATTCCACTTCGAGGTGGAATATCGCGGTGTATGGGATTTATATAATATCATCCGCTATTATGCGGCGCATAGGGTCTCATCTGCTATATAATGCGGGAAATCAATCACTCCAATATATACTATATATTACTATATAATATATCACATCCAATCAATTCAATCATTCAACCAAATATTTAAATTCAACCATTTAAATTTAAATTAAACCAAGATGAGTGAGATTAACTCAACTTTGCTTTTATTTGCAATTTATTCCAATATTGCCTTGGTTTCTCGATTTTTTGAACTTGAATGAACATATTATGATTTTATTAATATTTGACTAATTGCACAATTTATTATCCATTTTATAATTTTAATTAACCAATAGATTATTTTTAAACAAATTTCCTTTTAATAAAATATTTTTAGTAACTAAGATAAATCACATAACTTCAATAAATACATAAATTTGTACTAAACACATATTTTAAAACACTTAGTAGTGATAAAATGTGAGTATGTATATTTACTTTTCCTTTGAATCTACATATACCATCTTACAACCCTTCAAAAGTCCTATATATTTTTAAACATTATATATATTTCAGTACATAAACAAAAATAAATATTTTCCTTACTGTAAATATTATATATATTTATCTTTATCTGTTTTCACTGCATATGTTTATATATATATACACACTACCAAATGAAAATAGGTAACTAAATTGTAAATTTATTTACCTTGCTATTCAAACCCTAGCCGAGATCCCCAAATTCACCTGTGCTGCCTCGTTCGCAGCGTACCCATGACCAGCGAACACCCACACCTTCGCCAGAGTTGCGGCCTCCCACGCAAAACGCCACTCGCGTGAGAGCCACGCATCATACCCAAATCGTGAGCCCCCTACGATCGCCACCACATGAACGAACCCGCCTCCCTACGGCAAGCGCGACTCCTCGCCTACGAAGATGCTCCCAGAAACCCAAAATCGAAGGCACTTCACCCTCGATCGAAGGCCACATGGCACCGCGAATAATTCGTGCTTCCCTTTCTTCATTTGCAAAGTCGATTTAATCTCGAATTGAAGAGGATGGGATAACAATATGTGATTTTCATTCGAACGAACTTGGAGAGGGATGCCATCCTTTTCTCGATTTCAAATGGAATGATTTCGTTCGGTTGGAAATGAAGGAGTAAATGGAGTGTGGATTTTTGAAATAAAGGGAAGAGGATTTCGGTAAATATAATCTTCTCTAAATATTTGTTTTTTCTTAGCTTCTGAGGGAAGGGAAAGGACGAAGGTATGATTCGCTGATTTCGATTGAAAGCCTGGAATAAGAAGGAACTTTTGTGATTTAAAAAGAAAAGGAAGGAGATGTTTTTTTCTCTGTATTAAATGTGATTTGAACCGAGTGAAAGAAATAACGATGTCCTATAGAACTTGCTCATGTACAATAACTTGAGGTGAAATAAAAACAGCTGATATGAGTAATTTGACAAGAATATATATATCGTTTTAATTAAATTTAAATGGTCTCGGTAAACGCAACTCAAAATCTTGATCTCCTATCAAGGCATGCCACTAGGCGTTTATAATGTTAAACCCCTATTTCGAACGCAAAAGAAATGGTTTCGAGCCCTAACTCGATCGTATGGAGAAGATAGCTTTTGGACTAGTTATTATATTGAATTTTCGATATAGATTTAAGCGGGTTTGTATATCGTACGCTCACACAACAACTTCAAACACTACGAAAATTGAAATCTGATAATAATACAATATTACGGATCAAATGGAACTGGTTTCGTCGTAATCCGAGACTGTGCCTCGGAAGGCTATTTTTAAACGTCAATTTAAACGATATATTTTCAAAACTTGACAAAACACCTTTAAACCCAAGTTTAACACTTTTACTACCTTAAGTACTATCAATTTAAATTTCACAAACCCTTAAATTATTTTTAACAGGCTTAAAACTCCAGATTCAACATTTTACCCAGCTTCAAATTATTTAATTTAATAATTAAACCATCCAATAAATAGTGATGTTTGGAATTCAAGTTAGACATTAACTTTTAAATATTTAAAATCAATTAAACATTCCGATTTCAAATGTCTAAAAATTCCGGGTTGTCCCAAGGATAAAGGTGGAAGGTACATAGGGGAAACATTGGGTTTCGAAGGGGTTGGAGTATGCCTTTGTTTTGAATTAAAAGTGGCGCCTGCTTTGCTTTTGAAGGGATAGCTTTCGATACAGTTGGCTTGCAACCCAAATGTTTTTTTTAAACAAAAGGTTTCGAATGGGTTGCACGCTTTTGTTTGAAGTAATGCTTTCGAAGGGGTCAAAACCCCTAGCTGCCGCCTTCCTACCTTCCGAAGTCAATGGTTTTGAAAGTGTACTTTTCTTTTAAAATTAACCACTTCTCTAATGCTTTCGGAAGGGTGGTTTCAACACCATCATTCTTTACTTAGGAATGATGTCAAAAGGTTGGCTTTCCACTTAAATTATTTTATAAGCCCTTTTGTTCTGTTGAGGTATAACCCAAAGGTTTCGAAAGAGACGGTTTAAATGGTTTCGAAAGGTGTTTTTCCACATGTTTAAAATTTAACCCAAATGCTTTCGAAGGTTTTGTGCTTATAAAGGTTTGATGCTTTCGAAAGGTATCAAAAAAAGGTTTTGAAGGGGTGGTTCCCCAATGGTTTTGAAAGAGTCAAAAGGAATGTTTTTTGACTATGTCAAAAGGGTTGAAAGGGAAGGTTTTTCCAAAGGTTTCTAAATCCAATGTTTAAAGTGAAGGTCTACCGGGTGGATTGTGCAATGTATATACAAGTATATGTAACAAAATATATGATGCAACTAAAATAGTATTAATCTAAGTAAATATAGAATAAACACACCAGGATTTTATACTGGTTCAGACCTTTCGTCTGACGTCCAGTCCCGAAGCTCCCCTTCGGAATTCTACTATCAAAAACCCTCGCTTCGCCTGGAGGAAAAGGCTTGGTTATAATAAGTTGTTCTTGTCAAATATAAGTTCTAGTATAACACGGATGTTGACTAATTAGTACAATTCCTTCCAATATATATCTATAGAGTATTGTCTATGAAGATCTGAGTACATGGAAGAATGAATACAAGTATAGATTGCTAGAGTGCAGAGATCAAGAATATATGATAGAGTATAGAGTTAGTGAGTGTAAGTAAGTAAGTTGAGTTTGTTCTCTTGATTCTTGATGCTATATATATAGTTGTAGATAGGTATCTTAAGTAGTTGCATCCATTAACAAACATTCCGAAGTTGCTTCTGTTGATGGTGAAGAGTTGCGGCGAAGAGAAGCAGGAATGTCCATTCATATGTGGCAATTGAAGTCCATTTCTAAAATTCGAGTTTGAAATCAGACGCTTGGGATATGTTTCAGATGTCTGATACTATATACATTTTTGAATAGTATAAGATCGGACATCTGAGTGCTATTACCTGATGTCTGGCTTTACTTGTAAGTTGTTCCAGATAACTGGTTCCAGATAACTGATTCAGACGTCTGGCTTGTGCGTCCAGACATCTGATATTGTGCATATCAGTTTTTGTGCTCTTGTTCTTGTGCTTCTTAATTTCTATCGAATTGTAGTCTCTTGTAGTGTCCTTTGAGCTTTTTTTTTGTTTTTCTAGTGATGTAGTTCTAGCAAGTACCTTTATGTATAAATATATATTTATATTCGATTTCCATTGTATAATTGTTGTCATCGAAACCATATATTGGATTTCCTATCATTTCCCCTTTTTTGATGATGACTACTATATAATTACTTAGATATAATTTTTATAAATCTTCCCCTAAATATGTACTTCCCATTATTTCTCCTCCTTTGGCATTATCAAAAAGCATTAATAATTTTTATTATAGATATTATGTTCATACCATTTAATATTTACTAATCATAGGAAGGCTATATGAATATACAAAGAACTAACAAATCAAAAGGCACTTTTCATTAAACAAATTGATTGATTATATGCGTAAATTCTTGATACAAAAGATGAAACATAAAAAATATCTATGAATCTTTTGGGGAGGCTTGACCTTGATCATCTCCTTCATCTTCATTCTTTGAAGAACTCGTTTGTTTTTTAGGAGAAGTTGGAGTCCATTTGGGAGATTCATTTTCTTCTTCAAAAAGTGTGCTTGGAAGGAGTAGGAGAAGGCACTGGAGTTGACTAATCTTTCGAAGGTGGTGTAGGACCACGTACTCGTTGAGGAACCTCTTTTAGAATGGATTATGCCGTTGAAAGTGATGCTTCAACCTTGGCTAGGCGTGAAACAAACGATGTTTCAAAACTATCAATACGCTTAGCTAATAATTTTTTATTTCATGATAGAATAAGTTGATTTTGAACAGTTAAGTCGCGAATACTCTCATTTTGATTTGTCTCAGTGCGAGTCTCCAAAATGTCTTCTTGTCTCGAATAATCAAAAGGTGTAGGAGGAGCAGGAAATGCTCGCGATGTTGTTCTACCTCTTGTGATGGTTCAGGTTGTTCTAGGGGTGGAGGCCTAGCTTGTCCGCCTTGACGACGTTGCGTCCACTTTTCAAATGTTATAAAATCCGGAGGATTTTCTGGTAAGTGCATAAGAGAGAAAAATTTGAGGAGGCATACTTCGGAGAAATCTCTTCAAAAGTTGATAAGTAAGAAGGAATGTTGTGAACTCTCAAAAGATGCGTGATGTATGTAGGATAGACGATGGATGGTCGTAATCGAGTCTAATAATGTTTGAGCTCGTCAAATATAAATTTCACCCAATTAACCCTTGTTCCACTGAATATAGCATATAGAGCCTTGTGCTCTAACTCTATGATTTGCTCATGACTACCAAGGCGAGGATGATAATGTTGATAATCATTCTAGTGAGAAGTCCTAACTAAGGTATTAAGTATTTTGATGCAAATCCAGGAATTTCATCCTCCCATATTTGATGTGTGATATTATCTCTCGATTTGAGATGCATACCCGGAATATTACATAAATCTTCTCCTGTATCGGAACATCCGAGAGTTCGACCTATGATCCCCGAAGTTAGTCTAATAGTATTGCCGTAAACACTTGACCATAGCCAATTATCGTCGTTTTAGGTATTCGAAATGACTGTGCTATCTAAATTAGCATAGAATAGGAATGTAGAAAGTTGGTCAATTTGGATATTATTCGAGTTCAAGGAGATCAACTGATGTAACCCCACATTTTCGCGTATTTCATCTAAGTCGTATATAGGAAATTTGAGCAAATTGTAGAAAGGACTTGTATAAAGCTTCTTCTTTTGAATGTCTTTGTATCTTTTGATTGAATGTGGAACACGATTCATCCATCTCTAAATTTGATCGTCAGAACTTGCGGGTTGGATAAAGTGGCTTGGTCTTGCTTGCGCTTAGAGATTTTAGGGTTTTTCATTTTAGGAGCCATAAGATTCCAGAGTGTTTAGAGGAGAAAGCGACTTTGAGAATTAGGAAATCGAATTTGCAGTAGAAACGAAATGAAATGTAAGTGAGAAAAGTGAAAAAAAAGACGTTATCAGGGTACTCAAGAGTGTCGACTGAATTTCAGACGTCTGATTTAACCTAGTTTGAGGACAGTAAATAAAATCAGACATCTGGTTGTTGGTGGCAGACGTCTGGAATAGATCGATTTTGTAAATTTGAAAGTTTTGTCAGACGCCTGGAGGTAAAGTTAGACGTCTGAAATTGGCATGATTTTTATGTTAAGAAGGAAGAAAAATTATTTAGATGTTTGGAAACCAATTTTGGACGTCTAAAATAGGCCGTTGTGTTTTTTATAAGGCAGAAAGTATTTTCAGACGTCTGGTTGGTTATATCGGACGTTTGATATATGCACAATGTTAAGAAAACTGTATGATACAAGGGTGTCAAATATTTGATGGAATTGTTCAGACTCTGAAATATCCAGTTTGTCTTAAAATTGATTGAGCAGGTTATACATATGTAATTTCAGAAAAAAAACTTCTAAAAAATTGATGGTTAGTGTTAAAAAAAAATTTGATTGGTGGATAAAAAATTTTAACCAAAAATAGAATGAATGAAATGTAGTGTTTAGTTGAGAAGATCATTAAGAGAACTTATTCCTAAATCGCGTCGTAGTTTAACAAACGTTTGTTCATTTAGTGGTTTTGTGAAAATATATGCTAGTGATTCTTCGTATTTACGTATTCTAATGTAATATTTACTTTGTCTACATTGTCGCGTAAAAAATGATGTCATACATCAGTGTGTTTAGTACGTGAGTGATTTATAGGGTTTTTTGATAAATTTATTGCACTTGTATTATCGCAATATATTGATAACTTTGCGGAAATCCTTACGCGTTTGTTGCATGTATATCACTTGTGCACATGCTAAAGCTGCTGAAATATATTCGGCTTCGCAAGTGGATAAGGCAACACAATTTTGCTTTTCGTTAGACCATGAAACTAATGATTGTCCGATAAAGTGACATGTTCCTCTACTACTCTTACGATCCATTTTACAACCACCGAAATCCACGTCACTATATGAAACAAGTTCAAACGATGATCCTTAGTGTAAAATAGACCATAATCTCTAATACTAGATAGATATCGTAAGATGCGTTTAACAGCTCTTTGGTGAGATTCTTTTGGTTTTGCTAGAAATCGGGCACAAAGACATATGCTCATCATAATGTCGGGTCGACTAGCCGTCAAATAAAGAAGGATCCAATCATACTACGATATAATTTTTCATCAAAATCATTTCCATTATCATCTTTTTCCAAGTGAACACTAGTACTCATTGGTGTTGATTTGCTTGAAGTTTTACCCATTTTAAAACGACGTAATAGATCGTTACAATATTTTTCTTGATGAAAAACAAAATACTATTTTCAAGTTATTTTATTTGTAAACCTAAAAAGAAATTCAATTCACCCATGTGAGACATTTCAAAATTTGTTTTTCATAATATTTGAAAATTGAGTATAAAGATTTTCGTTAGTTGATCCAAAAATAATATCGTCTACGTAAATTTGTACAACTAAGATGTCGTTATTTTCTCATTTAATAAATAAAGTCATATCTATTTTACCTATTGGAAAACCAGATGTAATTAAATGATTCTTAAGACGTTCGTACCAGGCATGAGGGACTTGCTTTAAACCATATAAGGCTTTATGTAATTTAAAAACATGATCGGGATATTTTTCATGAACAAGCAATGGAGGTTGTTCAACATATATGTTTTCCGTAATAAAACCATTTAAAAAAAGAACTTTTGACATCCATCTGAAATAATTTAAAATTGTGATGACTTGCAAAAGCAAGTAATGTACGTATGGCCTCGAGTCTTGCTACTGGAGCAAAAGATTCATCGTAGTCGATACCTTCTTCTTGATTATAACCCTGAGCGACTAAATGTGCTTTATTCCTAACTATATTTCCATTTTCGTCTGCTTTGTTTTTAAATACCCATTTTGTTTCAATAACTGATTGATTTTCTGGTCTTGGTACTAATTCTCAAACATTATTACGTTCAAATTGATTTAATTCTTCTTGCATGGCTATTATCCAAAAATTATCGTTTGAAGCTTCTTTATAATTTTTTGGTTCAAAATTTGACACAAATGCTATATGACTTATTTGGTTAAGGCTATTTCTAATTACTCTGGAGTTAAGATCCCCATTGTTATTATCTTTTGGATGATCTTAGAATTTTAGGGGATGACATTAAAGTATTATTTTGTGTGTTTGTCTCATTATTAAATAAGTTTGTTGTATTTGTTATTGGAATAATTTCTTCATCGTCATTAGTATGATGGTTAACTAAATTTTTATCAAATGAAATATGTAAACTTCTTCAATTGTGTTAGTACGTTTATTAAAAATTGTATACGCCTTGCTATGATCCTAATATCCAACAAAGATTCCTTCATCGGCCTTCGGGTCGAATTTTCCCAAATTATCTTTTGTATTTAGTATAAAAACATTTTGATCCAAAAGTTTTAAAGTATGATACTTTAGGTTTTCTTCCAAAAAATATTTCAAAATAAGTATGTTTAGTCATAGGTCGTATGGTTACTCGATTCAAAACATAACAAGCCGTAGCAATAGCTTCGGCCCAAAAATGTTTTGGTAAACCACTACTATTTAATAGTGTTCGTGCACGTTCTTATAACGTACGATTATTTCTTTCTACTACACCATTTATAAGAAAAATTATGGCTTATCCCCTTTTTATTACAAAATTAGTAAAAAGATCTTTTTTTGAATTCTGCACCGTGATCACTTCGAATTTTCTTAATTTTCAAATCCATTTGATTTTTAATTCTTTTAGCAAAAATTTTAAACATACCAAAAGTGCCACTTTTATGTTTTAAAAATAAAGTCCATGTATATCTTGAAAAATCATCAACTATGAAGAAAACATATTTGTTATGATTTATAGACCGTACTTGAGTTAGACCAAATAAATCTAAATGTAATAATTCTAATGGTTGTTTTGTAGAAATATTATTTTTTGATTTAAAAGAGCTTTTCTTTAGTTTTCCGATTTGACAATCATCACATAAATATAATTTATTTTAGGCAAACCACTAACTAGCTCATATTTTGCTAATTTATTAATATATTTAAAATTAATATGACGGAATCGTTTATGCAATAACCGTGGATAGTTATGTTGGTGGTTAATCATAAGTTTGAATTTCGATTTATATTCATATTTAAGACATAATTTTTTTCTCTAAAACCCTCAAAGATAAGTTGTTTGTTATTTTTGAAAATATTACATCTATCTTTTTCGAAATTAATTTATAAACCTTTATCGCATAATTGACTAATGCTAAGTAGATTATGTTTTAGATTTTCTACTAACAAGACATTTGTAATAATATAGAGTTAGAAATACCAGAGTTGACGACTTCTCCGATGCCAACGACGTATCCTTTGAGTTAATCTCCAAAAGTTACCATTCCACTATTGATGTATGTTATATTTGATAATATTTTTGAGTTTTCGATCATACGCTTGGAGCATCCACTATTAAGTATCCATTTATCCTTTTTTTTATTTTGGGTACCTCATCAGTTTGTGCCATAAAACATACATTAGCTTGTTCTCCGTCAATATCGCTATCACTGTCTGAAGATAATGAAGAGTCTGAATCATCCCATGTTACTTTGAAAGCTTTCTTTGAGTTTTTCAAATTTGTTCTTCCTCTTATCATTGTTGAGCTTGGGACAATCTTTCTTCATATGCCCAAATTGATCACATTCATAGTAATTGATTGACGTTTGATTTGTTGAGCTTGACTTTCCTCCTTTTTGAAATCTAGTCATTTTCTAAACTTCTTGAATTTGTTGTAGTTTTTGGCAATGAATACAATTTCTTCTTCGTCTAAGTTGGAGTCTTCATTTGTTGCTGGAAATGTATGTTTTTCTTCTCTGAATTTTGTTCTTTTCTTGCCTGCAGATTAGCTTCATAGGACATCAAATTTCCTATCAATTCATCAAATTTCCTATTAATTCCAAGTGCCATTAAATCGTGTTGAATTGCTTGGAATCTAGAGTACATGTCCACTATAGATTCATTTTGTCTAATTTTAAATGATGAAAATTGATTTTGTAAAATTGAACTTTTAGTTTGTTTAACTTTGTTTGTGCCTTTCTGTGTAACTTGTAAAGTATGCCCAATATCATATGCAGTGTTACATAACATGACTCGTGAAAATTCATTCTTATTTAATGAACAAAATAAAACATTCATAGCTTTGGCATTATTAGAAGTTGCAGTTTTTTGAGCATCACTCCATGTGTTCATAGCATTCTCAGGTGCTTCATATTTATTTTGAGTTGCTGACCAAATTTATAATCCATTAGCTTCCATAAACATTCTCATACATGTTGACCAATATTCATAATTAGAACCATTAAAAAGTGAGGTCCGTGCTATGGATTGTCTTTCTTGAAAAATACTCGCCATATTAAAGTGATTCAAATACGTGTTACTGTACTTTGATCATACCTTACTCCGATACCAAATGGAAGTATACTGGGTGGATCGTGTAATGTATATGCAAGTATATGTGATAAAATATATGAAGCAACTAAAATAGTATTAATAAAAGTAAATATAGAATAAGCACACTATAATTTTATACTGGTTCGGACCTCCCTTCCTAGGTCCAGTCACGAAGCTCCCCTTCGAAATTCTACTATTAAAAACCCTCGCTTCGTCCGTAGTAATAGGCTTGGTTATAATAAGTTGTTCTTGTCAAATGTGTGTTCTAGTATAACACGGATTTTGACTAATTAGTACAATTGTTTCTAATATATATCTAAAGAATATTGTCTATGAAGATCTGAGTACATGGAAGAATGAATACAAGTATAAATTGCTAGAGTGCAGAGATCAAGAATATATGATAGAGTATAGAGTTAGTGAGTGTAAGTAAGTAAGTTGAGTTTGTTCTCTTGATTCTTGATGCTATATATAGTTGTAGATAGATATCTTAAGTAGTTGCATCCATTAACGAACACTCTGAAGTTGCTTCTGTTGATGGTGAAGAGTTGCGGCGAAGACAAGCGGAAATGTCCATTCGTATATGACAGTTGAAGTCCATTTCTGAAATTCGAGTTTGAAATCAGATGTCTGGGATATGTTTCAGACGTCTAATACTATATATATTTTTGAATATAGTAGAAGATCAGACGTCTTAGTGCTATTACCAGATGTCTGGTTTTGCCTGTAAGTTATTCCAGAGAACTGATTCAAACGTCTGGCTTGTGCACCCAAATATTTTGATATTATGCATATCAGTTTTTATGCTCATGTTCTTGTGCTTCTTTGTTCCTATCAACTTGTAGTCTCTTGTAGTGTCCTTTGAGCCTTGTTCTTGTCATTCTAGTGATGTTGTTATAGCAAGTACCTGTATATATAAATATGTATATATGTATATATGTATATTTGATTTCCATTGTATAGTTATTGTCATCGAAACTATATACTGGATTTCCTAACATAAAGGTTTTAAGATGTGATGTCTAATATCTTATGGCTTTCGGAAGAAAGGCTTTTTAAGGGTCTTAAAAGGTTTTGAGTATGGTTTCGAAAGGAAGGTTTTGACCTTTCGGCCTAGATAAACGAAGGATTTTTACTTGGTTTTGAAAGGGGCACTTTCAATGGATTCGAAAGAGGAACTTTTAAAGGTTTAAATGTTTTCATCAACTAAGGTTTGAGTAAATTACATATATAACATGGCATGGCGATTTTGAGTAAAGCATAGAGTATAAATGTTTTACCTGTTTAAGTTCGGTTTTAAAGGTTTTGAATCAATTTCATATAAAAATATTTTCAAGCAAAATTATGGGAAGGTATCCCTAAGTAAAATGTCTCAGATATTAGAATACCAAATGGGACTTGTATAGGATCACGCTCTACACATTAGCTATTGGCCCTAGCTAATTTAGTCCAAAATTCTAGTGTGTAGGGATTTGTCGCAAGTAAGAATAAAATTATGATTACACATAGAAGGGAATATATGTTTGTATACAGATAGGTTATTGGTGAGCCTGCAAAACCATTAGGATCAGGTGAGCCTAGGAGATGTTAAGTTAAGGACAGACCATCTAGAAGAGAAGTATTTAACATATAGTTAAGGACAGACCATCCAAAAGTGGTGTCTAATAGAAGTTTGATTGTTTTGTTATTTTCTTTGGTAGGCCCGAGTCAGCCAAAGGTTAATAGTAAGCCAAAAATACTATATTTCTCGAACAGATAGTCCATTTGTTACCTGATATGTATGCTTACATAGTAATGTTTTACAGATTTTACCAGTTTTGGTTGCAGGATTATGATTTGCATTAGATATGTTTTAAAAGGATGTTAGTGAGGGGAAACCCATTCCGCTAAGCGACGTGGTCACACATAACAATAAATAACCAAGACGTATAGTGTTATTCACACCATGATTTATGTCTGACTTGAAGTTTATGTTTTCCCCTAAAACTCTCGGCTGCTCAAAATTGATTTGATTAGGCTGAGGGTTAAGATTTTACAGGTTTAATTAGGTTGGTTAAGGATCGATTTCACCCTAGAGAGGGGTGAATAGGGTAATAATAATAATAATAAAATTAATGCAGAAATATATAAAATAATTGCAGCACGGATAATAATAGAATAATGAAAGCAGGAATAGAACAACACAAATTTACCCAGCTTCGGCAATAACCTGCCTAGGTGCTGCTCCCAAAATTTCTACTAGAAAATTAAATAGTCACGCACTTACATACGTAAACTTGTGACGCCTGATATCAACTAACTTAACTCTACGCTCAAACCCTACCACAACTCAGCTACCGTGTTACGAATTCTCAAACTATGCCCCGTAGTTTGTCCCTAGTCACACGACTAAATTTTTTCACAATTTTACAAAAACTAAACAAAAAAACAAAAAAAATCTATATAATCATTAAAGCCCAAATATAAATAAAATAGATTGGCCCAAAATAAACTATAATTTTCTAAAAACTTGTCTCCCTTGTTGTAAACTTCGGCCGCTCCCCTTTGCTTTGCAATTTCTACTTCTCTTCGTAAAATTAGGGCTTCGTTCAACTGAAGCCGCCGCTTGAATTTGACGTTCGAATTGAATTAATCTTTGCTTCTGGTTCCTTCATCAAGCAATTCATTTGCTATGATTTGCTCTTGGTGGCTTTCAGGATTGAGCATAAAACTTTGAATTTGGTATGTGATTCTCTTATTGATTTGAGATTATACTTGACTCAATTTGCTTTGATTCAAACTTGATTCGAGTTATTGATTAGGGATTTAAATTAAATCTTGGCTCTATGATTTTTTGCTCGAACTCGAATATCAATGCCGATAATGATGATTGGATTTAAATAGGGATGAAAGCCCTATATTTATGTCCATATAATTCCATTTGAATTCTTCTATATTTTATAACTTGCATTGATTTGTGCCTGGACGATATTGACTTATTTTGACTGGTTCAATTCAAAAAAATTTCTTTTATGCTTTTCTTGGTCACCATGGCTTTTTTGGTTTTCTGATTTTTTGTTCCATTTATGACATTATTTGATTTTCTTTGAGTTGGTTTCGATCTTTTCTCTTATAAATTCGGCATCGTGAATATACAAATTTTGTTACCATCTATTCCATTCGTATGGCTATGACTTCTTCAACTCACATTATTGGCTTTGACTTTGGCACTATGACTTTTTGTTAGCTGCTGTTACATTCTCTTTTGAACCATGACATTGTTTTGACTGGTTGCTTGTATCTGTAGTTGCATCGTGACTCAAGTAACTGGTTCATTTTTGAGCACTTGTAAAATTGCTTGTTGTTTGTTGGTTGAGTCTTGTCTGAAGTTCATTGAACTGGGTTGGTGCACTTGAATTTGCTGTTTTGTGGTTGAGGCTTTGTTGTTGAGTTTTGAACTGATTGCACTTGTCTGGTTTGATGTTGAAGTCACTGTGTATTGAATGTGCCGGCCTTTGTTCCATGCTCTTGTTCATGCTTGAAATGATTCATGTGTGTCACCTTGGATAAACATACATTATGTATATGTGTATATGTATTGTGATGCCTTATTCTGCTCATTGTTGTTGCATATGAATATACATCCTGTTTCACTATTTTTGAAATATTTGAACTGTTTGTTTGTGTTGCTTCATGTACAGCCTTGTATTTGTTGTCACCTTTTGAGTTTTAGTCTTGTGCATTGATTTCGAGCCTAGTTGTGTCTGGTGTACTTTGTTCTCACAAATGACCGTGTACACAATCATATGATTTGCCATTGTCTGGTTACATTGTCCATGGTTTATATGTGGTCAGTTTTGGTGGTTGTTTTGCATTTTGGAGCCTACTTTGGACCTTGCTTTACAACTGATTTAGTATGAATTTGTTTCATGCATGGAGTCTTATGTACTTGTGTATGGATGTGTGAACATACATGTACATATGTATGTTGTATATGTGGGTCTAGACTCGAATGTATGTATGTTGAATGCCTATATACTGGCCATCACATGTATGCATTCATGCATGTGTGTGGTTTCATTTCTTCATTGATCTAGGTTGCCTTGGTGCCATGCCACTAGCCTGAATACATGAACTTGTTTTGAGTTAAATTGATATTGATTGGTTCTACTGATTGTGGTCTCCATGAGGTTTGGTCAGTTCGTAGCTTCATGTGTGAATTTGTTTGTGCACTGGGTTGTAGCCTCTGTTGCTTCGGGCCAGTTCATTGTTTTCTTGTAGTATCTCAAAGTTGCAGCCTTGCTGTAACTTGATTGCTTACATGTTGAACTGGTTTGGTTGTCACTACATGTATATATGTATACATGTGTGTTCACATATTTATATATGTATGTATGTTAGCTTGCATTGTTTTCGAACTTCGACATTGCCTTGTGTCTGACCATATGCATATGTGTATACAGTGTTGCTTCACTGTTTTGTGTTCATCATGTTCCGCTAATTCATCTGTTGTATTGGTCTATTTGCTGTTTCATTGAACGGGTTTGGTCTAAGTTGTGTTGAATCACTGGTGGTCTTCACACACACACCTGAAATGTTGAAACTGAAGGTTGCACTTGTGATGTGCATGCTCATGTCTGTTGCACTTGCCTTTGAGTTTGAATGGTCGAGTTGTTTTCATTGCATATTGCTTCATGACTTCACTGTCGAGTCTGTTCTCATGTGTACACATTGAATTTTTGGTCGAGGCTTGTTTTATATTGGTTGTGGATTCTTGTTGCATAAGAACTTGTACGTGACAATTTTGTGATGTTTTATATTGCACCTAAGTTGAATGTTGCTTATGGCTCGGGTTTGACCTTGTGCTCACTTGTCACTACAATTTTATCAAGTGTATATTGGTGTGCACGGCCTTGTGGCATGTATAGTCATACACTGTGCATATCACAAGTTGTTTGTGTAGGTGAATTCAAAATAAATGATGACGAATAACCCAAATAACTGAGGCAAATAATATTTTCAAAAACATACATTATATTTTACACTACAAAAATATTTCTTTTTCAATTTTACTGCGTCAATGTTTATTTTATACATAATTCAGATGTTGGATTGAATATGGAGTTGAGTTGAAGATAAATATGAGTGAATGAATGATATGTAGTGAGGTGAAAATGTATGTAAAAATTGTATAGTGAAAAATTGTGTTGTAACTTGAAATTGTACTGTAATTGAAATTGTGTATATATAGTAAGAGCTCAAATTTGTACCATTCAAAATTGTAGCTTGAATAAAATATTTGTTTGAATTGAAATTCTGTGTTATTTATTTTATTTAACAAATATTTATTTAATTGTGTGAAAAATAAAATAGTACAATAACAAATATATTTGAATGAATATGTATAAATATACTTGTTTATTATCATCAAACAAAAAACATATACTAGCATATTCAACAATCTCCCCCTTTTGATGATAACAAACATATATTAAGATCTTAAATTTATTAAATGTATATGGTCATTGATGAACTCTATTTTCTCCCCCTATTTGAATGCTCCCTCTCTGCAACAAGGCTCCCCCTTCTTATATGCATGAAAATAAATAAAAATGTAACGACCCGCAGCTTCGCTACTTCGAAAATGAGAGATTTCGTTCGATTTAAATTTAAAAGGAGTTTAAATCTTAAATAAATATGTTATATATATATAAATAATTATCTATTCTTATAGTTAACGTATTAAAAAGTATAAATTTGGATTTTAGAACAAATCGACAAAAGTTAAGTTTTGTTAAAAATAAATAAAGGCTTAAATAAATGGATTTTAATATTTGTCTAAAAAGATAAATCTTATTTAAAACATATAATAAAGATAATAAAAGTATGTTAAAAGATTTAAAAGTTTGTTAATAATCGTTTTATAAAAATAACAAAAATTTGTCGCATTTTGTCAGTTTTACATACAATGTAAAATTAGAGATTTTGATATTAATTAAATATGATTTTAAAATATAAAGAGACTTATTTTAATTTATTTAAAGAAGTAAAAAGTTCATTTTTAAATTTGGTTTACATAAATAAATAGTTTAACTAAAACGTCAAAATGTGACCGTAAAACATTTTGTCGAAAAACGACGTTTTGACGATTAAAAGTTATCGCAACGTCGTCACACCTTTATTTTCTTATATTGGAACATATATTCTAATAGTGTAATTATTAATTAATTAACTAATCAATTTTACTTTTACTAAATAAGGTTAGAAAACTTCTAGAAGTCATTAAGAAAAGTAAGTAAGAATTAATAAAAGTAAGTAAGAAAAGTCAAAAGTAAACATCAAATCAATATCACATCAAAAGCCAACATAATTATTATTTTACTTAGCTTAGTTTTTAAAGGATTAAGATATAAAGTAAGGATGTGAAAGGTGATGTTAAGTTTTGAAAAATTGGAGATTGCTTTAGGTTGAAGTAAGCTTAGTTTGGTAATTTGGTAAGAGGTTATTTTGGTAAATTACTACTTTCTTTTTTTTTCTATAAATATCCACCTCCTTCTTCACTTTCATTTACATTTTCTTCTTCTTTTCTCAAGCTTCTACATCTTCTTCCTCTCCTCTCTAATGGCTTCCATGCCATAGAAAAATATTATAAAGAAATAATGTTAAAATATTTACAAAATTTTCAAAAAAATCAATGTTTATTTTCTTCAAAACAAACTCCTTTTTTCTCTATATTTTACCTCTTCTTCTTTCGACAATAAGTTCTTAAATACAGAACCAAAATGAAAAATTATTTTTTTTAGATCATTTATTTTTCCAATGGCTACAACTTTCATGTTTATCACTTTGTTTCATTGCAAAGTTTACTATATCCAAATTCCACTTATTTCAAGTGCATTTTCTGGCCTAGTTTTTAAGCCAGAAGATAAGCCGTTTTGTTTTGATTAAAACTTGATCATAACAGATCCAAATTTAGAAATTATTTTTTTAAAACCATATAAAATTTTAGCGACTAAAACTTTTATGTTGATAACTTTTTTTCAATTTTGAGGTTTGCTATACCTGAAACTCAATTCTTTGAAGTATATTTTCGGGCTTTATTTTTGTAATCCGAAAATAGCTCTTTTAATTTGAACATATCTCCCTCATAAAAACTTGGATTCAAATGATTCTTTTTTTTCAAATTTAATAGAAAAGAATTTTCAACAACTTTTCAGTTAATAAGTTTTTCAAATTTTGTGAGTAAGAAAGTCAAAAACAAGAGAGAAGATGACCTATTTTTCGGATCTAAATCTTGAAAATTCAAGTTCAAAACTCTACCGCTTCTTCTCTATATTTTCGGCCGACCTCCATCTCAAGCCTCGGCCAAGCTATTGGATGGGAGAGGGTGTTGTTTGCTAGTGTTTAATGGAGTAGGAATTAGTTAGTGAAGTGTTGGTTGATTAGAATGTTGGTAGGAAGTTAATCGCTTTGGTTTATGGTGAGAAATTCTCATTGCTTTTGAATTTATATTTTGATTATGTTATAAATCATATTTACACCCTTATGACATATGAATGTTTATACCAAATTGTTTGTTAATATGGATGATTTTATAGTTAGTAAATTAAGTAAATTGTAATAATATATCCCGTTATGATATTAATAGTGAATGTTAGATTTGAAATCATATGCATGTGACTGGTTGAATGGATGTTATGTTAGTGATAAATATGAATATTGGATATGTTCATTTTGATCAGGTAATCCCTTTATCTAAAAAGACCATATTTTAGTAGCATGAGATATTGTGGAAAAATAAGGCTCTTTTCATTTAGAAGTGAAATTAAAGTTAAAATAAAAGAGAATTTGAAATTTGAAGTGAATCAGATTTGACAAGGATAGTTAATTAGAAATTGAAATTAAGATGAATAGTGAAATTGAAATCGATTTTGAAAAAGCGAAGTTTAGTTTGAGAATGAATTGAAGTTTAAATTGAAATTAGATTTGAAATCTAAGTTTTAAATGTGTTTAATTTGAGATTAGAATTGAAATTGAGTTGAAATTGGAATTTAAAATTTAATATTAAATAATGTGAATATAATAATATTATAATATGGTAATAGTGAAAATTCATTTTAAATAATTTTAAAAGTGAAAATATTGATTTAAAATGGTTTCTAATGATTTTATAAGCATTGAAATCCAATTTGAATTGATTATTTCAAATATTGAAAAATAAGTAAAACTAGACGCGTCGCGCAACGGTAGTTCGCAATTTCGCGCCGAAAAGTTTAAATGAGTGTATAGAGTGGAATATAGCTCGGAATTCTTCGAGATAAGAAAATTTCGGACTATTATATCCGTATCTTCTAAATGAAGAAAGAAAATCAAAGTTTCGATAAGTAGATTTTGAATTAAGGCCAAATCAATTTTCTAGAAAAATCGCGCTAGCGCAGTTTAGTGACCATAACAGGAAATTTGTTTAAATGGATGTTTTTAATTATGGAAAAAAATATGGAAAAAATTTGAAAAATCTATTTAAATGATTTAAAAGAGATTTGGATAGGAAAATATGAATTATCGAATGTTTAAAAGTTGTTTAATTCAAAATAAGCTTATTTAGCACTTTCCGTAGCACTTAATGTTGCGAATTCTATATCTTTTGGAATATGAGTTTAAATGTAACGACGTTTTCCAGAATAAATTGTGAATGTTTTAAAAAGGATAACTAAGCGTTTTGAAAGATAATTTGGGATATTTATAAGCAATTCCAAAATAAAGTTCAAAATCTGAGTACGCGGGAACAACTAGTACATTTGTCCCGCCTGTGAGATCTCGGAAGATAAAACAAGGTGTTTAACTAAAGTTAGGGATGGAGCAACCAGTTCCCTGAACTTACCTGGCCTATGTTTTCTTTTCATAGGCGAGGGGTGGAACAGATCGAAAGGAAAGCCCGGATGCTCTTAAATAAAAAGACTGTATTAAGTTTTTGAATTAAAAGAAGATTGGTATTATCCAAATGTTAGGCAATCTCCAAGATGAATGATTTCTATGATCCAATTTCTCAAAAATGTTTTTGTTAAGATTGACTTAGGGTTTATCGTAAACGATATCTTAAATAACATTGTTTTTGACCCGCTTAAAAGTTAAGAAGTTTGGATCAAGAATTAAGTAAGGAAATCTGCGATATATTCCAAAGCAAAAGAATGAACTTCATAGAAATTTCTCTAAGTTAAAAAAGAGAGAATTTCGAAATCATCCAAAAAGAATTAAAGTGAAAAGAGACTTAATAAATCCTATATACTCATATTCACTTTTTATCGATGATTGGATTTCGAAGGAACCGAAGTCGGATTTGGTTAATTCCTATCCAAAACCACTTCAGCTAATGTATACGTTCGAACGTGAAGACATGTTGAAGGCGATAATTATTGAAGACCGTGGATCTTTATAGCGTGATGACTGCTTGTTGATTTTCTCGGGGTCGCACCCATTATAGAGTTATATATAGCAATGGTCTCCTCGTGATGGAGATTTTGCGGATTGCAAGGGATTCTCTCCTAATAATGGCTGAGGAAAGTGCCTTCGGTTTGTCCTGTTCCTGGACAACTTGTATGGACGTTTGTCTGACATTCATTTCTAACGATTATGTACATTGGTTTTTACAAATGTACATCAGTGGTGGTGGAGAAGGCAACTTCTCTTAGCTTAACACCCTTCTTGAGACTTACGAGCTCAAGGGTTGTATTTTTATGGAAGGAAATTAGTAGTTAAACGAAAATGACAATGTGGCATTCAAAGATTTGATATGTGCTTTGTGAAAAGGTAATCGTGACCTCAAGCCTCATCAAACCGGAAATGACCGAAACAGGATTCGATGCAGCAAGGCTAAGTGGGTCATTCCCCAGTAGGGTATGATCATCCCCTTCTAGATATATTTCTTCCCGGTATGACGTTCGGGATGTTAATTTATGTGGTGTATGGAAAACGAGCGCTCGGTTAAAGGTCGGTAACGACCGGAGGATGACATATTCGGTACTATCTAGTTAAAGAGGTAGGTCGGTCTTGTGTTGGTAGAGAAGCTTCGTGATGGTATCTCGGGACATCCCTCTAGAGGTGTACCCATTTCGGAAGGTAGATCCTACGCCTGGTCATTTGTATGGAAATCCATTCTTCAATAAGAACCTACGGACTTGATTGTAAACCTATTATGCTGGAATTTAATCAATGTAACAATTTCGGCTAAGATTAATAAGTTTATTTGCAAATGTTTTCATAGAATGTCATTAGAAATAATATCAAACGTTTTGATATAAAAGTATTTTAGTTATCATAAGGTAAAAATTCGTCTGTGTTTATGTGTGGGGGTGGTCTTATGAGATACTCTTTATTTCCAAGAATTTTATCAAAAGGCTGATATATGACACTGTCATTAATTATTGAGTTTTTCTCATGCTGGTTTATCAAGCCTAATCCGGTTATTTTCAATACTCGGGTAAGATTCGAGTATTTTCAGGATAGTCAAAGACAATTGGAGTTTCCAGAGGAGAGCTGGAGATATTCATCGACGTATGGAGATATTCTACTATCCTCTTTGCTTAGTGTATTTTGTTTGATGTTTGTCAGCAATTGTAAGGGCAGGTTTTATAACTGTCCAGGCTGAATTTAGGCTCTGATATATGTATTTAAAAGTTTCCCGCTGTAAAATATTTGTTCAATATTATATGTTATTCCATTCGTGTGAGATTCTGTTCTGTCTACTTTTCTTTATTACCCTTAATGATCCGTCTTTTCGTGCAATTTGAGTTGGACATGTGTGGTTTATTGTCGATTCAAAGGGTACGGGAAAACGGATCGTTACAAAAAATATGCAAATGAACCTAAATGAGAATATGCAAATAAAAAATAAGATATTTGAACTTTCTTTGTCAAAATCTTAACCTTTCTCTCCCCATTTTTTTATCAGCAAAAGAGTAATAGTGTTAGAGAAATAGAGATAAAGCGACAGATATTATTACAACATTAATACTCAATCGAGTATAAATATTAAATTTCAATAAAAAATCAAACATAAATCATAAATACTTTATTAGACGCAAATTCCACTTAAGAGTGATATGGGTGATGTCGGCATATAAAACCATATAGTTCTGTCTATTTGTAGTATATTTATATCAGAAATTTGAATATATACTAACCATGCATAACCATTAGGACTTTTAAATGAGATTAGTAGTATTCCCAATTTTTTAAATGAATTTCAAGTATCTTCTAACTACGCATAACCATGACGACTTTTAAATGGGATTAGAATCAACTTGTCTAATTAATAATTAATTTTGATATGTTTTCCATTCATTCATAACCTTGAGGACTTTTAGATGAGCATGAAAGCACATAAACAAATATTCCAATTAATTCACCCATTCATAACATGAGGACTTTTAAATAAGTTTGGATACTTTGGATGTTTTTCTTCCTAAAAAATAAAATAAAATAAAAACGAATAATTTCCTGTTTGAAATGCCACATTTTGACATACTATATTGAATTTTGATGAGTGATGATTGTTAGAAATATGATAGAAATAGAGATGGTCATAGAATTTTCACCAACAAAAGTTATTATATATTTTATTTAAATTTTTAAATAAATTTACTAAATATACTATCTCAAGTCATAATATATGATTAATGTAACGACCCTTAAATTTACCACTTTGAAAATGGAATATTTAATTATTTTAAATATTCAATTGTAGAATTTTCGAACTTAAACAATCAAATTTTATATGTTAAATAAGAATGGTAAACTTATTTTTGATATTGAATAAAGATTTTGGATTTCCATTGTAAAATTGACAAAAGTTAGATTCCAATAAAGGAGATAAATATTCATGAAATTTATTAAAAGGATAAATAATTCCTTTTAAATATATATATATAATCGATATCAAATTCATTTGACAATAATAGTAATTTAATTTATAATGGTTTGATAAATATATAAAACTTGATTTATAAAAATCTACAAATTTCGTCGCATATTGGTAAATCAATATCGTATTTTTATAGGAAGATTTGGATATTATTTTATAAGTTAAATATGCTTGTCTTAATTATTTAAAGATAATAAAAAATTTATTTTGAAGTTTGGTTTACATGAATAAATAGTTTAACAAAAACGTCAAAATATGACCGTAAAACGTTTTGTCGAAAATCAACGTTTTGTCAATTAAAAGTTGTCGCAACGCTATCGCACGTTTGTTAACATGTTTTAACATATATTACATATTTTAATAACTAAGCATGTTTACTTTTACTAAATAAGATTATAAAACTTCTAGAAGTCATTAGTAAAAGTAAGTAAGAATTAACAAAAGTAAGAAAAAGTAAACATCAAATCAATATCACATCCGAACCAACATAATTACTTAGCTTAGTTCTTAAGGGATTAATACATAAAGTAAAAAGTGAAAGGATGATGTTAATTTTTGAAAAAGTGGAGTTTGTTTTAGTTTGAAATAAGATTAGTTTGGTAATTTAGTAAGAGGTTATTTTGGTAAATTACCACTTCTTTCTTTTTCTATAAATACCCACCTCCTTCTTCACTTTCACTCACATTTCTTCTTCTTATTTTCTCAAGCTTCTTCAGCTTCTTCCTCTTCTCTTTAATGTCTTCCAAGCCATAATAAAAAATTAGAAAGAGATAATGTCAAAATATTTACAAAATATTCAAAAGAAATCAACGTTCATTCTCTTCAAATCAATCTCATTTTTTCTCCATATTTTACCTCTTTGTCTCTCGGCCATAACTTCTTCAAAAAAGAACCAAAATAAAAAAAAATCTCATATCATGTATTTTTCCAGTGGCTACAACTTTCATGTTGTAAAATTTGTCTCTTTCTAAAGTTAAACATGTCAAAAATGCACTTCTTTCCAGTGCATTTTCTGGCATAGTTTTTAAGCCATAGAATATGTCATTTTGTTTTAATAAAAACTTGATCATACCTGATCCAAATTAAAAAATTATTTTTCTGAAACCATACAAAATTCTACTGTCTACAACTTTTATATTGATGACTTTTTCCAGTTTTGAGTTTTGCTATACCTAAAACTCAATTCTTTGAAGTGCATTTTCGGGCTTCATTTTTATCAATCTGACAATAACTTTCTTCATTCTATCTTAATTTTCTCAAAAATAATCAAAATCAAGTGATTCATTTTTTAAATTCAAGAGAAAATAATTTTCGACAACTTTTCAGTGAATAAGTTTAACAAATTTTGAGAGTAAGAGAGTAAAAAACAAGAGAGAAGATAACCTATTTCTCGAGTCCAATTTTGAGAATTCAAGTTCAAAGCTCTACCGCATGTTCTCTATATTTTCGACCAACCTCCATCTCAAGCATCAGCCAAGCTTTTGGAAGGAAGAGAGTGTTTTTTGCTAATGTTTAATTGAGTGGGAATTAATTAGTGGAGTGTTGGTTGATTAGAATGTTGGTTGGAATTTAATCGCTTTGGTTTTTGGTGAGAAACTCTATTTAGCATCTCTATTTACATATATACCTGTTTGATGTTGTGTTATGATTGATATAGATGCTTATTTATACTTTGATCATCAAGTATTGATCATATGATATGATTGTTAAATTGTTTTATCAAGTCACGTTAATACATGTCGATAAGCACAAAGGAAATCACTTTCCTTTTGAAAATAAAATGGTGTATATGGAATGCTTAAAGCTTTTGGAAATAGTTTTAAAACGAGTTAGAAATTTTTTATAAACATTTAATACGATTAAGGAAATAAAGAAAGAAAATCAAGATTTCATTAAGTCGATTTTGAAATATGTCCAAAACAACTTTCAGAAAAATCACGCCTTTTGCAGTAAAGTGACCAAAGTTTAAAATTTATATTTTAAATATTTTAAAAATATGAAATAAATTGTAAAAATATTTTAAAATATTTTAAAACATATTTAGGTCGAAAATATGGATATTTAAATGATATAAAAGTCGATTTGAAGAATACAGCTTTTAAAACGCTATTTGCAACACTTTTCGCAACGCTTTTCGCAGCAGTTTGAAATAACTTTTGAAATGTAGTTTTAAACTTAACAATTCTTCCCTAAATCTTTTGTGAATGATTTTAAAAGAACAATTAAGTAATTTAAAGGTGATTTGGAAGTTTTAATAAGAATTTGAATAATTGGTTAAGATGAATTGTTTATACCACTTAAACAATAAGTGAAGAAGATTTATTATAATAACGAACTGAGTATGCGGAAACGACTAGTACATTTGTCCCGCTTGTGAGATCTAAAAAGATTAAAAAAGGTTTTTAATTAAGGTTAGGGATGGTGCAACCAGTGCCTTGAACTTACCTAGCCTATGTTTTCTTTTCTTAGGCGATGGGTGGAACAGATCGAAAGGAAAGCCCGGATGCTCTAAAATATAAAGATTCTGTTAAGTTTTCCAAAATAAAAGAAGATTGGTATTATCCAAAATTTAAGAAATCTCAAAAAATGAATAATTTCTATGATCCTATTTACTCAAAGATGTTTGCTAAGATTTATTTAGGGTTTATCATAAACGATGTCTTGAATAACATTGTTTTTGACTCACCTAAAAGTGAAGGAATTTGGATCGAGAGTTAAGTATGAAAATTTGAGATATTTTCCAAAATAAAAGAATGAATTGCTTAGAGTTATTCTAAGTCAAAATAAAGAGATTTCAAAATAATCTGAAAAGAATTAAAGAGAAAAGATTCTAAATAAATCCTGTATACTCATATTCATTTTTTATCGATAACTCGATTTCGAAGGAACCGGGGTCGGATTTGGGTAATTCCTATCCGAAAACCGCTTCGAACTAATGAATACATTCAAATGTGAAGACATGTTGAAGATGATCAATATTGAAGACCGTGGATCTTCATAGTGTAAGGATTGCTTGTTGACATGCTCTGGGTAGCTCCCATTATAGAGTTATTTATAGCAGTGGTCTCCTCGTTATGGAGATTTTTCAGATCGCAAGGATTACTCGCTACTACTAGTAGTAGTAGGAGAGTGCCTTCGGTTTGTCCTATTCTCGGACTTGTATAGATGTTTGTCTGAAATTGCATTTCTAAAGATTCTGTACATTGGTTTTTACAAACATACATCAGTGGTGGCAAAGAAGGCAACTTCTCTTAGCTTAACACCCCTTAAGATATACTAGCTTAAGGGTTGTATTCTTGTGGATGGCGACTAGTAGTCAACGGAAATGGAAATGTGTCATTCAAAGATGTGATATGTGCTATGTGAAAAGATAATTGTTACCTCGAGCCTCATCAATCGAAAATGACCGAAACAGGGTTAGATGTAGCAAGGCTAATTGGGTTATTCCCAAGTAGGATATGATCATCCTCTTCTAGATATGTCTTTACACGCTATGACATCGTGTATCTGATTGTTGTGGTTTGTACGCTATAAGGGCCCTCGAAAAAGGCCGGTAAGGACCAGAGGTTGATATATTCGGCACTACCTAGTTACACAGATAGGCCGGTCTTGTGTTGGTATAGGATCGTTTGTGATGGTTCTCGGTACATTCCTCTTGAGATGTACTACCGAAAGGTAGTTCCTTCACCTAGTCATTTTTATGGAAATCCATTCTCCAATAAGAACCTACAGACTTGATTGTAAACCTATTATGCTAGAATTTAATCAATGTAACAATTTCGGCAAAGATTAATAAGTTTATTTGCTCATGTTTTCGAAGAGATGTCATTAAAAAATAATATCAATTGTTTTGATATATAAAAGTGTTTTAGTTATCATAACGTGAAAACCCTTCAGCGTTTATGTGTGGGCGTGGCCCTATGAGATACCCTTTATTTTCAAAGGATTTTATTCAAAGGCTGATATATGACATTGTCATTTATATATGAGTTTCTCACGCTGGTTTATCAAGCCTAATCACAGTATTTTCAATACTCGGGTCAGATCCGAGTAGTTTCAGGTTTAGTCGAGGACGGTTGGTGTTTCCAGAGGAGAGTTGGAGATATTCATCTACGTATGACATATTCTATTATCCGCTGTGCTTTATTAAGTTTTAGTTTGATGTTTGTCAGCAATTTTAAGGACAGATGTTTGTAACTATCCAGGCTGAATTTAGGTTAGACTCTGATGCATGTATGTAAAAGTTTTCCGCTGTAAAGATATTGTTCAATATTATATGTTATTCCATTCGTGTGAGATTCTATTCTATTTCTTTATCACCCTTCATGTTCCATCTTTTTGTGCAATTTGAGTTGGACATGTGTGGTTTATTGTCGATTCAAAGGGTACAGAAAAATGGGTCATGACATTTGGTATCAGAGCTAAAGATTAAGCGAGAACCTTGGCTTTGGTGGGTAAAAACTCATCGGAGATAGGGTTAGTAATACCCTAGGATGAGTAACTCAATTAGATAGGGTTAGTAACACCCTAGAATGAGTTGAGAGTATTATATATAAGCGCGTATTTGATAATGTTATATATAAAAGTTTTTTTTGAAAAATTGGTAAATGCAACAATTTTACTTAGGATTATATTTGATTACAAAGTATATATTTTGAAAAGTTGTATAGTTAGAAATCAGGATTAACGAAATTTAAATTTGAACATCTTGTGATTAGAATTTCACAGTTTGACTATAAGATGTTTCATAAAGATAATCGATAAGTAAGAAATTTGATAAGGTAATTAAGATCTTTAATACTTATTCTAAAATAATAAATTAAGAAATGATAATGTTAAGTTACTATCATCAATTGATCAATTGTTTAATTTAAAAGTTAAAGTATCACGATTTGACTATAAGGTGTTTGAGAATAAGAATGGTTTAAGAAATGGACATGTAAGATAAAAATGATATAATATAAGATGATTATATAAAAGGAAAATACAAAAGAAATAAAGGTTTAAAATTTGAGTAATTTAAAAGAACTGTGGAAATGTAAATGAAGTTAATTAATATAAGATGAATTTATGAAAAGAATTTACAAAATACGTTTTATAAACAAAAGTAATCTCTAAAGGATTTTGAAAAGGGTATTATTTAAGAGTTACTCGATCCATATAATTTTCTTATGCTAAAGACATCATGTGAATCATTAATGGATAAACTAATTAGTAATACTCATAGAAGTATTTGAACCAAAGATAAATTTAGAATCAATAACTGATAAGATAAAGCGGGATTCTCGACAATTTTAGACAGCCGAAATTTTTTGATTCACATCAAGCTCAAAGCTAAGGAATTTATGGAATATTCTAGTAAAAGATAAACCATTGCGAAATGTTTTAAGTAAATGAAATTGGATAAGTATAATTTATAAATGTGATTATAAATAAAAAAGACTTAAAAGTAGAGAAATTTATAATAGCATTAAATCAGAAATTAATTTTGAAATTATGAATTTGAAATGATAGTAACCTACCACAAACTATAATTCACCTGGATATAAAACCGGTCGGGAATTTGGGATGTCTATATATATACTGTTAGGACGTATAAAGTATTATACAAAAGTAGATTTAGGTCATGAACTACTTATAAATTTAAGTAAAATCATGACTCTTTATAATGTGATTATAACCTAGAAAACGTTTTATTAATGAATTCTACCATTAATTAAGCATTTCGACTTATGTTTTTAAAAGTGATGGATTTACATAGTTGTGTTCACAAGATATAATAAACTTAAGTAATAGTTTTACGAAATGATTCATAAACAATATTAGTATTAAAGAAAATATACTAAAAAATGAATGGAAAAAAATAAAGGTGTGAATAAAGAGAATTTGGTATAATGGAGAAAAAAATCAATAATTATAATAAATACGTAATTTGTACGTAAATCATTTTGTCACGCAAATTTTGATATAATATCTGAGTACGGAACTTCGAAGTGCTTACACTAATCTGAAAAAGAATTTATCACTCAATTTCTTGATGGCGAGCATTAATGATGTTTTGTGGTTAGTTACTCATGTTTTCTATCATAGTTGAGAGCTATGCAAGGAAAGCAAGTGTATCTAATCTATAAGCTTGATCAAAGTCCGCACTAGAGGATCGGGAGATTGATGCTAGTTCAGAAATAAGGTAGTTGATTCGAATAGAAGATCAAATCAGATATTATATACGGATGATTTGGGTACATCTTATGGGTTTAAGTTTGTGAAATAATGATTTAGGTAAAAAAAATTATGGGTTTAGGTTCAGGGTAATTTCGGGAAAGAAATTCTTTTAAGTAGGGAAGAATGTAACGACCCATAAATTTACCACTTTCAAAATGGAATATTTAATTATTTTAAATATTTAATTATAGAATTTTGAAACTTATACAATCAAGTTTTATATGAAAAATAATAATGGTAAATTTATTCTTGATATTGAATAAAGATTTTGGATTTCCATTGTAAAATTGACAAAAGTCGAATTTCAATAAAGAAGATAAATATTCATGAAATTTGTTTAAAGAAAAAATAATTCTTTTTAAATATATATATATATATATATATATATAATCGATATCAAACTCATTTTATAATAATAGTAATTTAATTTATAATGGTTTGATAATATATAAAACTTGTTTTATAAAAATTGTCAAATTTTGTCTCATATCAATAGATCGATGTCATATTTTTATAAGAAGATTTGGATTTTGTTTTATATTATTTTATAAGTTAAATATGCTTTTTGTAATTATTTAAAGATAATAATAAATTTATTTTGAAGTTTGGTTTACATGAACAAATAGTTTAACAAAAACGTCAAAATGTGATTGTAAAAGGTTTTATCGAAAATCAACGTTTTGTCGATTAAAAGTAGTCGCAATATTGTTGCACCTTTGTTAATATGTTTTAACATATACATTATACATTTTAATATCTAAGCATTTTTACTTTTACTAAATAAGGTTATAGAACTTCTAGAAGTCATTAGTAAAAGTAAGTAAGAGTTAACAAAAGTAAAAAAAAGTAAACATCAAATCAGTATCACATCAAAACCAAAATAATTCTTATTTTACTTAGCTTCTTCTTAAGGGATTTAGACATAAAGTAATATGTGAAAGGATGATGTTAAATTTTGAAAAAGTGGATTTTTCTTTAGGTTGAAGTAAGGTTGGTTTGGTAATTTGGTAAGAGGTTATTTTGGAAAATTACCACTTCTTTCTTTTTCTATAAATACCCACCTCTTTCTTCACTCTCATTCACATTTCTTCTTCTTATTTTCTTGAGCTTCATCAACTTCTTCCTCTTCACTTTAATGGCTTACAAGCCATAGGAAAAAAATTGGAAAGAGATAATGTCAAAATATTTACTAAATATTAAAAAGAAATCAATGTTCATTCTCTTCAAATAAAACTTATTTTTTCTCCACATTATATCTCCTTTTCTCTCGGCCATAAATTTTTTGATACTGAACCAAAATGAAAAAAATGTTTTTTTTTCGAATAATATATATTTCCAATGGCTATAACTTTCATGTTGTACACTTTGTCCCTTTCTAAAGTTAAACATGTCAAAAATCCACTTCTTTCCAGCGTATTTTCTGGCCCAGTTTTTAAGACAGAGAATATACCATTTTGTTTTGGTCATAATTTAATCATAACAGATCCAAATTAAGAAATTATTTTTTTGAAACAACATAAAATTTCATTTCTACAAGTTTTATGTTGATCACTTTTTAAAGATTTGAGGTTTGCTATAACTGAAACTCGATTCTTTAAAGTGCATTTTCGGGCTTCATTTTTGTCAATCCGACAATATACTTTCTTCATTCTATCCTATCTTCCCCAAAACTAATCAAAATCAAGTGATTCTTTTTTTAAATTCAATAGAACATAATTTTAAACAACGTTTTAGTCAATAAGTTTTTCAAAATTTGAGAGTAAGAGAGTCAAAAAAAAGATAGAAGATGACCTATTTTTCGGGTCTAATTTTGAGAATTCAAGTTCAAGGCTCAATCTCTTCTTCTGTATATTTTCGGCCAACCACCATCTCAAGTGTCGGCCAACCTATTAGAAGGAAGAAAGTATTTTTTGCTAGTGTTTAATAGAGTAGGAGTTAATTAATGAAGTGTTGGTTGATTAGAATGTTGGTAGGAAGTTAATCGCTTTGGTTTATGGTGAAAACTCTATTTACCATCTCTATTTACATATATACATGTTTGATGATGTGTTATGATTTCTATGGATGCTTATGTATAGTTTGATCACCAAGTATTGATTGTTTGATATGATTGTTAAATTCTTTTATCAAGTCACGTTAATATACGTCGATAAGCACAAAGGAAATCTCTTTCCTTTTGAAAATAAAATGGTATATATGGAATGCTCAACCATTTGGAAACAGTTTTAAAATGAGTTAGAAATATTTTATAAACATTTAATACGTTTAAAGAAATAAAGTAAGAAAATCAAGATTTCATTAAGTCGATTTTGAAATATGTCTAAAACAATTTTCGAGAAAAATCACGCTTTTTGCAGTAAATTTACCAAAGTTTGAAATTAATATTTTAAATGTTTTAAAAATATGAAATAAATTGTAAAAATCTTTTAACATGTTTTAAAAGATATTCAAGTTGAAAATATGGATATTTAAATTATATAAAAGTCATTTTGAAGAATACAGGTTTCAAAATGCTTTTCGCAACGCTTTTCGCAGCAGTTTGAAATAACTTTTGAAATGTAGTTTTAAAATTTACAATTCCTTCCAAAATCTTTTTCAATGATTTTAAAAGAATAATTCAGTAATTTAAAGGTGATTTGGGAGTTTTAATAAGAGTTTGAATAAATGGTTAAGATGAATTGTTTATACCACTTAAATAATTAGTGAAGAAGATGGAATATAATAACAAATTGAGTATGCGGAAACGACTAGTACATTTGTCCCACTTGTGAGATCTGGAAAGTTAAAATAAGGGTATTAACTAAGGTTAGGGATGGAGCAACCAATGCCCTGAACTTACCTGGCCTATGTTTTCTTTTCTTAGGCAATGGGTGGAACAGATCGAAAGGAGAGCCCCGATGCTCTAAAATAAAAGGATTATGTTAAATTTTCCAAAATAAAAGAAGATTGGTATTATTCAAAATTTAAGCAATCTCCGAAAATGAATGATTTCTATGATCCTATTTACTTAAAGATGTTTTCTAAGATTGATTTAGGGTTTATCACAAACAATGTCTTGAATAACATTGTTTTTGACCCCCCTAAAAGTTAAGGAATTTGGATCGAGAGTTAAGTATGAAAATTTGAGATATTTGACAAAACAAAAGAATGAATTACTAGGAATTATTCTAAGTCAAAATAAATAGGGTTTGTAATCATCTGGAAAGAATTAAAGTGAAAGAGACTAAATATATCTTGTATATTCATATTCACTTTTTAACGATAGTTGGGTTTCGAAGGAACCGGGGTCGGATTTGTGTAATTCCTATCCGATAACCACTTTGAACCAATGAATACGTTCAAATCTGAAAACATGTTGAAAATGTTGATTATAGAAGACCATGGATCTTCATAGCCTGAGGACTGCTTGTGGACATGCTCTAGGTAGCTGCCATTATAGAGTTATTTATAGCAGTGGTCTCCTCGTTATGGAAATTTTACGAATTGCAAGGACTACTCGCCACTAATGGTAGTAGGAGAGTGCCTTCGGTTTGTCCTGTTCCTGTACAACTTGTATGGATGTTTGTTTGACATTGCATTTCTAAAGATAACATACATTGGTTTTTACAAACGTACATCAGTGTTGGCGGGGAAGGCAACTTCTCTTAGCTTAACACGCTCCTTTAGACATACGAGCTTAAGGGTTGTATTTTTGTGGAAGGCAATTAGTAGTCAACGGAAATGGCAATGATGCATTAAGAGATGTGCTATGTGAAAAGGTAATCGTTACCTCGAGCCTCATCAAATGGAAATGACCGAAACAGGGCTAGATGCAGCAAGGCTAAGTGGGTCATTCCCAAGAAGAATATGATCATTCTCTTCTAGATATATCTTTACACGCTATGACGTCGTGTATCTGATTATTATGGTTTGTATGCTATGAGGGCCCTTGGAAAAGGTTGGTAACGATGAAAGGATGATATATTCAGTTCTATCTAGTTATAGAGATAGGCCAGTCTTGTGTTGGTAGAGGATCCTTTATGATGGTCTTCGGTACATTCCTCTAGAGATGTACTACCGGAAGGTAGTCCCTTCACCTGGTCATTTGTATGGAAATACATTCTCCAAAAAGAACCTACAGACTTGATTGTAAACCTATTATGCTGGAATTTAATCAATGTAACAATTTCGGATATAATTATTAAGGTTATTTGCAAATGTTTTTGAAGAGTTGTCATTAAAAATAATATCAAATGTTTTAATATATAAAAGTGTTATAATTATCATAAGGTAAAAACTCGTCAGTGTTTATGTGCGGGCGTGGTCTTATGAGATACTCTTTATTTTCAAAGGATTTTATTCAAAGGCTGATATATGACACTGTCATGTATATTTGAGTTTCTCATGCTGGTTTATCAAGCCAGATCCGGGTATTTTCAATACTCGGGTCAGATCCAAGTAGTTTCAGGTTTAGTCGAAGACGGTTGGAGTTTTAAGAGGAGAGCTGGAGATATTCATCTACGTATGACACATTCTATTATCTATTATGCTTTATTAAGTTTTAGTTTGATGTTTGTCTGCAATTGTAAGGACAGATGTTTATAACTGTCCAAGCTGAATTTAGGTTAGACTCTGATATATGTATTTAAAAGTTTCACTGTAAAGATATTGTTCTATATTATATGTTATTCCATTCGTGTGAGATTCTGTTCTGTCTTATTTTCTTTGTTACCCTTCATGTTTCATCTTTTCGGGCAATTTGAGTTGGACATGTGTGGTTTTTTGTCGATTCAAATGGTATGGAAAAACGGGCCATGATAATTAATATCAACAGTCATCACTTTTTCAATCACTATTTATCTTTTCGATGATCAGTAGGGAGTCAGATTAGTTAATGTAGTCATTTAAGATCAAATCCAAAAATAATTATCAAATCAAATTTCTAAAGTGACTAATCTAAAACGAAGTCAACAAAAACTATTTTCTTTAAGGGGTTTTATAAGAAAAATGTCTGCTAATTGAAAATCAGTTGAAATGATAAATATGCAGATATTATTTTGAAAATGTGATGCAACTAATGAATGTATTTACATAAAACATGTTCCACTGGTAATTTTTCTATCAACTAGATTACCATTGTAATCTACATCTGAATTTTCCTTTGACTCAAGATTATCATTAGTTGGATGTCATAGACCAGACCGTGAAGTTGCAACAAATACTTTAAAATCTTTTTACAGCATTTAAATGAAATTCTTTTGAATTTGAATTGAAACTATGCAAATAAACAAACAGTGAACATAGTGTCAGATCTAGAAGCAGTAAGATAAACAAATACATCCACAAATATCTTGACTAATCATCAATCAATACAAAAACAACATCTCTTATCACCTAAACTTGAAATACAGTTAGTTGAAGCAAATCTATATGAAATAGTTCAAAGACTCTAGAGGTGCTTATAGTGTTCTCGGCATAAAAAGATAATTGGCCAACAATTTTGCATAAATCGGTATCAAAATCAACATTCATTTCTTTATTACATAACTGGCTGATTTAATTCAGGTTATGGTGTGGATTTTCACATTTAATATATCGTTCAAGATAAATGTACTTATACTTATTTTGCCTTTACCGATAATTATTTGTTGTTGCCCACTGTGATTTTGTCACCTTTATACTAGGCCAAGGAACTTTGATTTGTCGCTCGTCGTGTACTTGGAGCAGCCAGAATCTTGGTAATCCTGTTGCTGTTCCTTAGCCTGTCACCATACCTACACGACGAAAGATTTTTGTGACCTATTTGTTTTTAAAGGTCCATGATTGTTAAAACGATTTTGAAAAATATGTTTGTGTAGACCCAAGACAATTTATATTTGTTCCTTTTGACATCTAGATTTGTTTGACTTTAAGGGATTTTACATTTGTACCTTTAGGAACCCAAATTTGAATGGTTTTCACGTGTTTGGGTCTATAACGGCAATTTTTGCGACTACCTCCAAATTTTGTACAAATTGTGCACTTGGAATTGGCTTTATTAATTTTGCTTCTAACAGGTTCAGATTGAGCACACCCAAGTCCTTGTTTAACAGTATTGACAGTTTGTTTCCCTAATAGCACATTTAGTGATTTTTCGCCTTTGAAAATTATTTCTAAAGTTATTGACAATTGATGTATTTGTGTTTTAAAAGGTTCATTTTCAATCAATAATTGAGTGTATTTTTTAATAGAATTTCTCTCCTAGTATTTTCTCTTTCTTTCAAAATCAGAATTTCATGTTCAAATGATTTAATTTTAATTTTTGATATTTTAATTTCTTCTTTGAATGATGGACACTTGTCACACACAGGGCTCTTGTTTCGATAGTTTTTAACCAATTGATCAAGCTGTTTATTTAATTATGTCAAACTATCTCTTTATGATTCAATTTTAGCTTACTTCTCTCTAAGTCTTTCAAAACAGCCATTTACTTCGTGAAAATATATAAGTAATTCCGAGTAAGTATTGATACCTCACTTGGCTCGTCATCATCACTGTTTGTTGTTTCTCCTTGAAGGCACAGATTTCTTTTTTCACTCTCACTGCCAGTGCTTTTATAGTCTTCCTTAATTTTAACCCAAGTGGCTGTAAAAATTCTCCTGTTCTATTTCTTTCCTTGGCTGAGTCGATTCTGAGGACAATTAGGCTTGAAATGACTGGGTTTCTTGCACTTGTGACAAATGATCTTCTTCTCTTTTGAATTGTTTGGTACTTTGACTATTCTACTTTTCAATTGTTAATTTAGAGCTGGATTTCCGTATTTGTGGTTCCACCTTTTAAATCACTTTATTAATAGTGCCAATTCAGCCGCTCCATCATCATCGTCATCATCATCACTTTCCGTCATTCCTTTGAGAGCTATTGATTTCTTTCGAGTTTCACCTCCTTCATATTCTTCCTTGAATTTCATTTCTAGCTCATAAGTGGTGAGATTTTCGATGAGTTCTTCGACTTTAACTTGTTTCAAATCTTTTGATTCTTGAATGGCAGTAACTTTTGCGTCGAAATTCCGTGGAAGGACATTGGGGATTTTTTTTACTCTTTCTAACTCTGTGTTTTATTTTTCGAGAGCTTTTGACTTGTATACGAGATTGTAAATTTGTCCATACATCTCTTTGACATTTCCATCCTTGGCCATTGTGAAGTTCTCGTATTCGCTACTAAGCATGGCAAGATTCTTTGACTTGGGAGGTTCCTTCATAGTGTATGCCAAATTTCCCACTATGTTAGATAATGTGAGACACTATTAAATTCATTTTGCTCCAATGAACAAATTATAGAATTCATAGCTTTAGCATTAGCATTCTATAGTTTATTTTCAAGATCGATCAGTTGATCCATCGGTTTTTCAATTTCCTTATTATCTACCACTATAGTTGGTGTCATATAACCTATCTCAACAATACTCCAAGCATTAATGGTTTTCAAAAAAAAATTCAATCTATTTTTTCAGTAAGCATATTCACCATTGAACATAGGTGGTCTAACTATGGACCGACCCTCAGCAAAAGCACTATTAAAAGAAGCCATTTTTAAAAAAAAATCCCACTTTTAAAATAAAAATTGGTATTTTTCCTAGCTTTGATACCACTTGTAGTATTTATTTCACCCTAGAAGAGGGATGAATAGGATGATACTAATAGTAATAACACTAATGCGAAAATATATAAAATAATTGCAGCACGGATAAAACAGAATAATAAAAGCAGGAATAGAACAATACAGATTTACCCAGCTTCGGCAATAACCGCCCTACATGTTGCCTCCAAGGTTCCTACTAGAAAATTAAGTAGTCAGACGCTTATACATGTAAACTTGCGGCACCCGCTATAGACTAACTTAACTCTATGGTCAAAACCTTGCCACAACTCAGCCATTGAGTTGCGAATTCTCAAACTACGCCCCGTAGTTTGTCCCTAGTCACACGACTAGAATTTTACACAATTTAAAATATAAAAAAACTAAACAGAATAAAAATATAACCAAAACCATGTATAATCACTAAGGCCCAAATACCAATAAAATAGATCGGCCCAAAATAAACTATAATTTGTGAAAAACTTGTCTCCCTTGTTGCAAACTTTGGCCGCTCTCTTTTGCTTTGCAATGTCCGCTTCTCTTTCGTAAAATTAAGGCTTCGTTCAACTGAGACCGTCGCTTGAACTTGACGTTCGAATTGAATGAAGCTTTGCTTCTGGTTCCGTCGTTAAAAAATTCATTGGCCATGATTTGCTCTTCATGGCTTTTAGGATTGAGTTCGAAACTTTGAATTTGGTATGTGATTTTCTCTTATTGACTGCCAATGATGAAAATCGGGTTTAAATATGGATGAAAGCCCTATACTTATGTTCATATAATTCCATTTTAATTCTTCATGATTTTATAACTTGCACTGATTTGTGCCTGGACGATGTTGATTTATTTTGACTGGTTCAATTTGAATATTTTTCTTTTACGCTTTGCTTGGTCACTACGGCTTGTTTGGTTTTGTAATTTTTCATTCTATCTATGATATTACTCGATTTTCTCTGAGTTGGTTTCAATCTTTTCACCTATGACTTTGCATCGTGAATATACGAACTTTGTTACCCTCTATTCCATTCGTATGGCCATGACTTCTTCAACTCATGTTATTGGCTTTGACTTTTGCGCAATGACTTTTTGTAAGCTGCTATTACATGCTCTTTCAAACCATGACATTGTTTTAACTACTTGCTTGCATTTGTAGTTGTATTGTAACTCAAATAACTATTTCATTTTTGAACATTTGTAAATTTGCTTACTTTTTGTTGGTTGAGTCTGGTCTGAAGTACATTGAACTAGGTTGGTGCACTTGAACTTGTTGTTTTGATGTTGAGGCTTTGTTGTTGAGTTTTGAACTGATTGCACTTGTCTGGTTTGATGTTGAAGTCATTGTGTACTTAACATGCTGGCCTCTGTTCCATGCTCTTGTTCATGCCTGAAATGATTCATGTGTGTCACCTTGTATATAAATACATATGTATGTGTGTATATATGTATTGTGATGCCTTGTTCTACTCATTGCTGTTGCATATGAATATACATGTTGGTCCATTGTTTTTGAAATATTTGAATTGTTTGTTTGTGTTGCTTCATGTGCAGCCTTGTATTTGTTGTCTCCTTTTGAGTTGCAGTCTTGTGCATTGATTTCGAGTCTAGTTGTGTCTAGTGTACTTTGTTCTCACAAATGACTATGTACATATTCATGTGATTTTCCATTGTCCGGTTGCATTGTCCATGGTTTATATGTGGTCTGCGTTGGTGGTTGTTTTGTATTTTGGAGTCTGTTCTAGACCTTGCTTTACAGCTGATATAGTGTGAACTTGTTTCACGCTTGAAGTCTTATGTACTTGTGTATATGCTTGTCTGGACATACATGTATATATGTATGATGTATATGTGGGTATAGACTTGAACTGTATTTATGTTGAATGCATATATAATGGCTACCACATGTATGCATTCATGTGTGTGTGTGTGGTTTCATTTTTTTTTATTGATCTGGTTGCCTTTGGTGCCATGCCACTATCCCGAACACTTGAACTTGTTTTGAGTTAAATTGATATTGACTGGTTCTAGTGATTGTGGTCCCTATGAGGTTTGGTTAGTTCATAGCTTCATGTGTACATTTATGTGTGTACTGGGTTGTAGCCTTTGTTGCTTCAAGCCAGTTCATTGTTTGCTTGTAGTATCTTGAAGTTGTAGCCCTGTTGTAGCTTGATTGCTTTCATTTTGAACTAGTCTGGTTGTCACTGCATATGTATATGTATACATATGTGTTCACACATGTATATATGTATGTTAGCTTGCATTATTTTCAAACTTCGACATTGCCTTGTATCTGACCATATGTATATACAGTGTTGCTTCATTGTTTTGTGTTCATCATGTTCTACTGTTTCATCTGCTGTATTGGTCAATTTTCTGTTTCATTGAACAGGTTTGGTTTGAGTTGTGTTGCATCCCTAGTGGTCTTCACACACACATGAAATGTTGAAATTGAAGTCTGCATTTCTGATGTGCATGCTTATGTCTGTTGCACTTGCCTTGAGTTTGAACAGTTGAGTTGTTTTTATCTCATGTTGCTTCATGACTACACTATCAGTATGTTCTCATGTGCACACGTTGAATGTTTGGTCGAGGCTTGTTTTATGTTGGTTTTGGATCCTTTTTGCATAAGAACTTGTACTTGACAACTTTGTGATATTTTGTATTGCACTTGAGTTTAATTCAGCTTATGGCTTGGGTTTGACCTTGTAATCACCTGTCCCTGCAATTTTATCAAATGTACATCGGTTTGCATGGCCTTGCGGCATGTATAGTGATACATTGTGCATGTCATAAGTTGGTTTTGTAGATGGATTAAAAATAAATGACGACAAGCAACCCAAATAACTATGGCAAATAATATTTTCAAAATCATACATTTTATTTTATACTGCAAAAATATTTCTTTTTCAATTTTACTACGTCAATGTTCATTTTGCAAATAATTCAGATGTTGGATTCAATCTGTAATAGAGTTGAAGATAAATAAGAGTGAATTAGTGACATGTAGTGAGGTGAAAATATATGTAAAAATTGTATAGTGGAAAATTGTGTTGTAATTTGAAATTGTGTTGTAATTGAAATTGTGTATATGTAGTGAGAGAAAAAATTTATACTATTCAAAATTGTAATAAAATATTTGTTTGAATAAAATATTTATTTGAATTCAAATTCTATGTCTTCTATTTTATTCAAAAAATATTTATTTATTTGTGTGGAAAATAAAATAGTAAAATAACAAATACTTATAAATGAATAGATATATATGTGTGTATGTGTGTGTGTGTGTGTGTTATCATCAAATAAAAATCATATGCTAGCATATTCAACATTGGCGAATAAGGCTTCCGGAGGCTAGCATGTGGCTAACGGATAGCTATATAGGAGTTGTTGTTTTGTTTTGTTTTCCGCTATGTTGTATCTAAGACAGTTATGTCTATATAGCACTCTGGTCAACCAAGGCTACATCATCATATATTGCTCTTAGCGTATTTATGCAATAACTGTATTTGATCTTTACCTGGGAAACGTTATGGGATTGTGTAATCTGAATGTGGAATATGTGCTTTGAAATGTATTATGAAAAGATATTTTTTTTTTGAAATCTATGATTTGTTTCATATTCAAGTGCTTCTGATATTGTGGATACCATTAACATTACCGTATTTGGTCATCGGAAGTTAATACTATGGATGAATACAACATCTGTAGCGCTTAGTTTCGAGCCTCCAGATAGGGATGTTATATCTTGGTATCAGAGCATAGGTTTATGAAATACTTTAAATAAAAATGATTTTTAAAAAAATAATCTTTAGGAATTAGAGTTAAGATCAGGGTATGGGGTAAGGCTATAGTAACGTACTTGTATTTGATATATATATAAGTATACGTTTTATCTGTAGTCTCCTATCTTTGTTAGGTTATTCTTCTATATCTTATTAGGTTTAAATACATATATAGATGGTAGAAGTGGCAAAGTTAACCTAGGAGGGGATAGCACCGCCTGACCTAATACAAGGAGGACTCAAGGTCAGGCCCGAGATGAAAACGTAGGTGCTGGAGTCCCATAAGTAGATATGGGGGTTATGTATCAGTTTTTCTAAACATGATGCAAGCTGGGATTGCCATTGGGGTTGTTTGAGGAAATACTGCAGGAGGAGTTTAGAAAGCTCCAGTGGCCAATCATTATGCTAACTGGAGTAGAGACTATGCTAGGCTTGGAGGTAAGCCGTTTATTGGAATAGAGGATGCTATAGAAGTGGAGAACTGGTTATTGCACTGTGAAAGGATATTTGTTGATTTAGGGCTCAGTGCCGAGCAGAAGAGGAGACTTGCCTCAAGATAGCTTCAAGAGGCGGCTTTTTTTGGTGGAATAGTATGACAACTGGAGTAAATAAAGAGGAGATGACAGGGGCTGAGTTTAAGAGAAGGTTCCAGAAGAGGTTCATGTCAATAATGGCATAGTCCTTTTTGATCATAAAGTTTGTAGAGTTAGAACAAGGAGAAATGTCTGTTCTGGAGTATGCTAGCAGGTTTAAAGAATGGGCTAGATATGGGTATGCCACTGTTGATACAGCGATGAAGAGGAATGAAAAGTTAATCAAAGGGTTGAAGCCTGAGTTAGCTAGGGCTACCTTACCGCATATCATAGATCCTTGTGATGTGGTAGTGGAGATGGCGTTAAGACATGAAGAGATGCTTGCTTGTTTGGAGAAGAAGAAGGAGAAGGAGGTTGTAACACTCCATATTATTAGTAACATTATTTAGAATATTTAATTAGCTAAATAAATAAAATAATATAAGATGATTAATAGATTGAGATTTAATTAAAATTAAGGGTAGTCGTGCCTTGTTAATGTGTAATTCAAAACGAGATAACATGAATAAGATATGTTAGGAAATAAGGAAGGTAAAATAGGAAATAGGATGAACTTTTACCCTATACCCTTAAGAAAACAAACGCACATTCATTACATTTTCTCAAGCAAAAATACCCTAAGGCCGGCCACTAGTTTCAATCTCAAGAGAAGATAAATGCTAGGATTTTTAGAAGAAGAAGTGAATCAACTTGTTCAACATCAAATCTTATATCATTAATCACAAAACTAAGGTGAACGATTACTACACCCCATGTTTTGAATGACTGAAAGTTTATATATGCTTGTTGATGATTTATGCATATTTATATATGTTTTTATGACATGTTTGATATGAGAACTCTAGAAAATGACATCCAAATGCCTTGCAAATATTAATGCATATCTAAAATGATATTTTAGAGATAGGTTTCAATTTTCAAAATTTTCTGAAATATGGTGGATTTTATATAAATTTTCTAGTGAATAAAATGATTTATAGAATTTTCCTTAAGTGTTATGATGAATATATAAAATTATTTAAGGTATGGGACTTAAATGTTTTATATATTTAATTAAGAAGAAGGGGTATTTTCTAAATGATTTAAATTAATAAATTAGCTTATGAATGTGTAGAAATTTTTAGTGGTAAAGAAAAGAGGAAACTAATTAAAATTTTACTCGCAAAAATTTACTTTATGCTAGCGCTTTGATAGAAATATCCCCTTTGAAGCCGCTACCGTCGGTTTTGAAAGTTAGAATAATGGAAGGTCATGAGATGGAGATAAGAGTAAATTACAGCTGGAAGCCGAATATTTGCTCAATCTATCAGCTGTTTAGACATATTACTGAAAAGTGTTCGAGGAATGCTCCTCTTCCTCCTGCCGATAGAGGCCCACTCCCTAGGATAGAAATGAAATATGTCCCCAAGGTTAGTTCACCGCCTATCTCTGTAGGTGCAGTTCTTTTTTCTCCCTCTGTTGACTCAGCTTCGGCATCGATGGCTAGTAATTTTGATGATGACATTATTTACTGGCAACCTGACGAGCGTTCTTGGGTACACGTGGACACGGAAATGAGATAGGACCCGCAGGTGCACATTTATCACATTTTTTTAGGTGGGATAAGGAGTCTGGAAGGCTTCGATATCATGTTGAGGGTGATGGGCTTTCTCTTATGACCACTGGTTTAGATGGTGCACGCAATTGGTGGAAATTCTTGGATCCTTCATGGGACCGGATATATCTCTACACGTCCCTCTCATGTTCTTATGATTCGTTATTGGCTACGCACTTTTTAGCTATTCAGCATGTTATAGGTCCTGGTACTGATGTTGATATCAGTAATGATAGGGGGACTTTCATCCTTCCAAGTAGTTTAGATTCTCTGTCTATCTCCTATTTTCTTTCTTTGTTTTAGTGGAATGTCCACCATAAAATCAGATTTAGCTGTTCTCTATGTGCAGAATGCCTGTTTCCATCATATATTCATTGTGGCATGACCCGCTATAAAGCCGGCTAACTTTGCTAAACGAAAAAAATTCAAATTTATTTCTTTGGTTGTGTAAATACCTAATTAGTATCTAAAAGAAAAGGTAAAGACATTCCACCTTCCTCTTCTATAAACTCTTAATTAAAATTTGATTTAAACCATATATTGTAATTTATATATACCATATTTAATTGTAGCGTAAAATAAGTGAATGAAGGATTTGATATTACAAAAATTATGATTTGCATAAAATGATCAAAAGAGAGAGAGAGAGAGAGAGTGTGTGTGTGTGTATACATATATATACATATAAAAGATAAATAGATTTAACATATAATTATATACATATGTGTTTAATTTTAACTTTATAAATAAAACATCATTTATATATACATATATAATAAAAATAAAAATTCATGTAGTTAGAATTAGGTTTATGTATGTATATTAATAACAATTAATAGAATAAATGTCAAATTTTATTTTGACCAAATAGACAACAAAATATTGTAATTTAAAACTACTTCAAGACATCTATTTTTAGATCAACATTAACATGCAATCTTGATTACTGCCAAAGTAAATCTTCATTGTATATATTTATGTATAAAAATAATTAAATCATTTAATAATATAGAAAAAACATTTGATAAGAATAATTCACAAATCCATAAAAAAATAGGTCAAAGTTTCTTGTTTGGGTTTTCCCTTTTGAATTTTACTTATAAACAACATATGCATAATAAATAGAATTTCAACAAAATTCAATGAAAATTAATAATTATATGTTACATACAGAAATTTGGGTCGGATGTAACGATATATAAGCATATAAAATAAATATAGGCTTATCTTTACAGATTAAGTCCTTCGTGACATTTCGATTTGTCGATTAACTCATAGGCTCCTTGAATCAGCACCCAATTTTGCTAGATTCGAATAAACCGTTCTATTTTACTTTGTCTGATGTTATTTTTGGTGAAATTTTTTGGCCATAGGAAGGTAAGGCATGGAAGTGTAGAGTAGAGGAAGTAGGAATGGTTGAAAAATGAATTAATATGGTAGATCCTTTTTTTATGGAGAGAATTAAAACCTTTCTCGTTCCTCTCTCTTGAGAGCTTCCTTATTAATTCCAATCCTTCTATGGAAAACCATAATTTGCTCCCTAAATGGATCGAAAAATCTTAAAGCCCATAAAGTAACTAATTATATTTAAAGCTTGTTTAAATATATATCGATATCGTATATCGATATGCGCAAATATAACTTTTATATACACACCAAATAGTTAATAACACTGCAAACATCAAATACGTTAATAATTAATATTTTAAAATATTGATTAATTTATAAAATTTTATAAACTAATTTGATCATTTTGTTTATTGGAGAATTCATAAATGTGTTTGTCAGATTTCAAATATGTGAATTCGGTCAGCAGTTAATATTGAACAATTCAAATATTATCGTTTACATGTCACCTAACTAGTATTATGACAGTTTGGCCGCATTCTTTGCTTATAGATTTTTTAGTAAAATTATGTTTTACATCACTATAAGCAGTACCAATGATGGAAATAATTTACACATGTTCACTTCATCAACACTATATTACTTTGGGACATATGGAGTTTGGTACTATTTAAAACTCTAATATTGTTCGCATTTAACTTGATTAGTCCATAAAAAAGTCCTTAGTTTAATAATATTTATTATTAGACATTCTACACTGGCCAAAGATTTTGATATTTAGTTGGTTGTAGTTGACCGTGATACTGACTTTATACAACCAAGGAGATGAATTCTCTATTGAATAGTACTTCGCTCCTAATATTTTAACCAAGACCCAACTATAGTGGCATGATGGATGCCATGCCATGATTTAACTATAATCAAAGCAAATAATCTACATTAAAGTTCCACAATATTCCTAACTCGAGGGAACTGTATAACATCATCACAACGAGATTTTCCGTTTGACCTAGTTATTATCAACAAATAGGAAACTCTTGAATGAGTCATTTCATATTATCCACAACTATGAGTTTGTAACCCCTTGGTACCCCGGGACCCGTGAGTAATACATTGCCCAACATTTGGAGAGCATTAGTCTCAATCGATGAATCGCTGTCCTTTCTCCAAAAATCTTGGCCATGAATATTTAAAACAAAAAATTATTTTATACGGTGATTAATTACTCGCGTTTTCTACTAGTTGCAACTACAATAACATAACATTTTATTTAAGTATTTTCTCAGCAATATAGTATAGTTTAATTACTTCAACAATTATATCATAATACAACAAAGTATGTATATAGAAAAAAAAATATTTTGTTGCAAACAAGATTGATTATAGAGTTATATATATATATATATATATAACAAATTGCATAATTTTCCTTAGGGCATACCCTTAACTTTTTCAATTACCGATTTGCACTTGGATTCATTTACGGAATCTTAATATTATTCCTCTAACCAGTTCAGAATCGATTAAGCTGGTCCCTTAGAAAACAGATCTGCTATATTGTTTTACAGTCTACTTTGTCAGCCAATATCTCCTTGTCATTGACAAACCGCATTTATCATGTAGAACTTTTTAGAGCATGTTTCTATACATCTTGTGAGCCTTATGTTCTTTTGCAATCTGTATCATGGCATTGTTTTTACAAAACAATTTTATGGGATTCTCAACATTTAGAATCACCCTATCTTGGTTATAAATTTGTGCATTAATGTTCATTACTTTTATTATGGTGTTATTCAAGGCGATGTACTTGACTTTATATTGAATCACCACCACCTCTCATTTGGAACATTCGGAATTCATAGCTCCTTAAAAAGGTTGAATATGAATTCAAGATTTGCATACTATACTCGATATCACTTACGAAGTTTAAGTCCGAACATCCTTCATAAGGACATTGTTGTTTCCATAAACAATTCTCTAGTATTGCATTAATACTTGAGAATACTCTTAACTATAATTTAGTGATCTTAATTTGAATTTAACATTCGTTCAATGTAACAATTACATAAGTAAATTGTGATGTAGTGGACAACATAAAATAAATGATTCTTATCGTTAATGCATAAGAAACCCATCTTATATGCTCCACATTAAATGTTTTAGTATGGTGTCTTTGTATATCATTACAGATATTCCTAACATCCTTTTATACTGATTATGAAAGATATTACTTTCAAATCCAGCATCAAAGGTTAAACAACCAAACTAAAACAGATTTTAACGTGGTATATCATTAATAATCAGTAGTATGTTGTTTACTTATAGTTATAGATATTTTTTTATGCTTAACAATTCTTTCTTATAGACACATGTTTCCTTTGCATTTTGACTCAAATTTAAACTATTTGATATGTCTCTCAAAATATTCATTCAACTTTAATGCTCATCAGATACCATTATATCTGTTCTTAGATCATTTCTAAAAATATATAAATTTCTTTATCCCTAACATTTACTTTGGTACATTTTTATTGTTGTGTGTAAACAGTCGCTTCTAAATTTCTATTTAAAAGTTTTATTTCAACATCAATGTGCCAAAAATAAAAATCAAATTATGCGATAATTGCATGTAGAATTTGAATGGAATTATGTAATAGCCCACAAACCTGTACCCTTTGAGTCGGCACTATTCTCCATCATATCAACTCAAAGTGAACGAAAATACGAACCATTGGGTTAAAGAAGAAAGAGGTAGAAGAGGAAATAGAAAACAATGTCAGAATCTCACAATCGCAGCGGAAAAATACAATAGATAAATGATTGATTTTTAAACAAAAAACTATATCTGTTTATACATTACATCATCTGAGTAGAATACAAATCAACAACAATATTCAGGACAGTTATAATATCTTGTCCTCCCAAAGCTGAATGTATAGCTTACATTGCACAGCGGAAATATAAATCTACAGAAATATTTATCGTCATCCAGATCGTCGCCTGAGCTCAACAGCAGTTCCATCCAAACTCTTTACCCTATAATACTCGGTCTAACCCGAGCATTATAGCGAAATAACACCCGAGTCGTTCTGGAATACCAGAATGAGAAGACACACTCAATTGGATTATTAAAGTTTTCAAAATCTTTTGAAAATCAAAGGTATCTCGTAAGACCACGCCACAAATAAACATGTCGAGTTTTTATCTTACGATAACCAAAATAATTTTGTCAAATCCGTCTGATATTATAATAGTGTCTATAGAAAGTACAATAGTATCTAGCTGAAATGTTTGCAACACACGTTTCAGCAATAGTTGGGCACGATCAAAATTGCATAGGCACTTATTGGAGATTGGATTCCATACAATGGCAGGGCTACAGGGGTACCGCCCGTCATAGTACGTGGTCTAGATAACCGTACCGAGGATACACCCTGATCCTCTACAACACAAGACCGGAGCTACGCCTTAATGGAGAGTCCGAATAAGATTGCCCCACGGTTGGGATCAGCAACCGCCCACACAGCCGAAAAGGGAACATCTAGACAGGGATGACCTTAACCTAATTGGTCGCTAGCCACTTAGCCTTGCGTGTACCTCCCATGCTTTAGCCATTCTTGATTGATGAGGATCGAGGTTAAGCGTTACCTTTTCAGCACACATACACTTAGAATGCTCATCGTCCTCCGGACGATGTTCTAATAGCATTCATCCATACAAGTCTGTTCCAGGTCAGAATGGAACCGAAGGCACTACTCCTACTACATCCATTTTGGAATCACCCTCAGGATTAGTAGCAATTAGCCCTTGCACTTCACTGCACCATCTTCGACTCCAAGCTCTTGTCTTCCTCATGAAAATGTTCAAACCGGATCGAAGTGGTTTTCAGGAATTTAATCCCGATCCCGGTCTCTTCGAAACGATCAGCGCATCAGTCGGTTATTTAACTATCAAATAACATCCATAAACAATCATCAAATTTAAATAATTTTCCAAATTATTTGTTTCAAAACATTTTCACAAGCTATTTTTCTACACTTCAACCCCTTTGAAAATAGTTTCAAATCACTTTTCTCTCGTGGAATGAATTTCCAAATATTGTTTATTTCCACTGAGATTCAACAAGTCTTAATACATAGATTTTAAAATAATTTAAACCACTTTATCCAAAATATGTACTTCAAAACATTTAATACAAAAACTACTTAAAATACTTTATTAAAAATACTAGTTATGAAACTTTATGATAACTTCTCATATAAAACTTAAGCCAAACTAATTTTTTAAATAAAATTTATTCTATAAGGTATAAATATTAAATAATCATCTTTAATTATTAATACTAGTTAAAACTTTTAAAATAATTTACTTATACAATTAGCTTAATAAATATTTATTTTTTTTAAAAAAACTTTAAAGCCACTAAATGATAATTTCTCTGAAAACATTCTTTTAAAACAACTTTTAACTTTTATCTTATACTTAGAAATCTTCTTTGAAAATATACTTGGCTTTTTAGGGAAATACACTTTCCTTTCCATACCTTTAAAAATAAACCACTATTTATTTTTAAACAAATCACCCTTTTCTTATAAATTCCCATCCTGCATTTATACTCCCAAATTATCCTCAGATAAATATTTCACTTTATTTATAAACCCTGTTTATAAATTTCACAATCCCATTCTCCTTTATTCAAAGTTTCAACACTTAGTGGGTTTTCAAATCGATTTCCAAAATAAATCTCCATTTTAAAATAAATTTCTTTAGTTATCCAAATTTATTTCAAAACCCATTAATTTTAGATTATGATTTAAAAATATGATATAAAACGAAAATACCAATTTCATACCTTTTTCGAAAATTTTCCTTTATCTCTCCCATTTATTTAAACCTTGAATTTAAAATTTAATCCTTTATTTCTTTAAATAATATCATTTAAGTTTAAAAATTCATCCATTCCAATTTATTAAACATCTACTTTCCCATATTCGGAATTTATTCATTATAATTTAAAAATCAACTTCCATCCTTTTCCAATTCATTTTTTATTTATCCCAATTTTATATAATTATTTTATTTAAAAATTCTCTCTTTAATTCCTTTCAAAATTCCAATCTTTGTAATTTTGATAACTGAATATACCCAATTATATTCAACCAATCCATAGCATCCAATATTTTCAATTCCAATATAACCAATATAATCCTCCACAAATTATCACATAAATCATATTACTGGATATAAATAAATTCACATTTTGAGGAATCCAGTTGGATCCCTCCAACTTGTTTCCTTTCATCCACAAATGTTAGCACAACAATTAAAAATACCAATCCCGCTTTAAGGAGGAATATCGTGGTATAAAGGGTCATCCTCTATTATGCAGGGCGCATATGGTCTCATCCGCTTGCTTCTTTTCAGATTTGGATCTTGTATAAACATTTATTCAGTTTATTAATACTTTTGGCTAAAACAATCTATTAGCATTTAATAAATTTAATTTAAACAAATTCTCCTTTAATAAATTATTTTTGGTGGCTAAAATAATTAAATGAACCAGTTCAACAAATTAAATATATTAGTACCTTGTTTCAAAATAAACTAGTAAATTTAAAATGTAGGTATACATATTCATTTTACTTTTGAGACTACATATCCCTTATAAAAATAATTTATAGATTCCAAGAATTTAACTTTTATAAATTCTTCCTTGTATTTTAAATTAGAACATGCATGTGGATATACATATTTTTTAAAACAAAATTTATTTTAGAACTACTGAAATAAAAATTCTTCTAACACACACACACACACACACACACACACACACACACATATATATATATATATATATACATATACATATTAAATAAAGACAACACTATTTCGAAATTAACAAATTTAAACTTACTGTAAAAAATTTTTCCATACAACAGTTTATAGTCGAAGCATATTTGTAAACTTCTGAATTTAACCATCCAGTTTAACATTTAATTTTTAAATTAAGCTACAAAATATACCTAATAGAACATCCCCAAAACTGCCGACTCTGTTGAAACTCGCGAATTCCAGATGAACACCAACCATGCACACAACCGAACGAGCCAACGCCATGCTCCCCACTCTGACAACGTCCCTTCTCTTCAAAAAAAGCAGGATGAAAATACCGATGGTCGAACCTCCAGGCGGCTTCCACTTACCCCAACTCACGCATCAGCTCACTGCACCCACGCCACCCAATAAAGCTACACGATTGACTACGCTCAACTCGGTCAAAGCTCCCATCCTACAGCGCTACTGTGTTGTCGATGAATGCCCTTCCTTAATATACGAGGACGAATTGATGACTTCGTTCAGCAATTCGATTGAGTGAGGGATTTCTTTTTCATCCAACGACGAATTGATTTGAAGATGAAAGGGGGAGAAAATAGGTATAGGTTCGATTAGAAAGAGGCGAGGACATATGTTTTTTTTTTCTCGGCTTTATTTTATTATTATTTTTAATAAAGAAACGAAGGACATTTGTACGCGATTTAAAGTGGGCAGGAGACACGTGTTGTAACTTCCTTACGTGCCCAGTCAATTGCTACGGTAATTTGAAGGAAAAACATTTATATTATATTTAAATTTTAAATTTAAATCATCTCGAAAATGCAACATAAAATTATGAACTCCTATCGAGGCATGCCGCTAGGCGTTTATAATGTTATACCCCTATTTCGAACGCACTGGAAAAAGTTTTGAGTCCTAATTCCAACGTATGGAGAAGATAGCTTTTTGGACCCAGTTATTATATTGAATTTCGATATAGATTTCAGCACGTTTACCTATCGTACGATCACACGACAACTCGTAACACTATGAAACTTGAGATTCGATAATAATACACTATTACGGATCCAATGGAACTGGTTTCATCGAAATCCGAGACAATACCTTAGAAGGCTATTTTTAAATATCGATTTAGACGATATATTTTCAAAACTTAACAAAACACCTCCAAATTCAATTCTAAAGCTTTCATTATCTTCAGTGCTATTAATATAAATTTTATATACCTTAAAATTATTTTTAACAAGCCTAGAACTCCAGATTCAACCATTTTCCCAATTACCAACTATTAAATTCAATATTTAAATTATCCATTAAATAGTGATATTTGAAATTCAAGTTAGAAACTAACATTAAATATTTAAAATTAATTAAGTATCCAATGTCAAATATCTAAAATTCCGGGTCGTCACATTCCTTCCCCCTTAAAAGAATTCCGTCGTCGAAATTACTAGTTAAGTGAAATGGTGCAATTCCCGTTTACTAATTTTCCCAAAACCCAATAGTTTTTTACAACTTCCCCTAAACAAATCTTTTAATAGAGACATACCATCACTCTTGCTAACTTTCCAAAATTCATCCATAACTTCCAAACGACATTACTTACTTAACCATTTCAAATCTTAATATAAAACCAAATTTTAAATTATCAAAATTTCTCAAATATTTTCTATCTCCTTAATTTTCGAAAAATTTCGTAAGGGTCTCCTTTGTGCGTCTAGCTCAGTACAACTACAAAATGCCTCTACGGGCCTCCAAATTTCAAAAGAAAACAAAAGGCCAAGTGGCTAGATCAGAAAACCATCAAATTTCATATGACAATTTAAATACATACATTTTGTCGAGCAATTCCATTTATCTTCTAAAATCAAAAATCCTAATTTTCTTTTGCTTTTAAAACACCTGTATCCTACTTAGTAGTAATGTCCAATTACAAAATCAAAAATCAATTTATTCATTTCTTTACAAAAGTTTCAATATCTATTCATTCAAACCTGTATGATGTACACATATTATCCATACACTATATCAAATCCGATCGCTCACTCTATCACACAATTTCACTTCCGAACTAGTATTCTCCACTCGACTTCCCAATGCGGACTCAGATCTAGTTTCCTTATCAGAAACCATCATTCTACTTGCATAGTCATTTGTTATGATAGAGAATATCCAGAATCAATCAAAAATTAATATCCAGAGTTCGAAGTCAGAAATCGAGTGAAAAACCCCAACTCGGATTGATATAATTATCTCGAAATTTTATGCTCGAATCTGGATCAAATCGCTATGCGAATAAAATAATATACTTACATCCTACGTATTTGTCTTAATTGATTATTAGCTATATCAATTTTCTTTTTATTCACATTTATTTTGGTTTTCCATTCACTTATCCCATTCCACACATTACTTAACCTTCATTCAGTGTTAACTTAGAATATTTTCCCAATATCAAATTTTACTTAAGAATTTCACCATTCATTCCTTAAGGTACAATATAAGTATTTTATACATTTTTTATATTAATTTCACTTCACCACTAAAGCTTTATCATTCTTCCATTCAGTTTACATTTTTAATTCTATTTGAATCCAATTTATCTTCAAACTCTGAATATTGAATTTCATCAACTATCTTCCATTCATAACTGATTCATATCATTATTTTTAAATTAGTTCCATTTACTAATTTATTTCCAATCAAATTCAATTCCAAATCTGTGCAACTTATAAATTTAATTAACCACTTCATTTCCAAATTTAATTTCAAATCTCAAATAAAAGTTTATTTCCAAACTCTTACTTCTTTTGAACAAATTCTACAGTTTCACTTTACCTAACACCATTTAAATTGATTCCAATATTCTATTCCAATTCCGGTTCAATTTACATATAAATTTAAATAAATTTGCTCTTCCATAAATTTAACTCCAATTTAATAAATTTTACTTCAATACTTTTATCTCACTTAGTCTACTTAGGCTTATTTTCCTTAAATTTTCTTTTATTTAACTTAATTCAGTGTTAACGGTAAAAATAGCTTTAACGCTAACATCCGGTGTATATCGTGTTGAAGTGAAAGCAACACCCGCTTGCACGGGAATCAAAGTAAACAGAAAATAGCCGAAAAGTAAAAGAGACAGAGATTTTTATAGTGGTTCGGCTTCTAGCAAGCCTACATCCACTTTACATCCTCCATTATGTTTTTCGAGCACACTTTACAAGATTACAACACTTTTACAACACGATCTCTTGATTACAACACTTTTACAACACGATCTCTTGATTACAACACGATTAGAGAAAGGAAATTAGAATTTTGATGATGGATTGCTCTTTGGATTCATGTTGAATGAAGTAGATTAGTTGATGAAGATTCTTCGGGTGTTTGAAGTGTTTGGAGAGTCGAGAAATCAGCAGAGTCTCGGTCCTTTGGAATCCCGAAAAGTCCCCCCTTGAATGTGGAGTTGGTGGAGTATTTATAGGTGATATCGGAGTTAGGTCGGCAGGGACGACTTAAGGAGTTAGGTCGGCAGGGACGACTTAAGGAGTTAGGTCGTGTGGACGACCTAAGATAAGTCGTAGGTCGTGCCACATAGTTAAGTCGTTAGGTCGTGGACTCCTTTAAGTCGTGGACTCTGTTAGGTCGGACCTTCTGGTGAGTTGCTAACTCGTTTAGCCTTAGGTCGTTGAGCCGCTTCTGCTGTTAGCTCGTTAACTCGGTTGAGCCGCTTTATGCCTTAAGTCGCTGATAGGTTAACCCGTTAAGTCGTTGACCTTTGGTCCATCTTAGGTCGCTCCACGTGTTAAGCCGCTAGGTCTCTTAACTTGGTCACGTCTTAGGTCGCGAGGTCTTCTTAGGTTGTAGGCGCTGGCCTCGAGTAGAAGATAGGTCGCTTCATTCTTTAAGTCGTATACCGTTTTGGACGGGGCGCTGCCCCGCACCCCGCCGGGAGCGCTGCCCCCTGGACCCCTGCGACCTGACCGGTCAAGTCGAGCACCGTAGCGGTGGCGTTGCCCCCGCACCCCCACCTTGGGGGGTTGTCACCCTCCTGGACCCCCCCTCCATAGGGGATCTTAGATGAAAAATCATTCAACAGAACTTGCTTTGTTGAGATGTTGAGTTGACCAATCTTTGAGACGAGCTCTCTTGCTTTTCTCGGCCGATCTTTTGATATCATGGCCTTGCTGAAAAAGGCGGGATAACACTTGCCCCCCTAAACATGCCTTGCGGTAGGAAGGTGTGTTTTGTAATGCCATAATCCGGACGTTCATATCCTGTTGATAACCTGTAAAGGAATTGACAGTTTTATATGGCCCCAAAATGATGATCGTTCGAGATCGAGCTATTTGGGATGAAGCGCGGTCGTTCATGGTCAAGCGCTTAACTTCAAGTGATGACCATTTGTGGTCGAGTCATTTGAGGTGAAGTGCGGCCCTGCGCGGTCAAGCGTCTAAATCCATGCGACGATCGTTCGGAATCGGGTCATTTGTAGTGGAATGTGATCATTCATGGTCAAGCGCTTTACTTCGAATGACGACCACTCAGGGGTCAAGCCACTCGTGGTAAAGTGCGGCCCTGCGCGATCAAAATGACAACTGTTCATGGTCAAGCGCTTTACTTCAAATGACGACCATTCGGGGTCAAGCCATTTGTGGTAAAGTGCGGCCCTGTGCGGTCCAGTGATAGAGCTCAACCGTCCATGGTCAAGCGCCTTACTTCAAATGGCGACCATTCGGGGTCGAGCCATTCGTAGTAAAGTGCGGCCCTGAGCGATCAAGTGGTAAAGCGCGGCCGCTCGCGGTTAAGCGCTTAACTTCAAATGATGATCGTCCGGGATCGAGCCATTTGAGGTGTAGCACGGTCGTCCGTGGTCAAGCACTCAACTTTATATGATGGTCGGGATCAAGCCAAGTGAGCTGAAATGCAACCGTTCACAGTCAAGCGCTTTACTTCAAATTACGATCATTCAGGATCAAGCCATCCGAGGTGAAAGTGCGACTATTGGCGGTGGGAAGCGCGGCCGTTCATGGTCAAGCGCTTAACTTCAAACGACGACCATTCGTGATCGAGTCGTTTGAGGTCAAGTGCGGCCCTGTGCGGTCAAGCACATAAATCTATGTGACGATCGCTTAGGATCGAGACATGGATTGAAGCACGGCCGACCATATTCGAGCGACTGTTGGCGGTCAAGCACTTAAATCCAAGAGTTTTTGACTGTTCGAAGTCGGGTGCATGTTCATAGGACTTAATCATGTAGACTGTTCGAAGTCGGGTGCCTGTTCGTAGGGCTTGATGATGCCTGTTTGTAGGGCTTACACATTTCAAAATCATGAAAATCAAAGATTCAACTGAAAAGTTGTCAAGTAGAAATGTCTGAAAAGGTTAAATCCAAACGTCCCAAGCAAATTATGAAAGCAATGTGGAATCAAATCCAAACATTAGAGGCAAAACATGAAAGCCATGTAGAGTCAAACTCAATCATCAGAAACAAATCATGAAAGCAATGTCAAGCCAAGTCCAAACACAGAAAGCAAAGTAATCAGTCATCAGCAGTAAAATACGAAAGTAAAGTAGTCACTTATCCAAAGTAAGACTCAAAAGTAAAGAATCGACGTCCGAGTGCAAGCATCTACATCGATATGATTTATAGTCATATCAGAGCATGCCTGGGGATCGATCGTGGTCCCATACATGTGTGAACAACTTAATGGTATTGATGTAGAATTTTCCACTCATTCGTCATAACCTCAATCATTCGATGACAGGTCGCCGTCTCGATCCTGAGGCGTCTCCAGTTGGTGCAGGTGGCGGTCGTTCTTGTTCTGCAGTTGCAGCCTTCTTTTCCACATATTGCGATAGCAAACCATCCCGAATGTGCTCCTCAATCTCATCTTTCAATTGTCTGCAGTCATTCGTGCTATGACCATTTAGCTAATGGAATAAGCAATACTTGTCCGACTTTTTCTCGTTGTTAGTTGGATCTCTCTTTATTGGCTTTCGATAAGGAACCTGTCCCTTGGTTTCTTGGTAAATCCGCTCCAGAGTCTCATTTAACTTCGTGTATGAGGTGAATCTTGATCCTCTTTGCTGTCGTGCTGATTTATCGTTATTATCCTCAGCTTTTCGTTTACCTTTGTTTTTTCTGTACCTTTCATAGGAGGATTCTCACCTTTGATTGCAAAAACAATGATTCCTTCCCCTTCCTCTGTTTCAGCCTTTGTGTCTTCTAACCGCAAGAACCCTTCGGCCTCACGGAAAAATTCTCCTAAATCCATAGGAGGATCTTTGGTCAATGAATTCTTGAATTCTGTGCCGTTAGCTATGCCCGACACGGCCGCCATTAGAACCATGGATGGATCTGGTCGGTCCACTGATGCCGCAGCTACGTTGAATCGCGTTAAAAAGCTTCTTAGAGATTCTCCAGTTCTTTGCTTTAGTGTTGTCAAACTCATGACATTCTTAGGTCTCGAGATGTGGACCCTGAATTGTCTCATAAATTTTTCGATCAAATCATTCCAAGTCTTGATCGATCCATTCTCCAGTTGTCTGAACCATAGTGACGCAATATCCGTCAAGTATAATGGAAAACACCAGGCCATCACTTCCTCTGGTGCCCCCAGCACTTCCATATGCCTCATATATTTTGTCAGATGAACTGTAGGGTCAGTCCTTCCATTATACATATCCAGTGATGGTAGCTTAAAGTCTGGTGGGTTCTTAGCTTGCCTGATTGATGTGGTAAAAGGGCTCCTATTCACGTCCTCCAAGTCCTTGTTTACCAAACCACCTCTCATAGCCTTTTTGACCATTTCCACCAATCTATCATTGTCGCCAAGTGATTGTCCTTGTCCAATACTCTCGTCTTGCCCCCCGAGTTCATGAGGGGATGGTGGAATCTGTTCCTCCGGTTGAGCTTCTGTTCCTCTTTGACTTTGTGCTCCAAGTTGCCTAATTTGATGGAACAAATTCTAGATCAAGTCCTCTTGCCTCTTCATCATTGCCTCCATCTCCTCTCTCGTAACGAAGGCTGAAGTGTGGCTTGCTCTCAAAGAAGCCTCTTGACTTACTTCGTGATGACTATCCTCCGGTCTTTGCAATCTACTGGATCGCCTTACCATAATTCTTCAAATTTCTCAATCTCACGTCCTCCAAGTCCTTGTTTACCAAACCACCTCTCATAGCCTTTTTGACCATTTCCACCAATCTATCGTTGTCGCCAAGTGATTCTCCTCGTCCAACACTCTCGTCTTGCCCCCCGAGTTCATGAGGGGATGGTGGAATCTGTTCCTCCGGTTGAGCTTCTGTTCCTCTTTGACTTTGTGCTCCAAGTTGCCTAATTTGATGGAACAAATTCTGGATCAAGTCCTCTTGCCTCTTCATCATTGCCTCCATCTCCTCTCTCGTAACGAAGGCTGAAGTGTGGCTTGCTCTCGAAGAAGCCTCTTGACTTCCTTCGTGATGACTATCCTCCGGTATTTGCAATCTACTGGATAGCCTTACCATAATTCTTCAAATTTCTCAATCTCTCGGATTCAAATCTTGATTAGTAGAATTCCTGAGTTGGGTTCTCAATGAAAACAACAAAATGTTAACGGTAAAAATAGCTTTAACGCTAACACCCGGTGTATATCGTGTTGAAGTGAAAGCACCACCCGCTTGCACGGGAATCAAAGTAAACAGAAAATAGCCGAAAAGTAAAAGAGACAGAGATTTTTATAGTGGTTCGGCTTCTAGCAAGCCTACATCCACTTTACATCCTCCATTATGTTTTTCGAGCACACTTTACAAGATTACAACACTTTTACAACACGATCTCTTGATTACAACACTTTTACAACACGATATCTTGATTACAACATGATTAGAGAAAGGAAATTAGAATTTTGATGATGGATTGCTCTTTGGATTCATGTTGAATGAAGTAGATTAGTTGATGAAGATTCTTCGGGTGTTTGAAGTGTTTGGAGAGTCGAGAAATCAGCAGAGTCTCGGTCCTTTGGAACCTCGAAAAGTCCCCCCTTGAATGTGGAGTTGGTGGAGTATTTATAGGTGATATCGGAGTTAGGTCGGCAGGGACGACATAAGGAGTTAGGTCGGCAGGGACGACTTAAGGAGTTAGGTCGGCAGGGATGACTTAAGGAGTTAGGTCGGCAGGGACGAATTAAGGAGTTAGGTCGGCAGGGACGACTTAAGGAGTTAGGTCGGCAGGGATGACTTAAGGAGTTAGGTCGTGCCACATAGTTAAGTCGTTAGGTCGTGGACTCCTTTAAGTTGTGGTCTCTGTTAGGTCGGACCTTCTGGTGAGTTGCTAACTCGTTTAGCCTTAGGTCGTTGAGCCGCTTCTCCTGTTAGCTCGTTAACTCGGTTGAGCCGCTTTATCCTTAAGTCGCTGATAGGTTAACCCGTTAAGTCGTTGACCTTTGGTCCAGCTTAGGTCGCTCCACGTGTTAAGCCGCTAGGTCACTTAACTTGGTCACGTCTTAGGTCGCAAGGTCTTATTAGGTTGTAGGCGCTGGCCTCGAGTAGAAGATAACATTCAGTTAAATCCCAATTAAATTTTCAGTTTAAACTTCTATAAGTTTTTTCAACTTATTTATACTCCATTCAGTAATCTTTTTAATTTACTTCATCTAATTGGCTTACTTTCTAACTTATTTCATTTTCACCCTTATTTAAGTTTTTAACTCTTCTTCAAGTTAAATTTTATTCTAAACAAATTTCTATTTTTTTGTATAATATTTCTAACTTATTTATATTCCATAAACATTTTAAATAAGATTCCAAAGTTTTTAATCAACTGCTTAAACATTCCTAAACCTTTTAAATCAACTCCAGAGTTTTCAACAATCACATAAGTATTTCAAAATCATCTTGAAATCAATTATATCCAAAATTCTTTGATATCAAATTAGCTCTTGAATTTTGTAACCAAACCCAGTTTTGCAAATAACATCAGTTCAAACCTTATGGCAACAATTCCTCTCTTGGAAACTCGAAAATAAACACCGACGATGTCATGATCATCATCGGAATTATTTCCCAGCGACCGAAAAGAGTTCAATGCTTTTATCCCTTAAAAAACATTTTCCAAATATTTTTAAATTCCAAATCCTACCAGATTTCATTCCTAATTCAAAAAAAATTCTCAAATAATATCACCATTTTTCTCCAAAGCCATTGAAAATCATTTCCAAATCAAAGGAATTTAATTTGCTAAAATTTCAATTCCAAATCCTTTTGATCCCAATTCAAAAATTACTCTGGAATCTTTTTCTAATTTATAAATCACATTTATAACTCATATTTCAAATTCCATTTTGTTATCTGATTTTATTTCCTTAATGTTTGGTTATGATTTCAATTCCTTATTTTAAATTTTTGCATAACAATGATAATAATTTAATATTATCATTTCCTAACAACCAAGCAACCACATATAACTATAATAATTTACTAAAAATTATTTCTTTTATATACAACAATAATTTTGGGTAAAATTATTCTATTTACCCTATTTTAAAACAATAATGTGTCAGTTTATCTTGTTTAAGAGTTCAGAAACTCCTATCGATGACATGGCATCCCATATATCAACTAGACTTCATAAACACTCAACCGATAAGTCAACACAATATAAAAACAATTTTTATATTCACTAACCAATACGCGCTCAAATCTATTAATGCACTCAAACTCATTCTAGGGCACTACGTCCCTAACTTAATGAGTAATTCCCACCAGAGCTAAGGTTCTCGCTTAACCTTCAGTTCTGATACAACTGTAACATCCCGCAAACCTGTCTCCCCTGATTCGACACTAATCTCCATCATACCAACTCAAAGTGAACGGAAATACGACCTATTAGGGTTAAAGAAGAAAGAGGTAGAAGAAGAAATAGAAAATAATATCAGAATCTCACAATCGCAGCGGAAAAAATTATAATAGATAAATAACTGATTTTTAAACACAAAAGAACTATATTTGTTTATACATTCCATCATCAGAGTAGAATACAAATCAACAACAAAATTCAGGACTTTCATAATATCTTGTCCTCCTAAAGCTGAATATACAGCTTACACTACACATCGGAAATATAAATCTACAGAAATACGCCTCGTCATCCAGCTCGTCTCCTGAGCTCCACAACAGTTCTACCCAAAATCTGTACCCCATAATACTCGGTCTGACCCGAGCATTATATCGAAATAACAACCAAATCAGTCTGGAATACCAGATTGAGAAAAACACTCAATTGGATTATTAAAGTTTCCAAAATCTTTCGAAAACCAATGGTATCTCGTAAGACCATGCAACAAATAAACATGCTGGGTTTTTCCCTTACGATAACCAAAACATTTTTATCAAATCCGTCTGTTATTATAATAGTGTCTATAGAAAGTAAAATAGAATCTAGCTGAAATGCTTGCATCTCATGTTTCAGCAATAATTGGGCATAATCAAAATCATACAGGCGCTTATTGGAGATTGGATTCCATACAATGGCAGGTCTATTGGGGTACTGCCCGTCATAGTACGTGGTCTAGATCACCGTACCAAGGATCCACCATAATACTATGTAACACAAGACCGAAGCTACCCCTTACTAGATAGTCAGAATAAGATCACTCCGAGGTTGGGATCAGCAACCGCCCACACAGCTGAAAAAGGAACATCTAGACAGGGATGACCTTACCCTAATTGATCGCTAGCCACTCAGCCTTGCGTGCACCTCCCCAGTTTTAGCCATTCCCGGTTGATGAGGCTCGAGGTTAAGCGTTACCTTTTTAGCACACATACACTTAGAATTCTCAACGTCCTTTTGACAATGTTTTGATAGCATTCATCCATACAAGTCCGTTTCGGGTCCGAATGGAACCGAAGGCACTACTCATACTACATCCATTTAGGAATCACCCTCAGGATTAGTAGCGATTAGCCCTTGCACTTCACTTCTCCATCTTCGACTCCAATCTCTTGTCTTCCTCACGAAATCGTTGAAACCTGATCGAAGTGGTTTTCGAAAAATAATCTCGATCCCAGTCAATTTGAAACGATCCATGCGTTGGCCAATATTGATAGTCGGTTATTTAACTATCAAATAACAACCATAAACAATCATCGGATTTAAATAATTTTCCAAATTATTTATTTCAAAATATTTTCGCAAGCTATTTTTTTGCACTTCAACCCCTTTAAAAATAGTTTCAAATCACTTTTCTCTCGTGGAATGAATTTCCAAATATTGTTTATTTCCACTGAGATTCACCAAGTCTTAATACTTAGATTTTAAAATAATTTAAATCTTATCCAAAATATATACTTCAAAACATTTAATATAATAGCTATTAAAATACTTTATTAAAAATACTAGTTATGAAACTTTATAATAACTTCTCATGTAAAACTTAAGCCTAACTAATTTTTTAAATAAAAGTTATTCTATAAGGTATAAATATTAAATAATTATCTTTAATTAATAGTACCAGTTAAAAAATTTAAAAATATTTACTTATATAATTAACTAAATAAATATTTATTTATTTTTTAAAAAAAAAAACTTTAAAGCCGCTAAATGAAAATTTCTCTAAAAACATTCTTTGAAAACAACTTTGAACTTTAAACTTATACTTAGAAATCTTCTTCGAAAATATACTTGGCTTTTTAGGGAAATACACTTTCCTATCCACACCTTTAAAAATAAACCACTATTTATTTTTAAACAAATCACCCTTTTCTTATAAATTCCCATCCTGCATTTATACTACCAAATTATCCTCTGATAAATATTTTACTTTATTTATAAACCCTGTTTATAAATTTCACAATCTCATTCTCCTTTATTCACAGTTTCAACACTTAGTGGGTTTTCAAATCGATTTCCAAAAGAAATCTCCATTTTAAGATAAATTGCTTTGCTTATCCAAAGTTATTTCAAAACCCATTAATTTCAGATTTTAATCCTTTATTATGATTTAAAAATCTTATATAAACTGAAAGTACCAATTTCATACCTTTTTCGAAATTTTTCCTTTATCTCTCCCAATTATTTTAAACCCTAAATTTGAAATTAAATCCTTTATTTCTTTAAATAATATCATTTAAGTTTAAAAATTCATTCATTCCCATTTATTAAAGATCCCCTTTCCCATATTCGGAATTTATTCATTAGAATTTAAAAATCAACTTCCATCCTTTTCCAATTCATTTTTTTATTTATCCTAATTCTCTATAATTATTTTACTTAAAAAATATCCCTTTAATTCCTTTCAAAAATCCAAACTTTGTATTTTTGATAATTGAATATACCCAAATATATTCAATTAAACAATAGCATCCAATATTTTCAATTCCAGTATAACCAATACAATCCTCCACAAATTATCACATCAATAACATTACTGAATATAAATAAATTCACATTTTGAGGAATCTATTTGGATCCCTCCAACCTATTTCCCTGCATCCATAGATGTTAGCACAACAATTAAAAATACCAATCCCAATCGCTGTCTTGCGAATTACGCCATGATAACCAAAACCCGTGGACCGCAGGATACATAAAAATGGTTACGCCTAGATCCCTCAGGAAACATCCATACCCCTTAAGCAATATCTGCCTTGCGGATTATGCCATGACAACAAAACCGGTAGACCGTAGGATACATAACAATTGTTACACCTTGATCCCCTAGGAAACATCCATACCCTTTAAGAAATCTCTGCCTTGCAGATTACGCTACCCAAAAAAAACGACCATGGATTATGCCACGGTAGGACACTCGAGTATCACATCTGAAAAACCAAAATCAGAGAGAATGATATCGATAGAATGAACCCACAATGTGGCCACAAAGCGGATATCAAGCAGAAGGCACTTTCCGTATCTTTACTTCGAAAATATGTATAATATAGTACCTTTTTCAAATCTATTTCAAATATCATACTTATATAAAGTCCATTATATACAAGATTCCATTTTAGATCGAATACTTTCCAAAATCAATAGTATATCAAATCAGCTTCATACTTATACAAATCAATTTTATATAAGTTCGATAATGCCCAAGTCAAGTATTTAGAAAAATAAGGTTCTCAATTCCAATTCGTTTCAATATAAGTTCTGTTTCAAAATCATATGCAATTTCACCAAATTATTTCTTCCAAATTAGATATCTCCAGTTTCAAAGTTTCCAATACAATAGGTTTAGAAAAAAATCCTAGTTTCCAAATCAACAAAATTTGGGTCAAACAAATACATTTCCAAAAATCATCATATAAATACTGGGTTTTACATTCCAATCTATTTTCAAAGCCAAATATTTTTCTCGAAATCAATTATACCCAAAATGATTTCCATGTTTATAGCCTTCCCTTTAAAAACTTTAAACTATTTATTTCTATTCGAAAGATCCAATTTACCCTTTGAAAGCCATTATTCTATATATGTATAGTTTTATAAAAGATGTTCCAAAGTCAAAACCTTTAGAACTAAATTTATTCGAAACATTTCAAAACAAAATTTCAAGTTAGTATAATTCAAAATAGTCTTATTCATTTACTTTAAGAAAAACCAAGTTTCAATCCAAGAGTTGGAAATCGGCAAAAATCAGTAAATCAATCTCAATAGATAGGGTTATATCAAATCTGAAACTCGAGGACTGATCACCAGGCTCGCTTCAAATCATTTCGAATATCAAAGCATACTTCGGAATTTGAAATCAAAATCGATTTCACAAAATCACTCGCATAGCAAAGCTACTAAAGTGGCTTCTCCCCACTCTAAAACTCGAAAACCAATGTCGATGATGGGTGCACTCATCACCGAAATTATTTTCCAACGACATAAGTGTGTTCTAGACTTCTACTCTTTTGAAAATTTCTTTGAAATTTATTCGAAATCATTGGAATTCATTTGAATTCATTTGAAACATTTCTTATTCGAAAAATACTTTCAAATCGTATTATTATATATTTTCAAAATCTTAAAACCAATTTCAAAACACCGGTGTTCAATTCCTCGAAATTCAATTTCAAAACCCTTCAGTTATAAATCAGTTTTACATAAATCAAATTTCTTATAAAATTTTCAAAATTTCAAAATTTCTTAAAAGGTATATAATCCTTATTGAAAACATTTTCACTTTTATAAGTAGAATACAATCATACTTATTAGAATAGTAATTTTGATGTATAAAACAATTTCTAAAATACAAACAAACTCGATTTTCAAAGGATGATTCTACAATGGATTTCAAACAAGATAGAAATTCAAACTAGAGGGACTCTAATCAAGTAGAATTCTGATTCGAAGATAGACTCGATCGAAGATGAGATAATCAAATTTCAAAATAGGAGATGGATATACTTACATAAATCACGGACGACCTTAACCAGTCAACCGTGATTTCGAAATCAAGATCGGTGCAGAATTCTAAGGAAAATCGACATTCGATCACCAGAGATAGAATTCAGCATAACAAGAGATAGCAGCATCTAAACCAAGGGTATAGAAATCTCTGGCAACTCAATGCCAATTGTAAAGGAGTTTCACCCCTTTAAAATCATTCAAAGATTGGCGGGATCACCTATTCTTATAGAGATCGTTCGAAATGGAGTAATGAGATACTCCAGAATCAAGAGACACGAATAGCTAGAGGAGATAATGGATTTTGGAACCGCAGGGAACATTTCAAAGTCCAAGGAAAACTAAATCAAAGAGGAAGAAATTAAAGCTCGAACGAAAGTGATTCTGCAAGTATATATGTTAAGTATGCCTAGAGCCAAAGCTATGATACCAACTGTAACGACCTGCTATTTTCAACCATTCACATCCACACAGTTCAGACTTGAATTTTTTAAAATATCAGGTTGTTAATTTAAATTTGGCAAAACTCAGCATATACAGTAAATAAGTCAACCACAGAATCACAGACACAGAGTAATATAAAATAATGCAGCGGAATAGATAAATAGTAGTTCATGAAGCTACTATATAAACATTAAAGTTAGAAATAAAATACAACAGAATATCTCAAATACAGTGAAATCTCCAACAGATGACTTCTCTGAACCAATCAACTGGAAAGCTGAAGGCTGAAATTCTAGTTGGATCTCCAAACGAAGCTCCAAACTCCAAAGGTGAGTCTCAATTGCTGTATCACTCAGTCTGACCCGAGCGTAAAGAAAAACACAAAATACTGGAGTCAGGATTAACATTCTTATATCAATAAATCCAACTTAAGTGAAATATCAACTAGAATATAATTAACTTAAAGGATGTTTGGGATAACCATCCTCTAAGGATCCGTGGAACTATCTACAATGTAGAAATGTACACTATAGCACCATGGTCATTCAAATTAATTTATACTTCAAAACCAAGATATCATTTTCATTTCAAGTATATGTATTTTCCAAAATAGTGTATATATATATTAAATAATTTATAAAGTAAGGTATTTGAAATTTCCTCAAATTTCACAAATCAGTTCAAATCACTCGACTTTCCCATTCAAATCAAATCCAATCTCAATTTATCAATTTCCATTCAATTCAGTTTCTGATCAAACAAATTCAAATTTTATCGATTTCAAATACAGATTCGAACCACAGAATAAGCCATTTAATTTTCAATATAATTCAAAGTCAACACATTTCGAAGCTTTAAATATTCAATATTTCAAAGACTAAATTTGATAATTGCACTTATCTCCCAATTTGACTTCACTATTATTTAGTTTTGAAATTTTTACTTAATAAATTCAATATTATTTATATGACTTAAATTTACATTTTCTATATATTACCTTCGATTTCTTTAGACGTGGCATATGCATTAAATTACTTACATCAAAAATCAAATTATAAGATCATATTTTAAAGTTTCAAATCCAAAGCTTCAAATCGATTTAGTTAAATAAAATCCTTAATTAAATACAATTTCAAATAAGTCTCAAATATATCTTCCAACCTTAGCTTATGAAATTATTCCACAAATCTATTTCTGAAATATAAATTTAATAAATCCTTAAACATATTTCATATTAATTAAATCAACCATAATCAAATTATATATTATTAAATCTATATATAAAATAACCTTTATATAATATTTAAATCAATATTTATTAAAACCATATATTTCTTTCAAAACCATAGAATTCAATTTCAAAAGATCTATATAGACCAACGGCGTCGGTGTATAAATTTCTATTCTATGTTCAAGTGATACGGATATTTATCATTTTAATCCATAATTTAAGCATATACCGATAGATATCATTTCCACCCGCAATCCCAAATTCAAATCCAATGAAAATCTCTTGGGTCAGTCATTTCAACCCAAAACGATTTTCTCCTATTTTAAAGTCCGTTTGGGTATGTATCATTTCAACCCATAGTGAATTCAATACTAACAAGGAACTTGCAGAGTGATGACAGATACGATAATAATAATAATAATAATAATAATAATAGTAACAGGCATATATTATAAATGACAATATAATATAAACAACAGAATATGGTGGCATATCCACAGGTGAACAGCTACATAATAATAGCATATATACCACAATTTAAATTAACTAACAACAGCATATTTCAATTGTCGTTTCAATTGAAATCAAATTTAATAAATATAAGAACGTTAATCGTGAGTGATTGCTCACCTTTCGAGGCTGGAGAGATTTGAAATGGGTTACGAGTCCAAGAACGAATTTCCAAAACGAACAAGGTTGGCATGAATTGGACGAACAGAGATGATAAATAGAGGTCGATGAAAATATATCAGAAACTGCTTGATGTGGACCGAAACAAAAAAAAATACATATATATATATTTTTATATATCATTCTAATATATTATTTTCTTAACAAATATTAATTTTGAAACTCATCAAAAATATATACATACGTTTTCAAAAATATAAAATAGTTTTGGAACAAACTATTGACCACACGTTCTGTAAAAATCAACGTATATTCATGATATATGTAAACTAGACTATATTTAAATTATACTACATATGTACTGTAATATAATAAAATATACAGTACATTTAACAATACACGTTATGACTATAAATATAATGTATAACAATACACTTATAATATACTATACAGTAATAACCTGAACATATTAACTAGACTACAAATATATATATACTGACTATACTAATTTACATATATATATATATATAGCATCAATATGCGAATTTTTTATATACATTACACATCAAAACATATCCATATATATTTTAAAAACTAAGTTCACATATATTTATATACGAACTAATATACATATATAACTACACAAGCATGGACGCCGGTATAAATTATATTTTAAAATGACAGATTGTATAGCATTGCAACCCTGTGTATATATAACTATACTTTAGCTTATATTCAGTTCAAAAACCTTGCTAAACTCATTTATCTTTGTATAGTTACATAACTAATAGATGAATTGCAGATATATAGTTATAAATATATTAACTCAAATATAACTTACTATAATCAAACTTGTATAAAGCATAAACTTGTTTATATAGAATATAAGCTATGATTAAACGTGTACAACTAATATATACATATACACAGGCTTTAGATCACACAGGAAAAATGTAAAAGGGGCATTTCACCAGAAGGACAAACTTTGCAGTCCATTTAGTTTCTAGGACACACATTCAAAGAAATTACTTTCAAGGCCAAAGTCAATAGAATAATTACTTTCAAGGACAAAGTCAGCAGTCCAATTACTTTCAAGGACATAATTTCATAGGTTCTTAGGCCCTAGAAACTAATTATTTTGTGTTATGTCCTTGAAAATAATTATTTCAGTTGTGTGTCCTAGAAAGTAATTCCACTTGCTAAAGAGGCCCTTGTGGCTAATTTAAACAATGTAAAATGTATAGCTTAGAAAATTATATTTTTATATACATATATAACTTAATATATTTATTACATAAATACATATATATAAATAGAAATCTGTAAAACTCATCTCTCACACACGCTGCAATCCAAAAGTACATACATATATGCAAGCAAAAATTTTCTTTATATTTTAAAATTTAGAAATATGTATTATTAATATATTTTAAAACTTACATAAGATAAGTGGATGCTTGGCAAGCTTGCGTGAGAAGATACACGTCAAGATCAAAAGAACAGTATTCTTGAAAATTTACAGAGGAGTTGGGTTTGGCTTCAAGTAATTGTGACTAAGGTCAGAGCCGGATGTTGTATGGGATGGATTAGGTCTGGTAGAGTTATGGCAACCGGGTTTGGAGGGGGGAACTGGAGGGTGGTGGCCATGTGGATGGGAAGGGGTGGCCGGACTTGGTGATGATGGAGATGAAGGCGGTGCTTTGTTGTGGTCGGGTTGCTCACGGGCTAGAAGGGGAGTGGGTCTGAGTAGGGATTGTTCAATGAGGGAGGAGGCTACGCGCGTGGGTCTGGTTGGAGCCGAGGCGTTTGGGTGGTGGAGGAGTGCGGAGGTGTGGCTACGGTTTGAGTTGGTGATGTGTTGCATGGGTTCACATGGGCGCGACTAGAGAAAGAGGGAGGCACGGCGGGGTCAAGTTGTTGGTCGGCATGGCTGATGAGGAGCTTGGCTAGTAGAGAGGAGGGGACGGCTTCAAGAACAAGAGAAGAAGTGACAGCAAATAGTGGAGAAAAATACGTTTCGTGTATATATATAAATAATATTATTTCTGATAAATAGAAATAACGAAGAGATAGAGGCCAAAAGAAACGTACCACATTTACTACAAAGTGGAATTATAAAGTCAAGCACAAGAATTCAGAAAATAATAATTAGAGCAATTAATTGTTGATTGGACAGTCCGTTTTAGATTTGAAACGTAAAGGAAAAAGTTAAAGTCACAGTTTCGGTACCGTTACAACGAACGGTTCAATCATTTCATCGCGCACCAGACCACAAAATACCGAAATAAATATACCATACAAATCAGAATGACGAGACGATCATAATGGTATACAGATATCAGTGGTACGATTGGATTATAAAATTTTGAATTTTTGCTAACGGAAAATGCAGCTAAATGCAGAAATTAAGATAAACGGAGCAACAGAAGTCCAAATTTAGAAAAACAAAAGATGACGTCTTGCTCAGAAGATGATTTACAATCTTTGTATATAAAAATATTCAAGTTTGAAATTTATTTTATCACCATCAATTTATAACTGATTTAAATTCAAAATAATAATTACACAATAAAATAAACTTCAATATTTTTAGATGAAAATTTACCAGTTGCTATGTTTAAATAGATGTATTCCAAATAATAAATTTATATTTTCAAATTTTATTGTTTAAAATTTCACAAAATTTCAATTAATTTAATAAATAAAAATCACTAAAATTTTGGGTCGTTACACTCTCCCCCACTCAAAACATTTCGTCCTTGAAAAAGGAAGGAGGTATGTTAACGCTAAAAATTGAACGCTAACACCCCGGTGTGTAGAAGGTAATTGTGAAAGCACCACCCGATGGTTCGGGAACAGAGTATAAGCAGAAAATTGCAGATAAGTAGTAAACAACAGCAATTTTATAGTGGTTCGGCTTAAGAGTTTGCCTACATCCACTTTGAATATCTTTATTGATGATTTCGTTACAAGTCGATACAATTCTTCCAAGTACAATACACTTTGAACTATCAAACACTTTGAACGAGTAGCTTAAGCTTCAATGTAAATGAAAGTCTTCAAATCCATGTCGGATGTATGAGATTTCTTCTTGAAGTTGTTGGTAGCGTTCTACGTGTCTTGAAAGCTTTGAGTGTAAAGTCGGTTTGGAATGCAGCAGAGTATCGGCGCTTGAGAAGAATGAGCCAAAAGGTCCTCTTCTAGTTGGAGCTATGGTTGTATTTATAGACATTTTTCGGAGTAAAGTCATAACTCGTAGATGACTCATGATAAGTCATAACTCATAGAGGACTCATGATAAGTCATAACTCGTAGAGGACTCATGATAAGTCTTAACTCGTAGAGGACTCATGATAAGTCATAACTCGTAGATGACTCATGATAAGTCGTAACTCGTAGATGACTCATGATAAGTCATAACTCGTAGAGGACTCATGATAAGTCGTAACTCGTAGATGACTCATGATAAGTCTTAACTCGTAGAGGACTCATGATAAGTCTTAACTCGTAGAGGACTCATGATAAGTCATAACTCGTAGAGGACTCATGATAAGTCATAACTCGTAGAGGACTCATGATAAGTCATAACTCGTAGAGGACTCATGATAAGTCATAACTCGTAGATGACTCATGATAAGTCTTAACTCGTAGAGGACTCATGATAAGTCATAACTCATAGAGGACTGATGATAAGTCTTAACTCGTAGAGGACTCATGATAAGTCTTAACTCGTAGAGGACTCATGATAAGTCATAACTCGTAGAGGACTCATGATAAGTCATAACTCGTAGAGGACTCATGATAAGTCATAACTCGTAGAGGACTCATGATAAGTCATAACTCGTAGATGACTCATGATAAGTCTTAACTCTTAGAGGACTCATGATAAGTCTTAACTCGTAGAGGACTCATGATAAGTCTTAACTCGTAGAGGACTCATGATAAGTCATAACTCGTAGAGGACTCATGATAAGTCATAACTCGTAGATGACTCATGATAAGTCTTAACTCGTAGAGGACTCATGATAAGTCTTAACTCGTAGAGGACTCATGATAAGTCTTAACTCGTAGAGGACTCATGATAAGTAATAACTCGTAGATGACTCATGATAAGTCGTAACTCGTAGATGACTCATGATAAGTCATAACTCGTAGAGGACTCATGATAAGTCATAACTCGTAGATGACTCATGATAAGTCTTAACTCGTAGAGGACTCATGATAAGTCTTAACTCGTAGAGGACTCATGATAAGTCATAACTCGTAGAGGACTCATGATAAGTCATAACTCGTAGAGGACTCATGATAAGTCATAACTCGTAGAGGACTCATGATAAGTCATAACTCGTAGATGACTCATGATAAGTCTTAACTCTTAGAGGACTCATGATAAGTCTTAACTCGTAGAGGACTCATGATAAGTCTTAACTCGTAGAGGACTCATGATAAGTCATAACTCGTAGAGGACTCATGATAAGTCATAACTCGTAGATGACTCATGATAAGTCTTAACTCGTAGAGGACTCATGATAAGTCTTAACTCGTAGAGGACTCATGATAAGTCTTAACTCGTAGAGGACTCATGATAAGTCTTAACTCGTAGAGGACTCATGATAAGTCATAACTCGTAGAGGACTCATGATAAGTCATAACTCGTAGATGACTCATGATAAGTCTTAACTCGTAGAGGACTCATGATAAGTCTTAACTCGTAGAGGACTCATGATAAGTCATAACTCGTAGAGGACTCATGATAAGTCTTAACTCGTAGAGGACTCATGATAAGTCATAACTCGTAGATGACTCATGATAAGTCTTGACTCGTAGAGGACTCATGATAAGTCTTAACTCGTGGAGGACTCATGATAAGTCATAACTCGTAGATGACTCATGATAAGTCGTAACTCGTAGAGGACTCATGATAAGTCGGTAACAAGTTAAGGTTGTTGAGTCGGTAACTCCTCGAGGCTGTTGAGTCGGTCTATTCTCTTAAGCCGCTAAGTCGTTCCTTCCTTAAATCGGTAGGTCGTTGCACTTCTTAGGTCGCTTTTTCCTCTAACCCGTTAACTTGTTGAAGCTTTAGGTCATATACTGTTTTGGACGGGGCGCTGCCCCGCACCCTGCCGGCGGCGCTGCCCCCTGGACCCCCCTCCGTAGGGGATCTTATCTGAAAAGCCATTCAACAGAACTTGCTTTGTTGGGAGGTTGAGTTGACCATCCTTCGAGACGAACTATCATTGGTTTCTCGGTCGATTTTTTGATATCACAGCCTTGCTGAAAAAGTAGAGTTAACACTTGCCCCTCGAAGTATACGCCTAGAGACTAGGTCGTGTGCTTCGATTCTTCTTAACTCGTGCTTTACTGAGTTGCTAGGTCGAGAACGACTTAATGAATTGACGACTCAACCTCTCGCGGCTTGGGTTTTGCGTCGCTGCTGAGCTTGTACTTAGGCAACTTTGCTTCACTTTGACCTGAAGGCTTTTGGACTTGACCAGTGCCACTTACTGGAACTTTGACCAGAACTTGTTGCATCTCCTTACAGATTATTTTAACAACATGTTAAATGCAACATTTGTGGAAAAATGGGGCGAATATACTCATCATCGATTGCCCATATCGAGTGATGGATTAGATCAAAGAACTGATATTTTTCTGTAAGTAAATTAGTATGGACTTGATGAAGTGTTGCGAATCAACTATCTTGAATGAAGTATCAACACAAAATTTACACAGTTATAACTGCTATCTGCATTGATACTGCACTTGTTTTCAAATAACAAGCCTCAAATTTTTCTGAATTGACATATTTGCCAACCATTAATATTTCGAGTATTACTTTATTTACTTGTTATTTAAGTAGCTTCGCACAACACTTCAGACGCTTTTAGGAAACGTGCATCTTAATTTTTCGAATACTCAGTTCTTTATGTAGAATGTCTTCTTGATAAGAAGAAATAGTGGAGCAAGTTGGATTTTTTCACTTCTGAGATTTTCAGAATTCGAGTTGTTGAGTGCTAATTTCGTTCTTTACTTTGTAGCATTCCCTTCTCTTTCCGAATATTTCAGTCATAAGTCAATTTTTAAAAGACTAAATGTTGTGGCGGTTAAAGAGAGGAGTGTTAAATTTCTGCTGAAAGACGAATTTTTGCACTTAATTCGGACCTTTTTCCCTCTTTTGATTGACTTGGCCTTATGATGCCCCTGATTTTCAAGCAGAGACTTCAGGTGCCCCAGCTTTCGCAGAGGAACTTGCATCTAGGAGACCTGCAAATGTATGAAATTTTTTTTTATAGTATGGAATGAGATGATTCTTCCTACTTGTACAGAATTTTGTCTGTATTTGAGAATGCAATTATTGCTCATTTTCATATAAGTTTTTCATTTTCTTTGCATAATACTGCGGTGAGCTTGTGGTCTTTTGCTTGGGTATTGCTTTGACTAATATAGCGATATTTTATTGTCCCTATACCACAGCTTATTGTAATATTCTCCATTTTTGCGGAGATTTTGGAGGACAATTCTTCTGTTTTGAGAAGACTTGTACTCTTACTTTAGAGAATAACTCTTCCATTTTGAGAAGGCATGCACTCTTTCTTTAGAGAATAATTTTCCATTTTTGAGGAAATATTATTCTTGCTCTGGTAGAGTGCGCCTTGTATTGGAGAAGCCTTTTCTCCCTTTTTTTTTTGTTGCGCCTCGCTGGAGGGCTTTGATTTGACATTTCAACTCTGGAGGAGTGGGCCTCCACAGAGATTGCACTTCAGCTCCGGTGAAATGTGCCCCCGAAGAGGTCTTTATCCTCTGAAGGGTTGTGCCTTTGAGTAGGGCTTTAGTTTAAGCTTCAAACATGGGAAGCGTGCCTCATTGGAGGACTTTAGTTTGTGCTTCAAACATGGGAAGCGTGCCTCATTGGAGGACTTTAGTTTGCACTTCAAACTTGGGAAGTGTGCCTCATTGGAGGACTTTAGTTTGCGCTTCATACATGGGAAGCGTGCCTCATTGGAGGACTTTAGTTTGCACTTCAAACTTGGGAAGTGTGCCTCATTGGAGGACTTTAGTTTGCGCTTCAAACATGGGAAGCGTGCCTCATTGGAGGACTTGAGTTTGCACTTCAAACTTGGGTAGTGTGCCTCATTGGAGGACTTTAGTTTGCGCTTCAAACATGGGAAGCGTGCCTCATTGGAGGACTTTAGTTTGCGCTTCAAACATGGGAAGCGTGCCTCATTGGAGGACTTTAGTTTGCACTTCAAACTTGGGAAGTGTGCCTCATTGGAGGACTTTAGTTTTCGCTTCAAACATGGGAAGCGTGCCTCATTGGAGGACTTGTGCCTCCGAAGAGGGCTTGTGTGTTTTCTGTCTGCTTGCCCATGCCTCTTCACCATCTGCTCCTTAGTGATTCCTTGTTATCATTTCCACAGCCATGTTCTTTTCTTTGCCAGTTATTTGTCTCTTTTCCAGAGAAATGCTCCTCATTGTTAAGTGAATCCATAGGGCAGACCCAAACTACCCGACTAGATGTCTGTTTGCACAAACGATCTTTGTCGGTTAGCGAGGGCCTGAAACCTTCGCGTTGGGAAGGTGCCCTTTTGGTTGTATCAACTGTTCGTGAGGAACATTTCTTATGCAGGAATTCAATTTGGAACCTTTTTTGGCTTGACATTTATTTGCTCAATGACTTATAGGAATCGCTTTGCTTTGCGATGTGCTGACTAGGTAAGCTTTGCTTTGATTGCCTGCAATATTAAATCGACATTTTAGCAATATATTCAAGATATTTGGCATATCGAAATGAAACAGGTCTTTTATAGTAATAGAAAACACAAGATTTATAGTTCCTATATTTCATTTGCAATGTTTTTACAACGACTTTTAATATGAGAATGATAAATCCATTATTCTTTTACAAATTTGTAACAAAGCCTTAAAGTGAAACATGGATGCAAGTCCATGCTGTCCCAAGCTTTTCGGGATCGAATCTCGGGTGTGAGAACAGGAACATTCTCTCCCTTCGGGGCTTTTCTTAGAGCATGAGCGTATCCTTCCATCCTATCATGATTCCTGCCTGCCGGGTGAGGGCCTCCCCTGAGTGGTTGAGGATGGGTCATTCCCGTCTCTTTTGACATATTGCTGGAGTTTATTCTGTCTCAATAGTTCTTCAATCAAATTCCTTAAATGACGACATTCGTTGGTGTCATGACCAGGTTGGTTGTGGAACTGACAGAACCTCCCATTATGCATAGCATTTTTCCCAACCTTCAACTCAGGTGGCTTAGGATAATCAAAAGCATCCTTGGTTGCGAGAAAGATGTTCTCCAGAGTATCAGTTAAGAGAGTAAAGTCTGAAGGTTTAAAGCGGCGAGCTTTCTTCAAGTCTCTCTGCTTTTTTCCACCATCGTTCTTCCTCTTCTGTCCTCTAGATTCTCTTTTATCAGAAGTAACACCGATATTCAAAATTTCGGCCTCGATTGCTCTTGATGTCGCAGGAAAGCTTTCCAAACGCATAAATTCATCAGCCTTCTTATAGAATTTCTCAAGTGAGTTTGGCTCCTTCATTTTTAGCCATTTACCGAATTCACTCGATTTATCGATAGCCCGCATTAGATAAGTCAAAACCATCCTTGGCTCTGCGTTCTCGACTTCAGCTAGGGCTATATTGAAACGATTTAAGAATGATCTGGTAGATTCTCCGGGGTTTTGTTCTAGATTAGAGAGAGACATTATATCCTTGGCTTTTGTCGCATATAGCCTGAACTGATCCTTGAACTTTCGTGTTAAGTCAGAGAATTGATCCACGGATCTAACTGGCAGCTTTGTGAACCAAAGTAAGGCCACTCCCTCTAAGTATACGGGAAAGTAACGGCACTTGATCTCATCTGTTGCTCTTGCCCCGGTCATATGCCAATCGTACTTGTACAGGAATTGGTTAGGGTCACTTGTCCCTCGATAAGCTGGGATGGTAGGAGGTACAAATTTCTTGGGAAGCTCTGCCTTTAAGATTTTTTCGGTGAACGGTGTCTTACTCGGGGCAAATCCCCAATCATTTTCATCCTCTTGCCTTTGCATGCTTTCTTTCATAATCGAGCGAACCATCCCTGATAGGTACTCCTCATCGTTCAGAGGTCTTGCCGGGCAGACGTCCGCGTCCGCTGTTCTTTCGGAAGTTTGCCTGGGCGAATATTCGCGAAAAGTTGGTTGCGGCCCTGAACCTTCAGCTTGGGAAGGACCCCTTGCAGTGGCGTTGTCTGCTTTTTGAGGAATACCTTTCTCTTGGGGGTCACGGGCATCTTCAGCATAGATTGTTTCATTATCCTGTCGTTGGTGATTTTCCTCAAGTAGGGCGTTTAACCTATCCATAATCAAGGCATTCTGGGCATTCTGGGCTTCCAACTGCGCATTCTGAGCATTCAATTGCTGATTCAATCCCAAAACTACGGCGTCCAATTCTGCTCGTGTAACTCCAGCAGTTGGAGCTGCTTGACTTGAAGGAGGAGAGGTAGCAGTATTCACATTATCGGATCTTGCGGAACTTCGCTTTCTCCCAGGAGCCATTATTTCCAATAAACTTCTGGTCTTTAGAGAGATTCTTTCAACAAACTTTCGCGAAGCAATGGTGAAAGTATTCCTGAGTTGGGTTTCTCAGTGAAAGCACCAAAAATGTTAACGCTAAAAATTGAACGCTAACACCCCGGTGTGTAGAAGGTAATTGTGAAAGCACCACCCGATGGTTCGGGAACAGAGTATAAGCAGAAAATTGCAGATAAGTAGTAAACAACAGCAATTTTATAGTGGTTCGGCTTAAGAGTTTGCCTACATCCACTTTGAATATCTTTATTGATGATTTCGTTACAAGTCGATACAATTCTTCCAAGTACAATACACTTTGAACTATCAAACACTTTGAACGAGTAGCTTAAGCTTCAATGTAAATGAAAGTCTTCAAATCCATGTCGGATGTATGAGATTTCTTCTTGAAGTTGTTGGTAGCGTTCTACGTGTCTTGAAAGCTTTGAGTGTAAAGTCGGTTTGGAATGCAGCAGAGTATCGGCGCTTGAGAAGAATGAGCCAAAAGGTCCTCTTCTAGTTGGAGCTATGGTTGTATTTATAGACATTTTTCGGAGTAAAGTCATAACTCGTAGATGACTCATGATAAGTCATAACTCATAGAGGACTCATGATAAGTCATAACTCGTAGAGGACTCATGATAAGTCTTAACTCGTAGAGGACTCATGATAAGTCATAACTCGTAGATGACTCATGATAAGTCGTAACTCGTAGATGACTCATGATAAGTCATAACTCGTAGAGGACTCATGATAAGTCGTAACTCGTAGATGACTCATGATAAGTCTTAACTCGTAGAGGACTCATGATAAGTCTTAACTCGTAGAGGACTCATGATAAGTCATAACTCGTAGAGGACTCATGATAAGTCATAACTCGTAGAGGACTCATGATAAGTCATAACTCGTAGAGGACTCATGATAAGTCATAACTCGTAGATGACTCATGATAAGTCTTAACTCGTAGAGGACTCATGATAAGTCATAACTCATAGAGGACTGATGATAAGTCTTAACTCGTAGAGGACTCATGATAAGTCTTAACTCGTAGAGGACTCATGATAAGTCATAACTCGTAGAGGACTCATGATAAGTCATAACTCGTAGAGGACTCATGATAAGTCATAACTCGTAGAGGACTCATGATAAGTCATAACTCGTAGATGACTCATGATAAGTCTTAACTCTTAGAGGACTCATGATAAGTCTTAACTCGTAGAGGACTCATGATAAGTCTTAACTCGTAGAGGACTCATGATAAGTCATAACTCGTAGAGGACTCATGATAAGTCATAACTCGTAGATGACTCATGATAAGTCTTAACTCGTAGAGGACTCATGATAAGTCTTAACTCGTAGAGGACTCATGATAAGTCTTAACTCGTAGAGGACTCATGATAAGTAATAACTCGTAGATGACTCATGATAAGTCGTAACTCGTAGATGACTCATGATAAGTCATAACTCGTAGAGGACTCATGATAAGTCATAACTCGTAGATGACTCATGATAAGTCTTAACTCGTAGAGGACTCATGATAAGTCTTAACTCGTAGAGGACTCATGATAAGTCATAACTCGTAGAGGACTCATGATAAGTCATAACTCGTAGAGGACTCATGATAAGTCATAACTCGTAGAGGACTCATGATAAGTCATAACTCGTAGATGACTCATGATAAGTCTTAACTCTTAGAGGACTCATGATAAGTCTTAACTCGTAGAGGACTCATGATAAGTCTTAACTCGTAGAGGACTCATGATAAGTCATAACTCGTAGAGGACTCATGATAAGTCATAACTCGTAGATGACTCATGATAAGTCTTAACTCGTAGAGGACTCATGATAAGTCTTAACTCGTAGAGGACTCATGATAAGTCTTAACTCGTAGAGGACTCATGATAAGTCTTAACTCGTAGAGGACTCATGATAAGTCATAACTCGTAGAGGACTCATGATAAGTCATAACTCGTAGATGACTCATGATAAGTCTTAACTCGTAGAGGACTCATGATAAGTCTTAACTCGTAGAGGACTCATGATAAGTCATAACTCGTAGAGGACTCATGATAAGTCTTAACTCGTAGAGGACTCATGATAAGTCATAACTCGTAGATGACTCATGATAAGTCTTGACTCGTAGAGGACTCATGATAAGTCTTAACTCGTGGAGGACTCATGATAAGTCATAACTCGTAGATGACTCATGATAAGTCGTAACTCGTAGAGGACTCATGATAAGTCGGTAACAAGTTAAGGTTGTTGAGTCGGTAACTCCTCGAGGCTGTTGAGTCGGTCTATTCTCTTAAGCCGCTAAGTCGTTCCTTCCTTAAATCGGTAGGTCGTTGCACTTCTTAGGTCGCTTTTTCCTCTAACCCGTTAACTTGTTGAAGCTTTAGGTCATATACTGTTTTGGACGGGGCGCTGCCCCGCACCCTGCCGGCGGCGCTGCCCCCTGGACCCCCCTCCGTAGGGGATCTTATCTGAAAAGCCATTCAACAGAACTTGCTTTGTTGGGAGGTTGAGTTGACCATCCTTCGAGACGAACTATCATTGGTTTCTCGGTCGATTTTTTGATATCACAGCCTTGCTGAAAAAGTAGAGTTAACAAGGTAGGAGACTAGAACAACCAGAAAGAACTTTTGTAAGGAATAAGTGGAGAGTGGTATCAGTTTTCATTTAAACATTTAAAGCTAATATGAATTAGATTTGTATATATTGAAATTTTTAAACAGAACCTTCACAGTAAATCAACAGAGAACACTTGAATGCGTATAAACAGAATATAAATTTTTTGATATGGTTTACTTGTTGAGCCTGATACTCATTTCCTAGTAGAAGAAAGAGAAACTTCAAAACTTGCTTTTAATTTTATTTCTGGCTCACTAGTGCAAGTTTTAAAAACTTAAACATGTTTCATAATCAAGATGGAAAAATAGATTGAAAGAATGGATAGACAATAAATTTTAGAACTATATAAATTTCAATTTGAGTTAACTTATAAACTTTATACCCACTCAAAACTTTGGTTAAACTCGTTTATTATATCCATAAATAGTCATATATAACTTTGCAAATCAAAATATTTCCATTTATATGTTTAATAACACCTTTATAGATATATGAAAACTCTTTAAAACAATTATTTACATCATTAGTAATATTTACAAAGAGATTATTGAAACATTAAATCCATAATTTATAAATTTATAAAATTTCTAAAGATGCATTCAACATTACTAATAAATCGATAATAATTTTCTTTAAATGTGTTTTATTTGATTAATAATTTTTAAAATATTTATAACACTAATAATTTACTATTAAGCCATGTAGTATAAATAAACAATATTTTAAAAATAATATATTCAACAAGGAAAAGAAGGTAGATTCCGAAAACAGAATATAGGTGAATGAATAAAGCTAAGCAGATGGTAGATTCAAAAGAATAGTATCGGGCATGAATAGTTAACTTCAAACCATAAGGATTTAAGTTTCAGCTATTAATACAAATTCCTTTGTTGGAAATACTTTTATAATAAAATTCTTTTATATCGAAACAAATTTTCCTTTCGAAAGTACTTTATAACTCGATGTTTCAACAAGTTTATCCTCGTTCTTGCAGACTCTGGCCATGCGTTGATCAGGCGCAAAGCTAGAATTCTTTAAGTACTTAGTAGACCTGTTTCAACACCCAGTGAAAAATACTTGAAAAACCTTCAAAACTGATATGGAAAGTACAATCCAAACAAATCATCTGGATCACATATACATAATGGTTACGCCTGGATCCCCTAGGAAACATCCGTACCTTAAGCAATTGCTGCCTTGCGAATTACGCCATGATAACCAAAACCCATGGACCACAGGATACATAACAATGGTTATGCATAGATCCCCCAGGAAACATCCATACCCTTTAAGCAATCTTGGCATTGGGATTACGCCATGACAATAAAACCGAAAGACCGTATGATACATAACAATGGTGATGCATGGATCCTCCAGGAAACATCCATACTCTTTAAGAAATCTCTACCTTGCGGATTACGCTACCAAAAAAATGACCATAGGTTATGCCACGGTAGGACACTCAAGTATCACATTCGAAAAACCAAAATCAGAGAGATTAATATCGATAGAATGAATCCACAATGTGGCCACAAAGCAGATATCAAGCAGAAGGCACTTTCCATAAATTTACTTCGAAAATATGTATAATACAGTACCTTTTTCAAATCTCTTTCAAATATCATACTTATATAAAGTCCATTATATACAAGATTCCATTCCAGATCGAATATCAAATCAGCTTCATACTTATACAAATCAATTTTACATAAGTTCGATAACTCTCGAATCAAGTATTTAGAAAAATAAGTTTCTTAACTCTAATTCGTTTCAAAATCAGTTCAGTTTCAAAATCATATGCAATTTCACCAAATTATTTCTTCCAAATTAGATATCTCTATTTTCAAAGTTTCCAAAACAATAGGTTTAGTTTCCAAATAAACAAAATTTAGGTCAAACAAATACATTTCCAAAAATCATCATATAAATACTGGGTTTTACATTCCAATCTATTTTCAAAACCAAATATTTTTCTCGAAATCAATTATACCCAAAATGATTCCAAGTTTATAGCCATCCCTTTAAAACCTTTAAAATATTTATTTCTATTCGAAAGATCCAATTTACCCTCCGAAAGCCATTATTCTATATATGTATAGTTTTATAAAAGATGTTCCAAAGTCAAAACCTTTAGAACTAAATTTGTTCGAAACATTTGGAAACCAAATTTCAAATTAGTATAATTCAAAATACTCTTATTCATTTACTTAACAAAACATTTTCAAACTCATTTACTTTATCGAATGATTTATACTTTTTGAAATTACTTAGCTTTAAAAATTAAACGTCGATTTGGAAGTATTCAAACATTCAAAATAGTTAGAAAAAATCAAATTTCAATCCAAGAGTTGGAAATCAGCACAAATCAGTAAATCAATCTTAATATATAGGGTTATATCAAATCCGAAACTCGAGGACTGATCACCTGGCTCGCTTTAAATCATTTCGAATATCAAAGCATACTTCAGAATTTGAAATCAAAGTCGGTTTCACAAAATCACTCGCATAGCAAAGCTACTAAAGTGGCCTCTCCCCATTCTGAAACTCGAAAATCAATATCGATGATGCGTGCACTATCACCGAAATTATTTTCCAGTGACATAAGTGAGTTCTGGACTTCTATTCTCTTGAAAACTTCTTTGAAATTTCTTCAAAATCATTGGAATTCATTTGAATTCATTTGAATTCATTTGAAACATTTCTTATTCGAAAAATACTTCCAAATCGTATTATTATATATTTTCAAAATCTTAAAACCAATTTCAAAAAACCGGAGTTCAATTCCTTGAAATTCAATTTCAAAACCCTTCAATTATAAATCATTTTTACATAAATCAAATTTCTTATAAAATTTTCAAAATTTCAAATCCGTTCAAAACTCCAAATTATCATTTTTAAAAGGTATATAATCCTTATTGAAAACATTTTCACTTTTATATATGTTACCCGACACCTTGGGCCGGCTACAAAATGACAGGTGAAGATATTATTACTAGCACTAGACAAGATTCTGAACAAGAAGATCCTGGAGGTATAAGGGTTTGATGCAATCGACATGTTTCGACATCCCTGGCATGTTGCAGACTGGAGGTGTTAGCAAGTAGTCAGGCCCACAACAAAGCAAGAGCGTTTGGCCTGCCTGTCCCGGTGCATAGAATTCGCCTACTATGGGCCTAGGTACCTTGTTCCTAAGCACATGAGGGAAGACCAACCCATCTTCTTCTGTAAATAGAAGGGCAGAGGCACAGTGAAAGTGACCTTTTTGGAAGAACGTTGGGGAGACCCTTCCATTTTGGATACTCTCCTCTTTTTAATTCAAACTTGTATGCAAGTGATAGGTTTACGGATTGTATCTGTATTCAAGTGATTGAGAAAGCACTAAAGATTAAACAAAAAGTGGACGTAGGCAATTACGTCGAACCACTATAAATCTGGTGTTCTCGTTTTTGTTGTTCTTTTTGCATTGAATTACACTATTCTTCAGTTCTAATTTACTCTCTTCATTAATCTCTCTACATAACTCTACTCAAGGGTGTTAGTGACCAATTTTGGTGCTTTCACTGAGAATTGAATTCTTAGCTTGATTGGATCTCATCGTTTACTAGTGGATTTCCATATTCGCGAGATAGATCCAGTTGTCTGCCAGAAAACTTTCTATTCTACTCAGATTTGAAAGAAATCTAAAGGAAGCTGATAGCCGTAGATTGGATCCACTGGTGTACGCAAGATCTGGGGATCGAAAGTCGAAGTTTGCACTCGAGTTGAATAAAGGCCGACCCTCCTCTGAAGGCAATTCGGCCGATCATTGCAAAAAAGGCGTATGCCGATCGTTCCAAAAAAGTGTATGTCGATCACTCCAGAAAAGGATTAGGCCGATCGCCTCAGAAAAGGCATATGTCGATCGCCTCAGAAATGCCGAGCGACATCGATGCCGAACGACATCCAAGCCGAGCCGCATTCGTATGCCGAACGACAACCGGGCCGATCCGCATTCGTAGGCCGAACGACATCCTGGCCGATCCGCATTCGTATGCCGAACGACATCCAGGTCGATCCGCATTCGTATGCCGAACGACATCCAGGCCGAACCGCATTCGTATGCCGAACGACATCGAGGTTAATCCGCATTCGTATGCCGAACGAAATCCAGGCCGATCCGCATTCGTATGCCGAAAGACATCCAGGATGATCCGCATTCGTATGCCGAATGAAATCCAGGCCGATCCGCATTCGTATGCCGAAGGACATCCAGGCCGATCCAGGCCGATCCGCATTCGTATGCGGAACGACATCCAGGCCGATCCGTATTCGTATGCCGAACGACATCCAGGCCGATCCGCATACGAATGTCGAACCACATCCAGGTCGATCCGCATTCGTATGCCGAACGACGTCCAGACTGATCCGCATTCGTATGCCGAGCGACATCCAGGCCAATCCGCATTCGTATGATGAATGACATCCAGGCCAATCCAAACTTAAGTTACACTGGTCTCTTATACATGAATTCAAAAACTCAACTTAATAAAGGAACATTCTATCTACTTTCCTTACATCCAGTGATCGACCAGGGCATAGAGGATCTAATAGCAACAAGGGAATGGACAAACAACCGGTACTCAAATGATACTCTCAAAGGGATATCATAGTGATCACCCTTGAGGAGAATCAACCTCCATATATATTTTGGCAGCTAGTTAGCTAGAGAGCCTCCTACGACCATGGATCGTTTCTATGACAAAAATGAATCTAAATCAAAGTGTGGAGGAGCTGAACAGATTAAGAAAAATAACAATGAAGGCCCGTTGGCTAAGGATGTAAATCCCAGTAGCCAAAACAAGACCTTAAAATTTGGCTTATATGCTCTTTGAAAGATTTAATTGACAACCTCTACTTGAAGACTCACGACTCGGAGTGGTACTGGAAACCAACCTCGAGAGAGTACACCAAAGTCTAAAGAAAATCAGGGGAATGTTGTATATTCCCAGATGCTCACTGATCTTAACACGGGCGATTACAAACACCTCCGAGGTGTGATCGAAAAGCTGATCTGGAAAGGAAAGCTTCAATAGTATGTACAAGTCCTGCAGAATGGCGGGCAGCGACATCCGATGCCTATTAATAAAGGGCTATGATTATCAATTGGACTGCTGACGGCCGACATCCCTTTGAAAGGAGCCAGAGGCAAAGTCGAATAGCGAGCACACGATGCTGCATCACTTATCAATGAGATTTATCCTAATCTTCTTTGAATTATTTCCAAATCTATTTCTATTTCAATTGTTCTATGAACTACGACTAGCTTGAACTAAAGTACTTTAAAAATGACGTAGGTGACCGGATACTCGGATTTGGTCGCCAACCAATCCACGCAGACCATGATCGGACGTGTGGAGTTACATCTAGACGAGCAAAATTCAATTACTCATCATCAACCATATGCCTTTGATTTGGGGCTATGGACCAGATATTGAAAAGCTCATCACGATCAGAGCCCAATACAAAGTGAACACGACTTACCTCACATTCATCGACCTCCACATTTGACTTGGAGACCTAAGCGAGGATTGGAATGAGCATGGCCCGATCATCCACTCAAATCGAGTCACAGAACAAAGTTCGACAAAATACAGATGCCCCTCTTGAAGCTCAGTGACGTCAGGATCTGTCTAGAGTGGACGTGATTTGATCATCTACACATCAAATCCTACCTTGAACACAAAAGGTTATTCGAAAGCCCGATTTGGATTAATTGTGATGGACTACCTACTCGTCAACCATCGCTCTCAATACATGGACACGACTGCACCTTGAAACATATGCAACTTACTACGTCTACTCAATAATCCATTATTCTTAGTTTCTAGAAAGAGATACAAAAAAATTGTGTGATATTTGACTATCTAACCCAGCATGGATGTGATCCAACCATCTATCATATACCTCCTCCCTTGACTTGATTGGAAGAGCTATAGTCACCAAGCAGACTAGAATCGATCGTCCATTCTTTAAGTTTCATCCTTCATGCTAGGAGCAGACTCCCATTCCATGAGAAAACATGGTCCGGTCATTCATTCGACAACATTAGCCTCGATACGGTAAATGAAATACAAATTAAATCGGTGGAAATACGACTGCTCTCGATAAAACCTCCAAGTCCCCTGAGCGCGGACTGGAGTACTCTAAGTCCCCAAAGTACGGACTAGAGTATAAACGACTACAATCTCCATGTCCTCTGAGTGCGGACTGGAGTGCTTTAAGCCTCCAGAGTGCAGACTAGAGTATAAACGACTTAAATCTCCATGTCCCCTGAGTGCGGACTGGAGTGCTCTCAGTCCCCAGAGTGCGGACTAGAGTATAAACGACTTAAATCTCCAAGTCCCCTGAGTCCGGACTGGAGTACTCTCAGTCTCCAAAATGCGGACTAGAGTATAAAAGACTTAAGTCTCCAAGTCCCCTGAGCACGGACTGAAGTACTCTAAGTTCCCAGAGTGCGGACTAGAGTATAAACGACTTAAATCTCCAAGTCACCTGAGCGTGGATTGGAGTACTCTAAGTCCCCAGAGTGCGGACTAGAGTATAAACAACTTAAATCTCCAAGTCCCCTGAGCGCGGACTGGAGTACTCCAAGTCCCTAGAGTGCGGACTAGAGTATAAACGACTTAAATCTCCAAGTCCCCTGAGTGCGGACTGGAGTACTCTCAGTACCCAGAGTGCGGACTAGAGTATAAACGACTTTAATCTCCAAGTCCTCTGAGCAAGGAATGGAGTACTCTCAGTCCCTAGAGTGCGGACTAGAGTATAAACGACTTAAATCTCCAAGTCCCCCGAGCATGGACTGGAGTACTCTAAGTCCCCAGAGTGCGGACTAGAGTATAAACGACTTCAATCTCCAAGTCCCCTGAGTGCGGACTGGAGTGCTCTAAGTCCCCAGAGTGCGGACTAAAGTATAAACGACTTAAATCTCTAAGTCCCCTGAGTGCGGACTGGAGTGCTCTCTATCCCCAGAGTGCGGACTAGAGTATAAACAACTTAAATCTCCAAGTCCCCTGAGAGCGGACCGGAGTGCTCTCAGTCCCCAGAGTGCGGACTAGAGTATAAACGACTTTAATCTCCAAGTCCCCGGAGCGCGGACTGGAGTACTCTCAGTCCCTTGAGTGCGGACTAGAGTATAAACGACTTAAATCTCCAAGTCACCTGAGCGCGGACTGGAGTACTCTAAGTCCCCAGAGTGCGGACTAGAGTATAAACGACTTCAATCTCCAAGTACCCTGAGTGCGGACTGGAGTGCTCTAAGTCCCCAGAGTGCGGACTAGAGTATAAACGACTTAAATCTCCAAGTCCGCTGAGTGTGGACAAGAGTGCTCTAAGTCTCCAAAGTGCAGACTAGAGTATAAACGACTTGAATCTCCAAATCCCCTGAGTGCGGACTGGAGTACTCTAAGTCCCTAGAGTGCGGACTAGAGCATAAACGACTTCAATCTCCAAGTCCCCTAAGTGCAGACTGGAGTGCTCTCAGTCCCCTGAGCTCGGACTGGAGTACTCTTAGTCCCCTGAGCACGGACTGGAGTACTCTCAGTACTCTGAGTGCGGACTGGAGAATAAATGACTTAAAAACCTCTAAGTCCCCAGAGTGTGGACTAGAGTACTCTCAATCCCCTGAGTGCGGACTAGAGTATGAATGACTTGAAAACCGCTACGTCCTCAGAGTGCGGACTAAAGTACTCTATGTCCTCTGAGTGTGGACTAGAGTACAAATGACTTAAAAACCTCTAGGTCTGTGAAGCAGACTACAGTACTCTCAGTCCCCTGAGCGTGGACTAGGATATAAATGGCTTAAAAACCTCTGCATCCCCTATGTGCGGACTAAAGTACTCTCAGTCCTCGGAATGCGGACAAGAGTATAAACGAATTGACGAAAATCTCTGCGTCCCGAACTGTGGACTAAGGTATAAACCGTTCAACAAATCTCCATGTCCCCAGAGCGTGGGACGAAGCATGAACACAAATTGGGCACGATTCGAACGAGGGGAGAATAACACTAAGGCACCAGAATGCAAAGCGGTGTATAAACATCGACAAATAGACGAGTGGATTTTGACCATCCTCTATTCCGCAAACTTCGGCCTAAAATCGACAGGAGGATTATTAACTCGCTAAGGATGGAGCTCGACAATCCACCTAGTGGCCTGGCTAAATCAATGCTGGGAGCAGGGGTACAAATCACTAAAAGCTGAATACGACAGCTTACTATAGCTCTAGCTTGGCGTTCTTTATAACTTAAGGAAACGACTACATGGAGGCCTCAATATAGATCTAATCGAAACGGCATCCAAAGCTACAAGCAACCGACTATATCATACCTCAGATCGAGGGTCAATACCGATCTACACTAAGCACATACGAATGTGACTGGGATGTTCCTTGGAAAACTATAACCTCCAGAGTGTGGAAAGGACAGTAAACCATGAAGACTTGGTCAAAAATTCTCCAGCACCCTACTTCGATCCATTAGGAGGAGTATGAAACTGGATGGGCATGACCCGACTGCATTTGTAGCCAACTTTACCTCGAGATCTGATTACAGAACCTGAACCAAAGTGGACGTGGATGACCGTCCAGTGTCCAAATTACGCCCTAAAACTGACGAGGCATCGAAGTTTCCTCTTGGAATGAAAAACCACGATAAAATCCAAGATAGGCGAGACCCCGTCTCCCATCGACTGACCTGATCCCCGATTCAATGGGAAAGAGAGTAATGCTAAAGTAGGCATGGCTGACCATCCTACTTATTGGTATACATTCCCCAGACCTAGGGGCATGAGCTAGAAGCAACATGAATGTGAACCGACTATTCATCGATCAACTCTATGTTTTCGAAGTTTAGGTAGGGATATAAACATAGCTAGGACGAGACTTAACCGTCCATGCAGTACATTTATCAACCCGAGACTGAGAGCAGACGCGTGGTCATCCAAAGACTGGCTGTGATAGCTCAATATTGCAACTTATATATAATGTTTACAACTACTCAAGGCTACGACCGAAAGAATGCCTAGGGATAGAATCATTAAATCGATACCTAAGCTAGTGGGCAACTAACTGTCACTCCAAACCGAGGCATGCGGGTCATGAATGTTGCTCGAATGTGGAAGATGGAACCCCTGCAAAACAACAACGCATAATGACAGATGATATAGTGTTTAGAAGTCGAAATGCAAACAAGGTGGACAGCTCCCGCATCTAAAACACTGACAATTGGCAAGTAGTGCCCGAGCCCTGGCTCGGGCAGCATTCTTGGATCTATAGAGACATATATCCGAGATATGATGATGGGGACTTAGGGAAACGAATGCAGCACCAACTAAGCTGACGATTGACATACCGGTCAGCCAAGATGACCCGTCACGAGTCCTTAAGATTGGATCGCAATTCGACCCTTCATTGGCCGAAGATCTTATTGATTTCCTCCGAGCGAACCTAGACATTTTCGCTTGAGCACATTCTGATATGTGCAGGATTTCTCCTACTATTGTGAGTCAATGTTGAACATAGACCCGAAATATGTCCCTGTAAAACAAAAAAGGAGAGGTCCGCTGCTCTCAGATAGGAGGTGGACAAACTCAAAGCCAATGGGTTCGTCCGCGATGCCCTCTACCCTGAATGGGTTTCTAACCATGTGCTTGTGAGGAAAGCAAACGGAAAGTAGAGAACTTGTGTTGATCACTCTGATCTGAATAAAGCATGCCCAAAGGATAGTTTCCCTTTACCTAGAAATTTTTTAGCCTCTATTTTGAAAATTTGGGTCGTACCCGAAAATACTTTTTTATATAAAATAGGGGTCGTATAAGAGACCGGTGTAACTTAAGTTTGGATCGGCCTGGATGCCGCTCGGCATAGGAATGCGGATCGGCCTGGATGTCGTTCGGCATACGAATGCGGATCGGCCTGGATGTCACTCGGCATACAAATGCGGACAAGTGTATAAACGAATTGATGAAAATCTCTACGGCCCGAACTGTGGACTAAAGTATAAACCGTTTGACAAATCTCTAAGTCCCCAGAGCGTGGGCCGAAGCATGAACACAAATTGGGCGCGAGTCGAACGAGGGGAGAATAACACTAAGGCACCAGAATGCAGAGTGGTGTATAAACATCGACAAATAGACGAGTGGATTCCGACCATTCTCTATTCCGCAAACTTCGGCCTAAAATTGACAGGAGGATTATTAACTCGCTAAGGATGGAGCTCGACAATCCAACTAGTGGCTTGGCTAAATCAATGCTGGAAGCAGGGGTACAAATCACTAAAAGCTGAATACGATAGCTTACTATAGCTCTAGCTTGGCGTTCTTTATAACTTAAGGCAACGACTACATGAAGGCCTTAATATAGAACTAATCGAAACGGCATCCAAAGCTACGAGCAACCGACTATATCATACCTCAGATCGAGGGTCAATACCGATCTGCACAAAGCGCATACGAATGTGACTGGGATGTTCCTTGAAAAACTATAACCTCCATAGTGTGGAAAGGACAGTAAACCATGAAGACTTGGTCAAAAATTCTCCAGCACCCTCCTTCGATCCATTAGGAGGAGTATGAAACTGGATGGGCATGACCCGACTACATTTGTAGCCAACTTTACCTCGAGATCTGATTATAGAACATGAACCAAAGTGGACGTGGATGACCGTCCAGTGTCCAAATTATGCCCCAAAACTGACGAGGCATCGAAGTATTCCTCTTGGAATGAAAAACCATGATAAAATCCAAGATACGCGAGACCCATTCTCCCATCGACTGATCTGATCCCCGATTCAACGAGAAAGAGAGTAATGCTAAAGTGGGCATGGCTGACCTTCCTGCTTATTGGCATATATGCCCCAGACCTGGGGGCATGAGCTAGAAGCAACAAGAATGTGAACCGACTATTCATCGATGAACTCTATGTTTTCGAATTTTAGGTGGGGATATAAACATAGCTAGGACGAGACTTAACCGTCCATGCAGTACATTTATCAACCCGAGACTTGGAGCAGACGCGTGGTCATCCAAAGACTGGCTGCGATAGCTCAATATTGAAACTTATATATAATGTTTACAACTACTCAAGGCTACGACCAAAAGAATGCCTCGGGATAGAATCATTAAATTGATACCTAAGCTAGTGGGTAACTAACTATCACTCCAACCCGAGGCATGCGGATCATGAATGTTGCTCGAATGTGGAATATGGAACCCCTGCAAAACAACAACGCATGATGACAGACGATATAGTGTTTAGAAGTGGAAATATAGACAAGGTGGACAGCTCCGTCCGCATCCAAAACACTGACAATTGGTAAATAGTTCCCGAGCCCTGGCTCGGGTAGCATTCTTGGATCTACAGAGACATATATCCGAGAAATGATGATGGGAGACTTGGGGATACGAATGCAGCACCGGCTGAGCTGACGATTGACATACCGGTCAGCCGGGATGACCCGTCACGAGTCCTTAAGACTAGATCGCAACTCGACCCATCATTGGCCGAAGATCTTACTGATTTCCACCAAGCGAACCTAGACGTTTTCGCTTGGACATATTCTGATATGTGTGGGATTTCTCCCGCTATTGCAAGTTAATGTTGAACATAGACCCGAAATACGTCCCTGCAAAAGAAAAAAGGAGAGGTCCACTGCTCTCAGAGAGGAGGTGGACAAACTCAAAGCCAATGGGTTCGTCCGCGATGCCCTCTACCCTGAATGGGTTTCTAACCCTGTGCTTGTGAGGAAAGCAAATGGGAAGTGGAGAACTTGTGATGATTACTTTGATATGAATAAAGCATGCCCAAAGGATAGTTTCCCTTTACCTACAATCGACCAGCTCGTCGACTCTACGACCGGACATGAATTATTGTCTTTTATGGATGCGTATTTAGGATACAATCAGATCCCGATACACATTCCAGACCAAGAACACACAAGTTTTGTCACAGATGTGGGGCTATATTACTATGTAGTAATGCCTTTTAGATTGAAAATCACGGGAGCAGCTTATCTGCGTCTGGTGAATCGAATGTTTAAAGACCAGATTGGTAGAACGATGGAAGTCTATGCGGATGACATGCTCGCAAAGTCACGGCAGTCAAATGACCACATCCGAGACCTAGTGGAGATGTTTGATGTACTCAGGCATTATGAAATGAAAATCAATCCTTTGAAGTATTCATTTGGCGTAGCGTCGGGAAAGTTATTGGGTTTCATTGTGAATGCGTGGGGAATCGAAGCTTACCTGGAGAAGATTCAAGCTATTGGAGACGTACAAGTGCCTAGAACTATGAAGCTAGTACAAAGCTTGAATGGAAAGGTGGTTGCGCTAAGTCGATTTATATCCAGAGCTACAGACAAGTGTATTCCTTTCTTCGATGTGATAAAGAAAGGAAAGAGGAATTTCGAGTGGACATCTGATTGTGAGGAAGCATTCCAAGCTCTGGTAAGGCATTTGGAAAGTCCCCCGATGCTATCGAAACCAATAGACCATGAAATGTTGTATGTGTACTTGGCAGTATCCCAGCATGCCATCAGTACGGCTTTGGTTCGCAAGAGGACCGAGTTCATAAGCCAGTTTACTATGTTAGTAAACATCTGACGGGGGCAGAAAGAAATTAGCCTAAGATCGAGAAATTAGCCTATTGCTTGGTGATTGCATCACGCAAGCTTCGCCCATATTTTCAGGCACACTCAATCAGTGTTTACACTGATCAACCCTTGCGACAGGTACTCCAACGACCAGAAACTTCTGGAAGGATGTTAAAATGGAATATCGAGTTGAGTCAGTTCGATATTACCTACCTACCACGAAGGACCATATAGGGGCAAACACTAGAAGACTTCATTACTGAATTCACTGTGTCAGATGACTCAAACGGCCAAAATGTCATACCTCCCGTTCGATGGAAGATGAATACCGATGGGGCATCTAAAGACGGTTGTTCGGGGGCTGGCGTAGTTCTTGTGACTCCTGAAAACCGATCAGTTTGTTATGCTTTGAAGCTTGAATTCCCAGCAACAAATAACAAAGCCGGGTATGAAGCATTGATTGCCGGCTTAAGACTCATCAAAGAACTAGGAGTAAGATCGGTTGAAATCTTTTGCGATCCCAACTGGTGGTGTACCAAGTGCGGGGAGACTACCAAGCAAAGGGGCAGAGACTTGCCCCGTATTTGGTCTGAGTTCAGGAGCTGCTAGCAAATCTCGAGTATTATGATATTTCACATGTCCCGCATGAGCAAAACAGAGCAGCCGATTATTGGAAAAATTTGCAAGCACTGGCGATGCGCAGCGGATGGGATTGTTTCCCGTTGAAACCTTACATACTCAGAGTATAAATATGATGGAGGTAGATTTCGTGTTAGAAACCAAAATCGATAAGGAATCAAGGATGACCCGTTTAAGCAATACTTACTACATGGGGTCTTACCCGAAAAAAGGAGCAAAAGACGACAAGTCATTCGTAAGGCTTCGCGATATGTAATGGAGAGCGGAATAATGTATCGAAGGGGATTCTCGACCCCCTTACTCTGGTGCATAACCCATGATGAGATAAAACGAGTCCTGAAGGAAGTCTATGAAGAAGAATGCAGCGATAACATCAGGGGGGAAAACCATGATAAAGAAAATACTCTGCTACAAGTATTACTGGCCACCTATCAATCCAGATGCGGTTGATCATAATAGACAATGCGATGAGTGCAAGATGGTTGCAAAAAATCTAAGAACCTCGCCGATGGAAATTACTCAAATAGCTAGTCTACAGCCGTTTGCCACTTTGGGGCATTGAAATCATCTTCTTGCTGATCATAAAGGTGGTGCGAAATACACCATCATAGCAGTTGTTTACTTCACCAAATAGGCAGACAAAGAACTTTTAGCCACAACCAAAAAATAATAATCAACCTCACTGTCCGTAACGTCATCTGTCCTTATGACCTTCTATGATCTATTATTACTGCAAATGGACAGGTTGAAGAAGTGAACAAAACCATAAAGCCTGTTCTGAAGAGAAGTTTGGAAAAGGCTAGAGGTAAATGGGTGGGTGAACTCTCTACAACACTATGGGTTTATAGAACTACCCATGGTTCCGTGACTGGCCGTACTCGATTCACCCTTGCTTACTGCTTTGATAAAATACAAACAAGGAATCGCAATTGAATTGCAATTAAACTAGATGGAAATGGCGACGACTTATGAGCATATAAAATGCATCCAACAGCCAATAGCAAGAACATGTACTCAAACATGCATGTGTACATCCGAAAAAAGTTCGACTTCTTGAAATCAACAGGGAATTGAATTCTAACTTAAGGTTACTAAGAAAAGACTGGATCAAATAGCCAAAGCTTATTGGCCCTCTAGAACCGTACATGGATGGCCACTTATGAACTACAACCCTAAATTTTATAATATTAGGAATCGACCAAGCGTCATGACGACCAAAGAAGGATACGAAACCTTGGGAGGATAAAATTGAAGAATAATGACTATTCAGGAAACATGATGGATTTCTTTCTGTAAACAAGGAATACTCGCTGATTCAAAGCGTGTCATGTTGCTTCACACGACACACTCTGAGGGGAAAGTGTTATCCGACACCTTGGGCCGTCTACAAAATGACAGGTGAAGATATTATTATTAGCACTAGACAAGATTCTGACCAAGAAGATCCTGGACGTATAAGGATTTGATGTAATCGACATGTTTCGGCATCCCTGGCACGGTGCAGACTGGAGGTGTTAGCAAGTTGTCAGGCCCACAACAAAGAAAGAGCATTTGGCTTGCCTGGCCTGGTGCACAGAAGTCACCTACTATGGGCCGAAGTACCTTGTTCCTAAGCCCATGAGGGAAGTCCAACCCATCTTCTTCTACAAATAGAAGGGCAGAGGCAAAGTGAAAGGGACCTTTCTGGAAGAACACTGGGGAGACCCTTCCATTTTGGATACTCTCCTCTTTTTAATTCAAACTTGTATGAAAGTGATTGGTTTACGGATTGTATCTGTACTCAAGTGATTGAGAAAGCAATAAAGATTAAACAAAAAGTGGACGTAGGCAATTACGCCGAACCACTATAAATCTGGTGTTCTCTTTTTGTTGTTCTTTTTGCGTTGAATTACATCATTCTTCAGTTCTAATTTACTCTCTTCATTAATCTCTCTATATAACTCTACTCAAGGGTGTTAGTGACCAATTTTGGTGCTAACAATATATAAAATATAATCATACTTATCAGAATAATAATTTTGATATATAAAACAATTTCAAAAATACAAACAAACCCTATTTTCAAAGGATGGTTCTAAAATGGATTTCAAACAAGATAGAAATTCAAACTAGAGTGACTCCAATCAAATAGAATTCTGATTTGAAGATAGACTTGATCGAAGATGAGATAATAAAATTTCAAAATAGGAGATGGATATACTTACATAAATCGCAGACGACCTTAACCGTGATTTCAAAATCAAGATCGGTGTCGAATTCTGTGGCAAATCGGCATTCGATCGCCAGAGATAGAATTCAGCATAACAAGAGATAGCAGCATCTAAACCGTGGGTATAGAAATCTTCTGTAAATCAATGCCAATTGTAAAGGAGTTTCACTCCTTTACAAATCATTCAAAGATTGGCGTGATCGCCTATTTTATAGAGATCGTTCGAAGTGGAGTTATGGGATACTCCAGAATCAAGAGACACAAATAGGGAGAGGAGATAATGGATTTTGGAACCGCAGGGAACGTTTCTAAGTCTAAGGAAAACTAAATCAAAGAGGAAGAAATTCAAGCTCGAACGAAAGTGATTCTGCAAATAGATTTACTATATATGCTAAGTTTACCAAGAGCCAAAGCTCTGATACCAACTGTAACGAGCTGCTATTTTCAACCATTTGCATCCACACACTTCGGACTTGAATTGTTCAAAATATCATATTGTTAATTTAAATTTGGAAAAACTCAACATATACAGTAAATAAATCAACCATAGAATCACAGACACAGAGTAATATAAAATAATGCAGTGGAATAGACAAATAGTAGTTCATGAAGCTAATATATAAACATCAGAGTTAGAAATAAAATACAACAGACTATCTCAAATACAGTTAAGTCTCCACTACGAACAGATGACTTCTCTGAACCAATCAAATAGAAAGCTGAAGGCTGAAACGCTAGTTGATCTCCAAACGAAGCTCCAAACTCCAAAGGTGAGTCTCAATTGTTGTATCACTCAGTCTGACCCGAGTGTAAAGCAAAACACAAAACACTCAAGTCGGGATTAACATTCTTATATCAATAAATCCAACTCAAGTGAAATATCAACTAAAATATAATTAACTTAAAGGATGTATGGCATAACCATCCTCCAAGGATCCGTGGAACTATCTACAATGTAGAAATGTACACTATAACACCGTGGTCATTCAAATTAATTTATACTTCAAAACAAAGATATCATTTTGATTTCAAATATATCTATTTTCCAATATAGTGTGTGTGTCTATATATATATATATATATATATATATATTAAATAATTTATAAAGTAAAGTATTTGAAATTTTCTCAAATTTCACAAATCACTTCAAATCACTTGACTTTCCCATTCAAATCAAATTCAATCTCAATTTATCAATTCCCATTCAATTCAGTTTCTGATCAAAAAATTCAAATTTTATCGATTTCAAATACAGATTCGAACCACAAAATAAACCATTTAAATTTAAATATAATTCAAAGTCAACACATTTCGAAACTTTAAATATTCAACATTTCAAAGACTAAATTTGATAATTGCGCATATCTCCCAATTTGACTTCACTACTATTTAGTTTTGAAATGTTCACTTAATAGATTGAATATTATTTATATGACCTTAAATTTAAATTTTTTATATATTACCTTCGATTTCTTTACATGTGACATGTCCTTTAAATTACTTACATCAAAAACCAAGTTATAAGATCATATTTTGAAGTTTCAAATTCAATAGCTTCAAATCAATTCAATTAAATAAAATCCTTAATTAAATACAATTTCAAACAAGTCTTAAGTATATCTTCCAACCTTAGCTTATAAAATCATTCCATAAATCTATTTCTGAAATACAAATTTAATAAATCCTTAAACATATTTCATATTAATTAAATCAACCTTAATTAAATTATATATTATTAAATCTATATATAAAATAAGCTTTATATAAAATATTTAAATCAATAATTATTAAAACCATATATTTCTTTTAAAACCATAGAATTCAATTTCAAAATATCTGTATAGACCAACGGCGTCGGTGTATAAGTTTCTATTATATGGTCAAGTGATACGGATATTTGTCATTTCAATCTGTAGTTTAAATATATACTGGTAGATATCATTTCGACCCGCAATCCAAAATTCAGATCCAATGAAAATCGCTTGGGTCTATCATTTCAGCCCAAAACTATTTTCTCCTATTTTAAAGTCCGTTCGGGTATGTATCATTTCAACCCATAGTGAATTCAATACTAACAGGGAACTTGCAGAGTGATGACAGGTACAATAATAATAATAACAGGCATATATCATAAATGACAATATAACATAAACAACAGGATATGGTGTCATATCCACAGGTAAACGGCTACATAATAATAGCATATATACAACAATTTAAATTAACTAACAGCAGCATATTTCAATTGTCGTTTCAATTGAAATCAAATTTAATAAATATAAGAACGTTAATCGTGAGTGATTGCTCACCTTTCAAGGCTGGAGAGATTTGAAATGGGTTACGAATCCAAGAACAAATTTCCAAAACGAACAAGGTTGGCACGAATTGGACAAACAGAGCTGATAAATAGAGGTCGATGAAAATAGATAAGAAACTGCTTGATGTAGACCAAAACAAATATATATATATATATATATATCATTCTAATATATTATTTTCTTAACCAATATTAATTTTGAAACTCATCAAAATTATATACATTTTCAAAAATATAAAATAGTTTTGGAACAAACTATTGACCACACGTTCTGTAAAAATCAACATATATTCATGATATATGTAAACTAGACTATATTTAAATAATACTATATATGTACCGTAATATAATATAATATACAGTACACTTAAAAATACACGTTATGACTATAAATATAGTATATAACAATACACTTATAATATACTATACAGTAATAACCTGAACACATTAACTAGACTACAAATATATATACTGACTATACTAATTTATATATATATATATAGCATCAATATGCGAATTTTTTATATACATTACACATCAACACATATCCATATATATTTTAAAAACTTAGTTCACATATATTTATATACGAACTAATATATATATACACACACACATATATATATAAACTACACAAGCCTGGACGCCGGTATAAATTATATTTTAAAACAACAGATTGTATAGCGTTGCAACCCTATGTATATATAACTATACTTTAACTTATATTCAGTTCAAAAACCTTGCTAAACTCATTTATCTTTGTATACGTACATAACTAATAGATGAACTATAGATATATAGCTATAAATATATCAACTCAAATAGGAAAAGAAACAATTTCGTTCTGTTCAGGGAAGGTTTTGTGGTAATTGAAGAAATTGGGAATTTTCTCTTTGAATTAAATAAGTCTGTTTCCACTAGAGAAGTGAACGGATCAGAGGGAGGTTATACTGTTGATCATGTTGTAAGTGGTCCAGAGTGCAACGCTTTCGCTGACATTGCTAACGGGGATATGGAAAGTTCCATATTGCAATCTTCTTGTCTCTTAGATGTTGATTCTGATCTACCTGTTTATTATTGGACCGGGGGTTTTAGATTTGTAATGTACTGTTGTCTTGCTTCTATTGGTAAATTTCCTTGTTCTCCTGCCATTGCTAGAGAATTGATTCGCTCTAATGTTGGTCGAAGGAATAGTAGGGGCCATTCAACTGGTACTGTTAGGAGAAGTCCTAGCTTAATTCCTAAAGCTTTTAAGTATTTTGCTTGAGAGTTGTTGATTTTTTGGAGAACTTTTTGCGGTATTTGATGTTTTGGAGTTTGTTCATGGTTTGTGTAGATGCAGTATATTGTATTTGTTCGGCTTGGTTGTTGAGATAGTGATTGCGAATATTGTACAGATGGAAGCTTATCTTTTGGCGTCGCCTCAGGCCTTCGATTCTGGATGGATTTATCAGTTTTTGTTTAGTCTTTAGTTCCTTATGCGTTTGGGAGGTTTGATTTTTCTTTTGTACAGGGGTTTTTTGCTACCTGCCAGGCTTATTGGCAGCTCCTTTACTATTGTTGTTATATATATGTACATGTGTGCTCTCCTCTCCTGAAGAAGATCACACATTTTTCTTAAAAAAAATATTAACTCAAATATAACTTACTATAATCAAACTTGTCTAAAGCATAAACTCGTTTATATAGAATATAAGCTATGGTTAAACATATACAACTAGTATATACATATGCACAGGCTTCAGATCACACAGGAAAAATGTAAAATGTATAGCTTAGAAAATTATATTTTTATATACGTATATAACTTAATATATTTATTACATAAATACATATATATAAATAGAAATCTGTAAAACTCATCTCACATACACGCTGCAATCCACAAGTATAGACATATATGCAAGCAAATTTTTTCTTTGTATTTTAAAATTTATAAATAAATATTATTAATATATTTTATATACACAGCTAACATATATTACATATAACCGAAAAATATATAAATAAAATCTGCAAAACTTACATAAGATAGACGGATGCCTGGCAAGCTTGCGTGAGAAGATGCACGTCAAGATCAAAAGAATAATATTCTTGAAAATTTACAAAGGAGTAGGGTTCGGCTTCAAGAAAAGGTGACTAGGGTCAGAGTCGGATGTTGTGTGGGATGGATCAGGTTTTGTTGGGTTATGGCAACCGGTTTCAAAGGAGGAAAACTAGTGGGTGGTGGCCATGTGGATGGGAAGGGGTGGTTGGACTTGGTGATGATGAAGATGAAGGCGGTACTTGTTGTGGTCGGGTTGCTCACGGGCTAGAGGGGGAGTGGGTCAGATTAGGGGTTGTTCGATGAGGGAGGAGGCTGTGCGCGTGGGTCAGGCTGGAGCCGGGCATCTGGGTGTTGGAGGAGTGCGGAGGCGCGGCTGTGGTTTGAGGTGGTGACGAGTTGCGTGGGTTCACATGGGTGCGACTAGAGAAAGAGGGAGGCACGGCGGGGTCAAGTTGTTGGTCGACGTGGCTGATGACTTGGCTAGCAGAGAGGAGGGGACGGCTTCAAAAACAAGAGAAGAAGTGACAATAAATAGAGGAGAAGAATACGTTCTGTGTATATATAAATAATATTATTTCTGATAAATAGAAATAACGAAGAGACAGAGGCCAAAAGAAACGTACCACATTAACTACAAAGTGGAATGATAAAGTCAAGCATAAGAATTCAGAAAATAATAATTAGAGCAATTAATTGTTGATTGGACAGTCCGTTTCATATTTGAAACGTAAAGGAAAAAGTTAAAGTCACAGTTTTGGTACCGTTACAACGAACTGCTCAATAATTTGATCACGTATCGGACCTCAAAATACCGAAATACATATACCTTAAAGATCACACATGATGAGACGATCAAAATGGTATACAGTTATCAGTGGTACGATTGGATTATAGAAAATTGAATTTCTGCTAGCGGAAAATGCCGCTAAAATGCAGAAAATAAGATAAACAGAGCAACAGAAGTCTAAATTTAGAAAACCAAAAGATGACGTCTTGCTTAGAAGATGATTTACAATTTTTCTACATAAAATTATTCAATTTTGAAATTTATTTTATCACCATCAATTTTTAACTGCTTTAATTGAAATAATAATTACACAATAAAATAAACTTCAATATTTTTAGATGAAAATTTACCGATTGCTATGTTTAAATAGACATATTCCAAATAATAAATTTTTATTTTCAAATTTTATTGTTTAAAATTTCACAAAATTTTAATTTATTTAATAAATAAAAATCACTAAAATTTATGTCGTTACAATATTTCTTGAAATAACAATTATTTCTCAGTTAGATAGTACAAGTATCAAAAAACATTTTGTGAACTGCTTTTTTAGTTACACAAAGGTTATTTAATTTTGAGTAATGAAACTTATGTTCATAACATAAATTAGACAACCACACATCTCAAACTATTTAAGATCAGGGTTTCTAATCAACTCATATCTTATTTGAATATGATCTCGTAAACTATGCTTTAGATCGAATTAATTTTATGTATGTACACATCCTTACAAAAAGAAGCCAACTCAACTTCACTCACCATCAATCGTACTTTGTCCAATAAAATCTGATTACTCTGTATCAATATATAATTGTGTTTCATAGGGAGGAGTGACGTTGAGATTGAGTCATATTTGTTTTAGCTACTTTTGGAACCTATAACGACCAGCCTTTTCGACCCTTAAAAGGTGATGCAAATACATCCACGGAATTCACGTCCCGAGCTTCAAAGTGCGAAAAAGACAGATCGTTGGGGAAAAAGAAGAAAAAACAAAACCGATCTTATATCGTGACGAGTAACATAATATACAATAGTTCTTTACAAAAGAAAATGTGAACTTTATTATACATATATCAATCAGGGTCAACCAACTAATCGATAGCCTGGATAGTTACAATTACCTATCCTCGCAAATGATGTTAAATAATGCAACTAATGCACAGGAAACAAAATATACATGAATACGACTTGGAGGCATCCAACTTGTCTTCTGAAGCTCCAAGTATCCCAACTGAATCTGTAAATATGCTCTGTCTGACCCGGGCATTATAAGAAAAATAACATCCAAATCAGTCTGATAAACCAGCATGAGAAACACACCCCAATTAAATTTTAATGTTATAAAAATCTTTTGAAAATAAAGGTATCTCGTAAGACCACACCGCACATAAACACTGATGGGCTTTTACCTTGCGATAACCTAAACATTTTTATAGAAAATCCAGTGATATTTTAATAATGTCTAAGTTACAAATACATATTAATCATGGTGAAATTGTTACAATATTAAATTTCAACGTAAAAGGCATATAATAAAATCTGAAGGATCGTATTGGAGAATGGATTCTAACTATGAAAGGGTAAGGGTCAACCCACCAAATCGATACAACTCTAGATGAAATGTACGGGAGGCTACAACATGTTGCACCTCTGCTACGTAGGACTGGCCCTACCCCTTACTGGATAGCACTAAATATGATCACCCTATGGTTGATAAACAACCATACTATGCCTCGAAGCATACGTAAATATCGACATTAGATGTGGAATGATCATACCCTAATGAGAGCGACCTACATAGCCCTGTAGCACTTTCCTACTTTAGTCATTTTCCCAGTTGATAAGGCTTGAGCCTACGATTGCCTCTTTATATAGAAAACCATCTTGGAGTGCTAATACTGCCCTCCAAGTAGAAATGCAATGTAACATTCATCCACACAAGTTCGTACTGGGTCTGAATGAAACTGAAGGCACAGTGTTCACTACATTCATTTTGGAATCACCCTCAGGATTAGTGCAAGCAGCTCTTGCACTTCAAAAATTCAATCTTCAATCATCTTAAAGATGTTCTAATTCAGACACGTATGCCAGTTCGAAGTGATTTTCAGATAATATATTTAATCTTGGTCTCTTCGAACCGACAACAACATTTTAAACAAGGCAAGTTTGATAGTCGATTATTTAACTATCAAATATACACTAATGACATCGGGGATTTATTTCCATTAGGAAACCAACATCATTTAAGCATATAAGTAGCAACTAACCACTTTAATAAATCCTTTCATGAATTTAAAATCGCTTTGTAAGTACTCGAATCAAAATACATTTACAAAGATATATTCACAAACCCTTCATACTCCTTTTCTATACTTTGAGAAATATCCCTACACTTATCTTGACATAAAAGTATATTCACGAAAACATTACACTTTCACTACTTAGGAAATGCATTCAAAGAACTCTAAAATCATATATAAAACTCCTTTTATAACTTCTAAATCTATTTATAAACTCTTTTATTAATCTCCAAAGCAATTTTTAAAACTCTTTTTATTAACTTCTAAAACCATTAACAAAACTCATTCTATAAATTTCTAAAACTATTTATAAAGCTTTTTTATAAATACATAATTTTTTTATAAAATTTCTTTAATAAATCTATAAATCCATTTATAAAACTTTGTTCTTTTATAAAAATCTTTTATAAAAAGCCTTTATAAAAATTCTTACCAAAATCCCTTTATAAAATTCCTTTATAAACATCCTTTACAAAGCCCTTTTCAAAATTCTTACAAACTCAAACCCCATTTACAAAGGAAACCAACATCATTTAAGCATATAAGTAGCAACTAACCACTTTAATAAATCCTTTCACGAATTTAAAATCGCTTTGTAAGTACTCCTATCAAAATACATTTACAAAGATATATTCACAAACCCTTCATACTCCTTTTCTATACTTTGAGAAATATCCCTACACTTATCTTGACATATAAGTATATTCACGAAAACATTACACTTTCACTACTTAGGAAATGCATTTAAAGAACTCTAAAATCATATATAAAACTCCTTTTATAACTTCTAAATCCATTTATAAACTCTTTTATTAATCTCAAAAGCAATTTTTAAAACTCTTTTTATTAACTTCTAAAACCATTAACAAAACTCATTCTATAAATTTCTAAAACTATTTATAAAGCTTTTTTATAAATACATAATTTTTTTTATAAAATTTCTTTAATAAATCTATAAATCCATTTATAAAACTTTATTCTTTTTTAAAAATCTTTTATAAAAAACCTTTATAAAAATTCTTACCAAAATCCCTTTATAAAATTCCTTTATAAACATCCTTTACGAAGCCCTTTTCAAAATTCTTACAAACTCAAACCCCATTTTCATTTATAAACTCTTTAATAAATCTCTATAATTAAATGAGATTCCTTTTATAATTAAATTTATTATTTATAAATACAATTAATTAGGAAAATTAATTTACTTTAAACACCATTAATAAATAATAAATTAACTTTCCAATATCATTAATAAAATAATTTATTAACTCCAAATCATTATTGATATAATAATTAATAACTTCAAAATATTATAAATAAATAATAATTATTTGCTTTAAAATATTATTATATAACGATAATTATTAACTGCAAAACATTACTAATAAATAATAATATTAACTTCAAAACATTATAAATATAATAGTTAATAATTCCAAACCTTCTTAATGAAACAATGATAACTACCGTCTAGAACATTATTATAAATAATAATTATAAACTTTGAAACATTATTAATAAATAACTATTATAACTTCCAAAACAATGTTATTAAATAATTATTAACTTCAAATAATATCAATTATTTAATAAATAACTTTTCACAATATAAAATATTGATAAATAACTTTACACCAATATTAAACATAAATAAATAACTTTTAAAACACTATTGGAGAATAGTTAAACCACTTAAAATCACTATTAAATAATTGTTAAACAACTTTATAACATTTCTAAATGATTTAGAAAAGACAAATAAAAGGGCCGGGGTAAAATAGAGAAGTTCAAATTTTGCTAAAGCAAAAATATTCCAGAAAACCCACAGGTTAGATTTAAAATAATTCTTCGGATCAAAAACCCATTTCAAACCAAAATTGGAAATAGTATTTCAAAATACTTAATTGAAGCCAACAACCATCACATCGCTTAACTAATATTGATATTGATTTTAATCACTACAAAGGTTAAGTTTTCAACATATAACAATATAATATCTTATGGAGCCAAACTATAAGTTTTGATATTTCAATAATTCCTATAACAGGAATATTAATTTTCAGTAATACGACAATAGCGAGGAACCCCATTGGATCATACTATAAATTTCATGTACATCAGTTATGTCCCTGCAATTGATTTCATATATTCATCGTTTTAAAAATGATAGCTCATTAAAGTCAAACAATTAACCAATAAAGTATCCAAGCAAAAATCAACAATTTTTATCTACTATAAAACATTACTAGTTATTCAAAAAGGTGAATTAAACCCACCAAAATTCCAGATATTCGCCGAAGCGTCTCTGTTCTGACTAAAATCGAATGGTGTTCGATCTTTAGCTAAAAAATTTACAAGCTTTGAAATCGACCAAACTAGTTCCATCTTGAAGCTTTCATCATTATGAGCGCAATGCAAAAAGTTTCTTCTTGATCAGACCTCGTATGGGCAAGATATTGATTTCATAAGTTATCTCTTTTTAAATAGAATTAATTAAATACTAATTACGTAATTAACTCCTTAATCACCCTCCTTCCCCATTTCAAATTGCCGCCTCTTTCCTAGTTCCTCACTTCACTATGGTCGCGCCCTTCCTCCACCTCTAATCCATCGACCCCTCAACGAAACTTTCCCAAACCAAAAGCAATTAACTACTCTATGAATTCTCCGTCACCACGACCAATCAAACCACCACTCATTCACCACCTATAATTCACAACCACCTCAGCCTGCAAGCGACGAGGCCGGATTGCAACCTTCAATTGGAGCTATACTACACAAAAATCCCCTAGGATATGCTCTTCCGCTTTCTAATCCCAAAACTATCCTATGATTCTCCTTTTTATGACCATAGCACAATAAAATCTAAACCCTAACATGATTCCCTCTTATCTAGAACTATTGCTCTCCATGAATCACAATCGCAAACAACACAATGGGTATAGAAATGTAGATCTCATCAAAACAAGTCTAAAGAACCTTAATTAAAGATGTTTAAATAATTTTAAATATTCAAATATAGATTATTTTCATAAATAATCAAGTTTTATGTGATAATTAATAATAAAGAAATTATTTTAGAAAAACGTTATGAAAAATATTTCCTTTGGAAACATACTGATAAAATGGTCGAAAGCCGTTTAATCATTGAAAGGCTCTATAATTGTAAAATGTCATGCATGGAGCTAGATATATACACTTATTTTTATAATTGAATAAGAATATGAAATAAAATTAATTATTTTATTTTTGGTAAAATAAAACATGTTTATGACATTGTCAGTAATGCCCTTATATTTAATAATTGATTTATTAAATTTAATCGAGATTTATTTATCTAATAATTATTCAAATAATTATTTTAAAATAATGATAATTCATTTTAAATAGTTATAAAGTGTTAATAAATTATTTATCATAATTTTATAAAGATATATATATATATATATATATATATATATATATTTGATTTGAAAATACAAGGAAAAGTCGACATTGCTTTATCGGTATAATAGCAATTATTGTAAATAATTTAATATTGTTTTATATAGTTTTATAATTCAAATGCGATCATTTTATTTAATTAATAATGATTAGAAAAAAAATTAATTTTTTTTTAAAATATATGTATATTTATTTATAAGTGAAAACGTGACCGGTAATCAGAATCTCGAATTTTAATTGTTTAACAAATAAAAGTCATTCAAAGTTTGTTGTGACCTTATTTACATGTCATGCACACATATATAAACATACAAATAAACACTTTAACTTACATATCAAAATGTATACAAATACACACACACACACACACACACACATATATATATAAGAAAGTGGAAAATAGGCACGAGAAAGTGGAAAATGGGCATGATGACTAACTTCGAAAAAAAATTAGGCTTAATGACAATAAGTTTCACTTTTAGGATAAAGGACAAACTTTGAAAAAAAATTAGACTGAAGGACAATACTAAATAAAACTAGCATATTGAATAGTGTAAAATTGAATATAATGCTAGTTTAACTAGCATCTTGTATAGTATAAAAACTGAATATAGTGCTAGTTATAACTAGCATTGTCCTTCGGTCTAAATTTTTTTCAAGGTTTGTCCTTCATCACAAAAATGAAATTTGGTGTCCTTAGCCTAATTTTTTTTTCAAAGTTTGTCCTTGTGCCTAATTCCCTCTAAAAGAAATATCTAAAGTATTTCTTAATTTCTTAAGCCTTAACCAAGCTCAAAGTCAACCAAGGACACACAAGTACACACACATGGACAAGCACATGGATGCCCCCATGTGGAAGTCATTTGGGCCGAACCTATAAATACCTACCCATTCCTTCATAATTTTCTACCCTCTTCTTCATCTTCTTCTTCCTTCTTCAAACTTTTCTAATGGCTTCAATACTTAACAAAATAATGGAAAACTATGTGGCAAAAGAGGTTAAAATTATAATATATATATATATATATATATATATATATATATATATGTGTGTGTGAGTAAAACCACCTTAAAACTATCAAAAAAATCCTCCCCAACCTCTCAAATACCGACGGACACCACTCCCCAAAGCCAAGGCCGAGCCCATCACCCAGCAAACCCAGGGCCGTGAGCACCCAAGGCCTAGGTCGAACTACTTCAAGGCATAGAAGCTAGGTTTTATAAAGTGGAAGTGATCGTAGCGAAACTATAGTGAATTTCCTAGGGTTGATATCCAATGAAGGTGAGAGAACTCCTAAACTATAGTTATATATATTATTGGATGATATATATGTTTGGATATGATTTTTAATGATGGTTGTTTATCATGTTCGAAAATGATAATATGGATGTTTAATATGGTTGTTGAATATATACACAAGTCACGTTAATACATGTCGATAAGCACAAAGGAAATCACTTTCCTTCATTGAATAAAATGATGTATATGGAATATTTAAACCTCTTAAAAAGGGTTTAACATGGTTTATAAATATTTTATAAACATTTAACAGTGTTTTGGTAAATTTTAAATGAATATTGAAAATTTAGTCAAAAATAGGCACGTCGCGTAACGGTAGTTCACAATTTCACGCTGTAAAAGTCAAAATAATATATAATGTAATATGGCTCGGAATACTTTGAGATCTTTCCAAGCCATTATATCTATGGCATTCAAACAAAGAAATAAAATTGAGATTTCATTAAGTATATTTTAAAATACTAGCAAATCAAGTTTTAAATAAAATCGCACTTTGGAAAATCGGAGGCCAAAGTAGTAAATGTTTTAACATAGATGTTTTTAATTCTTAAAAAATATGAGATAAATTCAATAAATCTTTTAAAATGTTTTAAAAGAGATTTGAGCTCTAAAAATGGATTCCTAAATGATTGAAAATTTGGTTTGAGCAAATAAGCTTTGAAGATCGTTTTTCTATAACTTCTGAAATATAGTTACAAACGCTTTCCAAATCTTTTGTAAATGTTTAAAAATGAATAATAAAGTATTTTAAAGGTGATTTTAAGGATTTATAATGTGGTTAAATAGATAATTAAAAGTTAATTAAGTATGTTAAAAGATTTAGAGTCAACCAATTACTTGACCACCTTATGGGTGACAAAGAGATAGTGTCTGTGCTTTAGTTTGATAAACCAATTTCCTGCTCTCCTTAACGATCCGAACTAGGCCGACGGAGGGGATAGTAAATTTGATTTAATTGGATTGTAATTTCTAAAATTATCAAAGATATAGGTTTCCAAATTTAAATAATTTGGATTGTATGTAGATGATCTTCATATATTGGTGTTAAATTTAGAGAAGGGAACTCGTATTATTCGTGGAATTTAAAAGGTGATTTTGCCATTTTTCCACTTATAGTTCTTGTTGAAACGGAAATTGATATTGAGTAGAATTAGATAATTTCTATGAATTCTTGTTATTTAATATTTACTGGTTTTGGATTAACATCCTAGATAACATGATTTCAAATCATTCGAAATTTTTATTTGAAATTAAGACATCTTTGTCAAGACTTGAATAAATAGTTTTTCAAAAATAAACACAGGTTTAATGATTCTGCATATATCAAAAAAAATGTCTTAAAGATATATATCTCTAGAAGATATTTTTGATAAAAAGTAAGTAATTAATCAAATGATAAGCACTTATTTACCTAACATCTTTTTATCGACGATTGGTTTGAAGGAATCGTGGTCGGATTTGAAGTAATTCTTATCCAAAAACCACTTCGAAATAATTTACGTATTCGAAGTGAAGACATGGAAATGATTTGGAAGATGGAATGTAAGGCTGCTTATCTCTGACCCTCAGGGGAAATTTCCTATATCATATTATGTGGTAGTAGTTCTTTATTTGAGATCTTTGATCAAAGGACTTCTCGCTACTAAACCTATGGGTGATTCCCGATAGGATGTGGTAGGAGATTGCCTTCAGTTTGTCTATTCCACGACAACTTGTACGGACGAATGCCTGATGTTACCTTTCAAGTTACTTTGATTGAACTCTATGAACGTATTATCTGTTTAGTGGCAAAGAAGTAAACTTCTTTTAGCTTAACACCCCTTCCTGAGACATACGAGCTTTGGAATTATACGTTTGGAAAACAGTTATCTGGTCATCAATTGGCAATGTGGCATTCGAAGTGGAATGTGCTATATGAAAAGAAATTGTTACCTCGAGTCTCATCAACCAAAAATGGCTTAAATAGGGCACGTCGTAAGGCTAAGTGCGCCACACCTATTAGGGTACGGTCGTCACCCTTCTAGATTACTCTATATATGTCAAGTACATTGTTTATGCTAAGAGAGCTCTCAAATAGGTCAATTACGATTGGGGTGATGTCATACTCAGTTCTATCCACCACAAGCGGGTCTGTCGGTAGGCCGGTCTTACCAGGTGCATAGGTTTCGAAGACGTCGATCCTCGGTACATCCATTTAGAGGTTTACTGTATAGAAGGCATTTCCTTACCTACCATTATATGGAATCCATTCTATGAATGATCCTAGTAAGAGTTTTGTTTGTATATCCTAACATATCTGGAATTCAAGAATTGTAACAATTTCGGTTGAGACTAATAAGTTTACTTGTAATTGTTTTCAAAAGAATGTCAACAAAAATAATATCAAATGATTTTGCGTATCATATGGTAAAAAACCATTCCGTGTTTATGTGCGGTGTTGTCTTATGAGATAACCCTTTGTTTTCAAAATACGTATTTTGAGTTTCTCATACCAGTCCCATGACTGATCCTGAGTTTATTTTCCTTTTCCCTTAAAATCTTAGTGCCGCTATTTTCTCGGGCAGCTTAGCAGTCAGGTTTAGTTAGAACAAATCTGAAATTGCTCAAAGCATGGACTTGCAAGATTCTTCTGAAGATTGTTATCCATTTTCACTACACTTATGTACTATTGTATTTCGCATTTGTAAGGATGGATATTTATAACCTTCCATGTTTAACTCTAATAAATGTATTTTCAATTTCTACTGTAAAGATGTGTGTGTGTGTGTGTGTGTGTGTGTGTGTGTGTATATTGAAATAATATATGTTATTCTATTCATGTGGGATTCTGCTATGTCTTTATTTTCTTTCTTAACCTTTAGAATTTGCCTCTCCGACACTTGGGTTTACGGCATGTGAATACCGAGGATGCATTAGTGTCAATTTCCAAGGAGAACAATTGGGTCCTCATATTTGGTATCAAAGCTTAGGTTGAGCGAAAACCTAGGCTTTGGTGGGGTAAAGTATCATCAGAAATAGGGTTAATAATGCCCTAGAATGAGTCACTCATTAGACATAGAGTTAGTAACACCTTAGAATGACTTTGAGAATATTATATATGAGCGCGTACTTGTTAATGATAATACAAATGGTTTTGATTTTATATATATAGCTATATGTGTCTGTGTGTCTATATATATACATACATACATACATACATACATACATACATACATACATACATACATACATACATACATACATATATATGAAATTTGAATTAGATATAATGATTAAAATTTTATAAAAAGGATTCTTGGAAGTGATAGCAATAAAATTTGGAAAACATTTTGGAGAAATTTCCAAAGGATTTTTGGGAGGACAAACCATTTTATCATACAAAGAATTTAAGTGGGAAAAGCTATCTTTAGAAGTGGATTGAACAAAGACTTCGGTTTATTTTCTAAGTATTGGTCGAACATTGATTTGAGAAAAGTAATACCAAGTGATTAGCAAACCTTTCTACTTAAAATAGGATATGCCTAAGTTATTGAGATATTAATAACTCAACATTAGAATAAGTTTGATTATGTAAATTGCTTAGTACGTATATCTAAAGGGATGTTGTTTACATTGTAGAAACCATATGGAGGAAAGTACTCTAAAGGAGAAACCTCAAGGGAAAATTTGGGCTAGAAGGATAACTACATTATTCCCTCCGGTGAAGAGGTAGAACAACCGAAATATCCACCTAGCAATGGTTGTCCCCTGATGGAGGGAGATCATGCTTTGTAATTTCTAGTAATGATGAACCTGTGCAAGTCTTAGAAAGAATATGGATTGCAAATCCATCTTGCTCCGCACTAGAAAACATAGCAGATTCTGAACCTTGGGAAGAAGAATCAGAAGCCATGGAGGAAGAATCAAAACTTATGGAAGACCCAAACGCTGTAATATCTGGCGAATTGCAGCAATATGATATAGGACTTCGATGGGAAGCTTGTTATTTGGCAAGAAGATTCATGCAGTTCCTACTTTAACTAGGATGATATGGAGGGGAATGATGAAGAAGTATCGAAAGAGGAAGAAGAAGTTGAAGTTTTCGATAACTCTTGGGAAGTCGGTGTGCAAGGCCTTGAAGAAATAGATGAGAGAGAGGTAATCCTAGGAGTACTAGTTGGTGTGGGACATGTTCCATGGAAACAACTATGGCTACCTTATGTTGATGATGAGTTGTAACCGAATGAAGATGGCAATGAGGCCGATGATGAACTAGAAAGCGATGAAGAAGGAATTGGGGAAGTTTTAATAGATTTTTGATACTAGAGTGCCATATCAGCTTCAAATTCAAAGGAATGAAGGAGATTTTGAGTATGGTGATTAAGGGTAGCTCTATTTATCTAATTAATATATATATATATATATATATAGCAGTGTGTGTGGTTGGGGTGAAATGCTGTTATGATTAGTGTTTTGTACCTTATGTATCAGTGTTAGGAGATCTTGAACTAATTATAAGTTGGAATGTTGAATGTAAAATTATAGATAAGTAATGTAACCATGATATTTTGTTTCAACTTTGTATTCACATAAATCTTTTAAATTAATAGGAATTTTTTAGGAAAGAAGCAAGAAAATTGAAATGAAGAATTTTCTTTCATAAGAGGAAGTGGTATTATGAAATGTTTTAGAGAGAATCAAAGATAAGAGAAATTACAGTATATGTATTAAAGAAATATTAAGTTTTGACAAACTAAGGACGTTTTATTAAGATGAGGGTATTAAAGAAAGTGTATGATAATAAGGAAATTAAAAGATAAATTATCTTTTAAAAGAAAATGATTTCTTTTAAAGAAGATCCATAAATATTTTTATGGATGAATATATTGAAGAAATAATAATTTATGAAAATATATTTAAACCAAAGATAAAAGTTTTATGAAATATTTTATAAAAGAAATTGGAAGAGTTAATAAGCACATGTGAAATACATAGATTATTTCATCACACAATTAGATCTAAGATTCAAGTGCGGAACTTTGAGGTGCGTACCACAGTCCCAAAAAGAATTTATCACTCGATTTTTGACGATGAACATTAATGAGGGTTTGTGGTTTGATACTGAAGTTTTCTATCATAGTGGAGATCTATGTAAGGAAAAACTAAAGTTCTGATCGAAAAGCCCAGTCAGAATCCATGCTAAAGGTTTAAGGGATCAATACGAGTTGAAGTAAAGTTATGAATTCGAATAGAAGATCGAATCAGATATTGTGTATGGATGATCAATGTACATCGTACGGGTTTAAGTTTAATAATAAATGTTTTGGGCAAAACCTTTGGGTTTTGTTTTGGGTAATTTCGAGGACGAAATTGTTTTAAGGAGGAAGTAATTAACGATCCGAATTTTGATCACTTTAATTAAAGATATTTAAATAATTTTAAACATTTAAATACAGATTATTTTCATAAATAATCAATTTTTAAGTCATACTTAATAGTAACGAACTTATTTTGGGAAAACATTATAGAAAATATTTCTTTTAGGAAAATACAAATAAAATTGTCGAAAACCATTTTATCGATGAACAACTCTATAATCATATACGTCACACACGGAGCTGTATGTAGACCATTATTTTTATAATTGATTAATAATATGAAATAAATTTAATTATTTTATTTTCACGAAAATAAAATGTGTTTATGGCATCGTAAGAAATGCCCTCATATTTAATAAATTATTTATTAAATTCAATTGAGATTTAATAATTTAATAATTATTTTAATTATTAAAAAAAAATTAAAATGGTGATAATTCATTTTAAATAGTTATAAAGTGTTAATAAATCATTTATAATAGTTTTATAAAGATATATATTTGATTTGAAAAAATAAGAAAAAATGGATATCGTTTTATCAGTATAATATCAATAATTGTAAATAATTTCTAATATTGATTTATATGGTTTTAAAATTCAAATATGATTATTTTAATCAGTTAATAATGATTACAAACTTGGTTTCAATTTTTTTTACAAATATATGCATATTTAATTATAAGTAAAAATGTGACGAGTAATCAGTTTTTCGATTTTTAACGGTTTAATAAACAAAAGTCATTCAAACATTGTTGAAACCTTATTTACATGTCATGCACACATATATAAACATACATATAAACACTTTAACCGACACATAAACATGTATACATACATACATATAAGAAATATCTACGATATTTCTTAACTTCTTAAGCCTTAAAAATGCTCAAAGCAAACCAAGGACACACAAGTACACACACATGGACAAGCACATGGATGCATCCATATGAAATTCATTTCGGCCGAACCTAGGGAGGAGAGGAAGGGTGTGGGAAAGGGGCAAAAGGGTAATTTCCCTTTAGGATATTTGTTCCAAAGATTTTCCTATAAATACCTAGCCATTCCTTCATAATTTTCTACCCTCTTCTTCACCTTCTTCCTCCTTCTTCAAAATACCCTATGGTTTAAATACTCAACAAAATAATGGAAATATATTTGTAAAAAATGATTAAATTATATATATATATATATAAGTAAAACCACCTTAGAACTATCACCAAACTCCTCCCCTACCTCTCTAATACCCATAGCCACCACTCCCCAAATCCAAGGCCAAGCCCACTACCAAGAAAACCCAAGGACATGAGCATCCAAGGCCAAGGCCAAACCACTTCAAGGCATAGGAGCTTGGTTTCTTAAAGTCTAAAGCGACAGTAGCGAAGCTATTGCAAATTTTCCTAAGGTTAATATCCAATAAAGGTGACAAAACTCCAGTACTATGGTTATATATATTATTGGATGATATATGTTTGGATATGATTTTTAATGATTGTTATTTGTCATGTTTTAATATGATAATATGGGTGTTTAATAGGGTTGCTAAAAATACAAGTCACGTTAATACACGTCGATAAGCACAAAGAAAATCACTTTCTTTAATTGAATGAAACATTGTATATGGAATGTTTAGACCTCTTAAAAATGGTTTAATATGGTTTTGAAATGTTTTATACACAAAGTGTTTTGGCAAATTTTAAATGAATATTGAATTTTAGTCAAAAAATAGGCGCGTCGCGCAACGGTAGTTCGTGATTTTACACCATAAAAGTCAAATGAATATATAGAATGGAATATAGCTCGGAATTCTTCGAGATAAGAATTTTATGAACGATTTTATCCATAAATTCCAAACAAAGAAAGAAAAACTAAATTTTGTTTAGTATAACCTAAAATGTGAGCAAATCAAGTTTAAAATCGTACTTTGGCAATTCAGAGGCCAAAGTAGTAAATGTTTTAAAATATATATTTTTAATTCTTAAAAAATATGAAATAAGTTCTATAAATCTTTTAAAATGTTTTAATAGAATTTTAAGTTATAAAAATGGATTTCTTAATGATCGAACAATTGTTATGACCAAATAAGCTTTGAAAACACTTTTTGCAGCAATTTTCACAGCACTTTTCAATAACTTTTGAAATATAGTTCCAAACGCAACAATTCTTTTCCAAATCTTTTGTAGATGTTCTTAAATGAATAATAAAGTATTTTAAAGGTTATTTTAAGGATTTATAAAGTGGTTAAATAAATAATTAAAAGTTAATTAAATATGTTAAAAGATTTAGAGTGAATCAAATAACTTGACCACCTTATGGGTGACAGAGTGAAAGTGACTAGGCATGAGTTTGGAAAACCAGTTTCTTGCTCTCCACGGCTATCCGGACTGTCCCGATGGAGGTGATAATAAATTTGATTTACTTTGGATCAAAATTTCTCAAAGTATAAAAGATATAATTTTCCAAATTTAAATGATTTGGATTATATGGAGGTAATCTTCCTATACTTGGTGTTAAATTCCAAGGAGGGAACTCCTACTATTTGTGGAACTTAAAAGGTTATTTCGTCATTACTTCGTCGTTATTTCTCCTATAGTACGAAAATTGATATTAAGTAGAATTAGATGATTTCTGTGAATTCTTTTCATTTAATATTTAGTGGTTTTGGTTCAACGTCCTAGATATTATGGTTTCAGCTCAATCCAAATTTTGATTTGAAATTAAGAGATCTTTGTTAAGAATTTAATAAATAGTTTTTTAAAGATAAAGAGAGGTTTAATGATTTTGTATATATCAGAAAAAAATATTTTAAAGATTTATATCTCTAGATAATATTTTTGGTAAAAGGAAAATAATTAATCAAATGATAAGCACCTATTTACCTAACATCTTTTTATCGATCGAAGGAACAACGGTCGGATTTGAAGTAATTCTTATTCGAAAACCACATCGAACCTATTTACGTATTCAAAGTGAAGAAATCGAAATAATTTAGAAGATGGACTGTAGGGCTGCTTGTCAATGACCCTCGGGGGAAATTTCCCATGTCATATTATATGGCATTAGTTTTTTTTTGAGATCTTCGATGCAAGGACTTATCGCTGCTAATCCCATGGTTAATTTCTGATATGATGTGGTATGAGAGTACCTTCGATTTGTCATGTTCCTGGATAACTTGTATGGACGAATGATGGGCACATAAATGTGCATATTTTTACTTCCATATTCAATCTAGTTTAATTAAATAAATGAGTATATAGGGTGTTTTAACATTAAACAAATATTTCAATTATTTTCAAGTCATCATTTCTTCATCTTCATATAAGGGCAAAATGGTCACTTTTTGCATATATTGATTTGAGAATATTTATTTCCATATTTTATTTTTATTTATAGGAAAATTGGATGGAAATTATAAGAGGCTCCATAGAAAATGTGCATGCACAAGAAGAAACAAACAAATAAAGATGGAAATAATTCATTTCATGAAACGTGGAGGACCCCATATATGCACTTACCATGATGTAAAATTAAAGCTAATGCACATGCTAATAGAGTTTAAAGCTACATGCATGATTAAGTGGAGGATTAACACACTACCTCAAGGATAGTTTGGGTAGTTCCCAAAAATAGGGTTTCAAACTTGTATAAATACCTCATATGTTCATGTAATTAGTCTCTCTTCCTCTAGTCTCTTAGCCTCCATTTAGTTTAGTTTGAGGCTAAAAAATAAATCAAAGTTCTCTTTTCTTTTTTATGGCTACTTAGCCATTTTCCTTTCATATATTTTTATTTTTCATGAAATGTTAATTTATGTTCTTTTCTACTTACATGCTCTCTTTCTTCTTATGTTAGTATCTTAGTTTCATTTCTTAAGCAAGTAGCTTAGCTTTTATTTTAGTTTAATTAGCTCTATTTTTTACTTTGCTCTCTTTTTCCTCTTGTTTTTGTTTAATGATGAATGCTACAATTGTTGATATGATAACAAATATGTGAGACTAAATCCTTCAATCTAGGGGTAGTGAAGCTCTTTTAATCTTGTAGCTTCAACATTTCGATAATTTTTTGTCTCGTTTTGTGCTTAATGGAAAAATGGATGTTTATGTGATTTAGTGTTTCATGTTGAATTTTATGATCTATGTTGTTCATAACAAATAGGCTATGCTTAATTACATTATTCACAAATTGCCGCTTCATCTAAATATGATTATGCCAATGAAGTGAAATTATAATCAAAATTTAACGATCTATATTTCTAATTAATAGTTAATAGATCATTCTTAGAAAATATTTTATTTTCAGATTCATTGTCAATTTTCATGAGAGTTAACAAGTGGTTTAGTGGGTATGTTAAAGTTTGATGGTTTATATTGGTCTAATTAATAGCATAAATATTCCATACTTATCAATAAACATATCAATTAAACTCACTAACGACCAAAAGAGAGATCATAATTTCATATATGTTGATTTATGTGATTTAGAGAAGGACGTTGCCTCTAAATTGCCTTCTACTCTCATATTTTTAGTCATTCTAGCTTTTGTTAGTTTTTACATTTTTCAGCTTAACAACATTTCAACTTTGGTTAATTTGATTGAATAGAAATTTTAAATCTAAAAAGTTCCCTACGAATCGACACGTACTCGCCACGTACTAAAATTGTACGCCGTGTACTTGCGGTTATTTTTAATTAAAATTCGATCGGCTATTGTGTAACTCGATAGGGAATTGAACGGTCAAACAAGTTTATGGTGCCGTTGCTGCAGAATTTTATTTTATTTTATATTCTTCGAATTATTTCTATTTGATTTTTGTTGTGTGTTTGTTTTGTGTGTGAATTTGCATTTTTAAAAAAAAATTGTTTTGTATTTGTTTAATTTCTGCTTACATTTGTTTTATTGTTGCCTTTTCTATTTTCATTTGCATTTGCATTTATTATTTAAAAAACATCCACAATTTCATTTCAAAAACAAGAATTTTCATTACAATTTTGTTTACAATTTGATTTTTAATTCGAAAAGAAAAAACTGTTTAATTCACTTGCTCTCTATTACAATTCCATTCACAATTACATTTAAAAACAACTGCCTCTCTATTACATTCTTCCGCGCAATCCTTACCACAAAGCTCCGGTGCTACTCATCATACAATTCCTCCACATGATCAATTCTGGCATCAACAACCACCAATAACAGCTGTACACACCACTGTCATATCTCACTGCATAATATAGTGCACTACCAATATAACAACCCACATATTTTACGATTTCAAATTTAAATATCTTATTTAAATATTGTATCGTTGATTTATTTTAAAGTCCAAAACATTACTTTTTGTAAACAATCAAATTCGGACTCGAGGCCACTTTCATCGAGTTCAAAACGACGTTTACAACTTGTATGAGTATAAACATCGATATGTTTGGAGATGATTAGGATTTTGGTATTTTCAATTGGGCTTTGGGTTGTGTTCTAGCCCACTAACTCAACAAGGGAACCCAAATCTTTTACCTAATAACTCCCACTCCACTCCTCTTCTTTCATTCATTCCATTTTCTAAATTCCTAACACTCAAGTCCTAAGGGTAAAACGGGGAAAAGAGGGGAAATCAAAATTCCTAAGCCTTAGTTCTTAAGAAATTCAAGTTCTACTTCTAAAATCAAAGAGAAGCTTTGGTAAGCATCCTCTTCAACTTCTCCGTCTCAGTCTCTCTTCCATTTTTAGAATTTCTTATAACTTAAATTTGGAAAAACTTTGCCTTTAATAATAGATTGAAGATTCTAGAGGTTTAGTGAAGAGGAAAGTGTCTTGCTTTGTTTTAGAGATTTTCATTCTTTTTTTTAATTTAGAGGTGAGTTTTTGAACTCACATCTATGTCCATGGCTTTCATTTGTTGTTAGGTATGAATTCCTAACATTTATTTCATGTTAAATTGCATTTGAATTGAATTGGTTTGGTGTATTTTGCAATTTTTGGTATTTTGAAGTCAAAGTCTATGAAAATCCTATTATGGATGTTAGGACATGTTGTTTGGAGTGTATTGAAGAGCCTATGGGGCTAGGTTATTGCTAGGTATAAATCCCTAGCCACCATCGCTCATTCGATCGCTTTTGAGATAATTTGGCCATCAATGGCCTCGTTAAATTTTGCCCAAGGCTTCAACTCAGACGTCTGGTAGAATGCTCAAACGTCTAAGTCATAGGAAAAAAATTCCAGACCTTCAGCTCAGACGTCCGGGGTTATTTCCAGACATTTGGACGATCAGGAAATAAATTTCCAGAACTTCAGCTCAAACATCTGGGAAACCACCAGACGTCCAGCGCTGTTAACATCAGCCAATTTGCCTATTTTGATGTAGGTTCTTGTTTTGTCGATTTTTGTTAATCTTATTGTTAGATTTTCATGGTTTTAATTCACGTAGTCGTATGTGAATTTTTGGTGATAGATTGTTTTCACAATTGTTTCTGTGATTTGTCACTTTAAAATACAAAGGTTTTTATACTAGTAGTAAATACTCAAATTCTTTCACAAAAATGATTTCAACATTACTTTTAATACAGAGCTCATTTTTAAAACCGTTTTCCAATCTATTAGTATATACGAACCTTTACCTCATTCGTATGAGAAATCTAATTAAATGACTTAGGAAAACAAGTGGTATGAAACACATGAGTTTACTTTGTTAGTTAATTCTTAGACTTGTTCGATTGAAATCTTAACAATTTCGACTGAAATCTATAATTTGTTCGTAAATATTTAAGTTAAGACAGTGATTATGGGACATGAAGCTAAACTCATTTACTTACTAGCTTAGTATAATTTACACTTATCGATCAATGAAGATCATTTTGTGATTTAGACTAGTGATGTGCGACGTTTCTTTGACTATGTGGGGGACTAAACCCCGTTTGTGGAGTTTCGGCTCGAATTGGTGGGGTAGCGACCCATGGTCTTCGAGGTGTTTGTGGAGCTTCGGCTCAAATTTGATCGGTTAGAGACCATGGAGTAGCGTTCTGTTTGTGATACACATGTTGTTGAGTTTTTATGCTGCCATTTGTGATAGGCTTCCCCTTTTGTGTTTTTCTGGATTTCTAATTATTGATTTCTGGAAATTGTTTTTCACCAATTTTTGTGATTTGTATTAATATGTTTGTCAATATTTGAGGTTTGGTGAATAAGCTAAAGAATATGATATTCTTTTTGGATATTTGAGGAGATTTTAGATATTGTATGAGTTTTGTTATTATCAAATGTATACTTGTCATAGTATGGCATTATTGTTATCATTTATTTTTTTTATATCTCTTATCCTATCTCATCTTATATGATATGATATTTATAGCTAGACTGATCCATTTATTATTTTCCTTCTTAAATAATACTCGGTTCAGACCGAGGTGTTTCATCTGCTTCCACTTGACTTTATAGCAGGGACTAGCTTCTGACTTTTGGCTAACTACTTTAGCTTAGTAGTTTTTGTTTATATACATTCGAGATAGAGACTCCTTGATGTATATGTATTCTTTTGTCTAGCACTTGTACCTATTTTTTTGTGATGTAGTGGATCTTAAATGACTACTACTTTGATGTAAACTTCTATGTGTTATATATACATATCTGTTTCCGCCTTAGTGATATGAATATCCGTGACTGATTTATGTTATGCTTATTTTATATTTGTTTTTGAAGACCACATAACCACTGTGTAGTAGCTTTGAGTTTATATTTGATATATCAGATTTCGTGTTGAAATTAAATGCATGACATACTATCTGACATATCGGTACTCGCACAAAGAAAATACATAGATGGTCGCTCTTCAACAGCCTTATTCTTCCTATTTAATGATACCCAGTAGTGCCCTTGGTTAGTGTGAATATAGAGGTGGGGCATCACAGCTTGGTATCAGAGCCAAACTTCGGAACAATATAGAATATTACGACAAGGATCATTGTCCTAAGCCTCTCTTAGGAATCGTGTCTTAGGATTTAATTCGAGTCTTAGGACCCATTCTATCCTTTTTTTATGATGCCTTGATTTATTAATCAAGTTTGTTTGATATTCTTTCTAAGAATAACCTTTTTCCTCTTCTTTCTTTCTTAAAAGGAGATAAATGGATAGACCTGATTGTCCCAACGTTGGTCAATCCAGTGCTACTCCTCAGGATGGCGTATTCATGTCTGCCCAACAGCTATTGGATCTTGTAAAGAATGCCCATGCTACCAGACCCATTACCGAGCCTACTCATCCTAAATCTAGGTTTGCACGCTTGTGCAGTGGTTAAACCAATTTGGGTGGAAGGCTATTCAAGGGTTCTTAAAGCGTTATAGAAGTCCAAGCTTGGCTTAGAACATGCGACTGTATCTTTTCTCGCATGAATCTTGTGGATTTCCATCGAGTCCAGTTGCTTCTAGCATGCTCCAAGAGAGAGCATTAGATTGGTATGAGCTTTTTATTTTTGAAATTATTGAAGCGGACCTTACATGGGAGCAATTCCGGGGAAGGTTCGAGTTGAAGTTTGTGCCAGAAGCTGAAAACGTAATTTTAGCTCGATGCTCTTGTTCAAGGTGAATCTTCTATGATAGATTATGTCGCATCTTTTGAATCCCTCTCTAAATATGGGGTCGAGTATATTAATACCCCATTGAAGAAAAATCAGAGGTTTATCTATGGGTTAAATAAGATTCTCAAAAAGGCTTTACTTCTGAAAGTAGAAGTTCCTTCCGACCAGCTTGTAGATATCGCTCTTCGACTGAAGAGGCCGATAGAGAAAGTGATGGTGATGTTGGGGGTGCCAAACAGAATTTCAATAACAACAATATGAGGCAACTTGACATTAAGTTCATAGGCCCTAATCCCAACAAGAAAGGGAAGAAAGTAGCTTCGGTAGAAATGACTCCTACCGTTAGTCATGGAGAATGCTACAATTGTGGTTCTAAGGACCACTATGACGACCTATCGTTTAACTTGGATCGATGTGTTTTTCGGATAACAAAATTGATATCTGATCCCGGTCTCATCGAAATCCAAACGTTTCTTAAAGGCCAAGTTGGTTAAGGTTAATTACATTCAGAACTTTGTATACACATAGTAATTCAGCACAGATAACAACTCACGTTTATCACAGCTATATCCAAAGTATTTCACATCACAGAATATCATAGATTATCATACTATAAATATCAATCCAAACATTCTATACAATCAATCATCCATAAGCAAGACTTATTAATCCCATAACTATAATTAATTTAATTAACTCAAATTAAACAAATTACTTATGAATTAATTACCTAAACTGCCTAATTAATCATTAATTAATTACAAATCATTTTAATTAATTGTTGAATTAATTAATCATTCTTTAATTACTTTTATAAATTAATTAATCTTTAATTACTAATTAATTTTCCATTAATTATTAATTATCTAATCCTTAATTACTAATTAATTAACCCTAATTATTGATTAATAAATCCTTAATTACTAATTACTTAATCCTTAATTACCAGTTAATTAATCCTTAATTACAAATTAATTAATCCTTAATTACCAGTTAATTAATCCTTAATTACAAATTAATTAATCCTTAATTAGCAGTTAATTAATCCTTAATTACAAATTAATTAATCCTTAATTACTAGTTAATTAATCCTTAATTACAAATTAATTAGTTAGTCTTAATTACTACATTATTTTAATTAATCTTTAATTACCCCTTTTAATTAACTACTTAATTATTTATTTCATTTAAGTTTAAAATAAACTTAAGAATTTAATTAAATTAATTTAAGTAAAAATAAATCATACAACTTTCTTAAAACAAATATTTAAAAACATATATTAAAGAAAATTGATTTAAGAAATAATTTAAACTTGATTTATTTTTAAATTTTTAAAACTTGCTTAATTCAAAAACTTTAAACTGTTATAAAAATTACCCGAGTCCAACCCGGTATATACTCGAGCCCAGACCCGAGAAAATTCACTTCTTTTTTTTCAAATTTAGCTTAGTTTAAAATTTTAAAACCTATTAACATGAAAACACTCTCACGCATCCCACCCGAAGCCAGACTCGAGTCTCATCACTGCTACCCCGAGTTCTCCCCCGAGCCAACCTTTCTTCCCTAAAAACACTGACGTCCAGACCAATCCTCTGACATGCACGCACGTGCACTGATGATCGAAATGATTCCGACCAACGATGCTATCTCCATCACATCGACGATCACCTCCACTTACGAACCCGACCACCTAAACTTCCATCTAAACACAAAATCAAAAAAAGCCATCTCGAACAAAGTGGAACCGAACCCATCACCTAAAAACCACCTTAACCCTACGCTGCCGACCACCAGAAACTAGGAAACTCCGCCCATAGGTTTGCCAAAAACCAACGCTTCATTTCCCCCACACCCGATGAACTCCGACGCTCCGGTGACGCCACGGTAACCAATTTACCAACCTCGACCAAACCTAGAGCCTAAACCCTACTCTGATGATTCGCCGCCACCACGATGATTGATAATTCCCACCACTATTTTTGCCGAGACCACCGACCTCCAAGCCAATTCCAGTCGCGATCCCGACCACCTCGAGCTTTTCGATCACCAGAAAAGCTCAAAACCCAAATTCTGATCAACCCAAGAATTATCTTAATTTACAAATTGAAAATTTATGAATTTTCTTTTAAAAATCCAAGTTTTCAAAGACAATTCAGACTATATAGGTGAATCAGAGAATTGTGATGTTTGAATTTAACATGTTTTAAAGTTTTCCACTGTCTTCTTGATTTTCCAGATAATATTCAGATTAATTTTACTTAAATATATTTTTAAAACTTAGTTTTGCTTAAAAAAAGATAACTTGTTTGAATACCAAAGCATATAAGATATTAAATGAGGAGTTTTGAATTTTGATCTAGATTTTTAGCCTGTAAATATAAAAAAGGGATATATATATATATATGTATGTATGTATGTATGTATGTATACAGACATGCACACTTAACACCTTCATATTTATAAACATGCAAACATAATTTCATTCATGCAAACAACTAACGCCTCATCATTTCAAACATCATTCACATGCATCAAGATTAAATAGTTTTAAGCTTTGTTTGCTCACTGTTATAAGATGAGCAGAGAAGTTTGAACAGAGACTTTAAACTGGAAATGCTTAATGATCTTTTGAAAACTTGTAGACTGGAAATCACTTTATGATCTGAAACTTAGTTGTTGAAATCATGCTTTAAAAACTGAGACGAATTTTGTTAATCTAGTTGAGTTTGCTACAGGTTTGAGATAGTGGTTTTGAAAAGATTGTTGTTTGATTTAATTTTTTGGTTTGAAGTTGTTTACAGGCTTTGTTTTCTTGAGTTTAAAAAATGAAGCTAGAAAAAGAATTGAGACGAGAATGGGAAAGATATATATATATATATATATATATAGCCTTGATTTATGATTTTTTTTTGAAAAATAAAAGAAAATGAATAAATGTGACACTTGTATTATGCATGTGTTAATTAATTTTAATATGTTTTTATAAATCTTTATATTTATTTTCTATTTAGTTAATACATTTTCTTAATTTATATTTATAAAATCTTTTAAAGAAAATAATGTAAAACTAATTATATATTAATAAAAATCATATATATATATATATTTAAATCTAATTTATTTTAAGATATTTATCTTTTGAATTTCAAAATTCAAATTCAAATTCAATTTAAAATCAACTCACACACACACATATATATATACATATATAAACAACACATATTTTATTTGTTTTAAAACAATAATTTGCTAATTTTAAATAATTTATAAAAGAAGATTATCACATATTTATTGCCTGAAATTCCGGGATATCACATTCCTCCACCCTTAAAAGAATTTCGTCCTTGAAATTTAAAGGCAAAAGATAATCCAAAAACTTTTATTTCAAACAATCTAAGCATCATATCAGTCATACACTAACAACCAAACACCAATTTATTTAAACAAACATTACTAGCTAACCGGACACAAATCCGAATAGGCTTTCCAAAAACTATCCAGAGTTTCCCAGGTACAATCTCTCGGATCCCCACTCTACTGAACCTTGACCAGCTTCACCACTTTGTTTCTGAGCTGCTTCTCATCTTGATCAACAATCTGGACTGGATGTCTGACTACAGTTAAGTCCGGTTCGACCACTAAATCTTCCTACACCGCCGGCTCCACATCTAGAGTTGGGTCGTACACATACTTCCTAAGGTGAGATACATGAAAAAATTGTGAATTTCGGCCATCTGGACTGGCAATTCAATCCTATTGGCCAAAGCACCAATTCTCTCGAGCACTTGGAATGGTCCAATATATCTCAGGGCATGATTTCCCGTCTTTCCAAATCTGATCGCTCCTTTTACCGGAGAAACCTTGACCAAAACCAAATCTCCGACTTCGAATTCCAATTTCTTTCGTCTCTTGTCCGCATAACTCTTCTGACGATCCTGGGCTGCTTTCATTCTCTTCTTGATTAGCTCCACCTTCGCAGATGCCTCTCGGATCAAATCTGGACCAAGAACAAGACAATCTCCTGATTCTACCCAACAAGATGGTGATATACAAAGTCTTCCGTACAAAGCTTCATAGTGTGCCATCTTAATACTCGCCTGGTAACTATTATTGTACGAGAATTCCACTAAATGCAGATGGTCCTCCTAAGATCCACCGAAATCCAAAACACAAGCCTTTTCGGTTGCCCGTCGGTCAAGAATTCGATTCAGCCTTTCCGGTTGTCCATCGGTCTAGGGATGATAGGCTGTACTTAAACTCAATCTTGTACCCAAAGCTGTCTGAAAAGCCTCCAAAAATTTGCTGGTAAAGATTGGATCACAGCCACTTGCTATGCTGATGGGGACTCCATGCAACCTGACGATCTCCTTCAAGAAAATCTCTGCTAAAGACGCTGCAGTTCTGGTCGCCTTAACCGGAATAAAATGGGCGCTCTTGGTCAGCCGGTCTACAAATATCCATATTCCTTCGTTTCCTTTTCTAGTCCTTGGCAAAATGTCAACGAAATCATAGATATCATTTCCTACTTCCACTTAGGGACTTCCAGAAGCTGCAACAATCCTGTGGTCTTCTATTTATCAACCTTCACCTGCTAACAGATCGCACATCCATTGATGAAAGCAGCAACATCCTTCTTCATGCATTTCCACCAGAAAACTCTCTTCACATCCTTATACATCTTTGAGATCCCCAGATGGATACTCAGCCTGGAGCAATGACTTTCTGACAGAACTTCTTGCTTCAAATCCTTGAAATTCGAAACACAAATTCTCCCGTTGATCCTCAAAGTTTTCTGGTCATTAATCTAAAAACTGGAACTCTGACCATTCTTAACTATCCTGATGATTTCACTCAATCTTTTATATGATCCTTGCTTACTCACAATCATTTCAAGAAGAGACGGAACAACTTCCAAAATAGACAGAACTGCATTCCTACTCAGAGCATCCGCCATAACATTCGCTTTTCCTAGAGTATAGAGGATATCCAAATCATATGATGCCAAGAATTCTACCCACCTCTGCTGCCTCAAATTTAGATCCTTTTGGGAGAAAAGGTATTTCAAAAGTTTTTGATCTGTGAAAAGCTCGAACTTCTCTCCCAACAGATAGTGCCTCTTGATCTTCAAAGAAAAGACGATGGCCAACAATTCCAGATCATGCATAGCGAAATTCTTTTCATGTGGCTTCAATTGCCTACTCGCATACGCAATCACTTTCCCATTCTGCATCAGCACTGCACCCAGTCCAACTCCACAGGCATCCATGTAGACTTCGAACTTACTCTCACCATCAAATAGCTAAAACAGGTACACCGGTCAGCCTTACCTTCAAATCCAGGAATGCTTCTTCACACTTGGGGGTCTATTTAAACTTTTCTCCTTTCCTAGTCAACTTGTTTGAGTGTGAAGAAATCTTGGAGTAATCCCTGATAAATTTCCTGTAGTACACTGCCAAACACAGAAAACTGTGGACTTCCGTAGGAGTATGCGGTTGCTTCCGCTCTTGAATAACTGCTACCTTGGCCAGATCTACAGAACTACCCTCACCAGATGCAGTATGCCCAAAAAATATCACTTTTGACTTTCAGAAATGACACTGAAAACTTAGCCCTCAGGACATGCCTCCTCAAATTCTCCAACACAATCTCCAAATATCGCTTATGCTCCTCTTAAGACTTAGAGTAGACGAGAATGTCGTCGATGAACACGAGAACGAACTTGTTCAACACATCTCGTAAAACTCGGTTCATCAAATCCAAAAAATAAGCAGGAGCGTTGGTTAGCCCAAAAGCCATAACCAGCCATTCATAAAAACAATTGGGTCCACTGAACGCAGTCAAGGGTATACTGTCCTCAGCTACCCTTAACTGGTGGAAACCCGAAGCTAAATCCAAATGGGAGAAAACAGAAGCCCCATGGAGTTGATCAAAAAGATCATCTATATGGGGCAAGGGATACTTATTCCTAATAGTAACCTTATTCAACTCTCGATAATCCACACAGAATCTTAGTTACCCATCCACTTGGTCACAAAGACTACAACAGAACCCCAACTGGAAAAACTAGGTCGAATTAAACATCTCTCTAAGAAATATTGGGTCTGCTTCACTAACTCTTCTCTCTCTCTCTCTCCCTCTCTCTCTCTCTCTCTCTCTCTCTCTCTCTCTCTCTCTCTCTCTCTCTCTCTCTCTCTCTCTCTCTCTCTCTCTCTCTCTCTCGGCGCCATCCTTCAGCTGGATTGAACAACAGGTATTGCTCCCGGAACTAATTCGATCTGAAATTCTATCTTCCGATGCGGGGGAAAACCTCTAACTTTCTCGAAGACATCTGGAAAATCTTGGACCACTACGATGGATTCTACGCCTTTTGGGGATGCTTCGATTCCATGCAAAAGATTACTCAAGTGAACTCTAGAACTATCGCAAGTCACTTTTGCGATCCTTCCCAACTCATTTTCCAAAGACACAACTCTCTCTTCACACATCAAAACATCCTTATGCTTATCCAACCAATCCATTCACAGAATATGGTCAAACCCTTTGAAATACAATACAAATGGATCGCAAGAGAAACTATGAGACGGATAAGAAATTCTTAGGCCTCTACAGATCTTATCTAACTTGTTCACTCCCCCTATATGATTAGATACAAAAATAGGCAGTCCACAATACTAGGGGTAAGACAAAACTTCTCTACCGTATTCAAAGAAATAAAACTAAGGGATGCACCAGAATCAAACAAAACTCTAACAAAAATGCCTTCTAAAAGCAAAGTACCTTCCAGAACGCCTTTGCCTTTCCTATCGGAAGAAGTTGATGGCCGTTCTTGAATAGAAAACACCTTAGTTGGTCGAGCTCTTTGAAGAAGTGGACAAGCCTTCACCATGTGCCTTGGCTGTTGACAGTTGAAACGCAAAGATTTCTGAACTAATGCAGACCGGGGTCCACTCTGACGCTGCTGCTGTTGCTGAGTTCTACCTCTGGGACACTGTTTACCCAAATGACCCTCTTGCTGACACACATAACACTTACGAGGTCCATTGTTGCTTCCCTATTTCCCTTTGCCTTGATTCTTCCAATTTGGTTTGAATTTCCTTTTGTTAGGATTGGAAGAAGTTCCACTCGGCGCTGCTACAGATGCCAGGGGTTTCTTATTCATAAGTTCCTCATACCTCAATGCCATGTCGATCAATTTACGAATGATCCCTTAAGATGTGCGGTCATTTTCTCGTGGAACTCGGGCCTCATTCTCAGCACAAACATCTCTTTCTTTGGGTGTGTCAATCAGACCAGGTCCGTAGCAAGATAATTCATTAAACTTAGTCTCATACTCGGATACCGGACATACTCCCTTGCTTCAGATCCAGAAAATCTCTATACATATGAGTCTTCCCGGCTGTAGGCATAAATTGTTCCTCAAACTGTTCCTTAAACTTACTCCAAGCAATATCATCCTCCGAAATATTCACTGTAACTGCATCCCACCATGCTGCAGCTCCTTCTTGAAGTTGCCACGATGCCATCACCCTCTTTTGCTCATCTGATAGATTCAAACTCTTAAAAATTCGCTCACATGAGCGTAACCAAGCCTAAACTTCAATGATGGACTCTGATCCTTTAAAAGGTATTCCTCCTAGACTAGTGAAATCCTTACACAAAGCAGAAAAACTGACTCGAGGCAGCGTTGGATTTACAGCCTCGCTAGCCGTCGGACCTCTTCCATTAGTGGTCGTCGTGCTGCACACAACTCTGCCTCTCCTTCCTCTAGAACTAATGTTTGCAACCTGAACAGGTAACCCAACAATTAGATAGGTATATAGATATATAAAAATTACAAGTATGCGCTCTCAAGATAGATATTACTCCAAAGCCTAGGTATTATCTCAACCTTGCGCTCTGATGCCAACTGTGATGACCAATTGTTTAACTTGGATCGATGTGGTTTTTGGATAACAAATTTGATTTCCGATCCCGGTCACATTGAAATCCAAAGTTTCTTAAAGGCCAAGTTGTTTAAGGTTTCAACAATTTAATTACACTTAAAACTTTGTATACACACAATAATTCAGCACAGATAACAACTCACATTTATCACAACTATATCCCAAGAATTTCAAATCACAGAATATCATAGATTATCATACTATAAATATCAATCCAGACATTCTATACAATCAATCATCCATAAGCAAGACTTATTAATCCCATAATTATAATTAATTTAAATAAGTCAAATTAAATTATTTATTTATTAATTAATTACCTAACCTGCTTAATTAATATTAATTAATTACAAACCATTTTAATTAATTGTTGAATTAATTAATCATTCTTTAATTACTTTTATGAATTAATTAATCTTTAATTATTAATTAATTTTCCATTAATTATTAATTAACTAATCCTTAATTACTAATTAATTAACCCTAATTATTAAGTAATAAATCCTTAATTACTAATTACTTAACCCTTAATTACCAGTTAATTAATCCTTTATTACCAATTAGTTAATCCTTAGTTACCAATTAATTAATCCTTAATTACAAATTAATTAATCATTAATTACCAGTTAATTAATCCTTTACCAGTTAATTAATCCTTAATTACAAATTAATTAAACCTTAATTACCAGTTAATTAATCCTTAATTACAAATTAATTAAACCTTAATTAACAGTTAATTAATCCTTAATTAAAAATTAATTAATTAGTCTTAATTACTTCATTAGTTTAATTAATCTTTAATTACCCTTTTAATTAACTGCATAATTATATATTTCATTTAAGTTTAAAATACACTTAAGAATTTAATTAAATTAATTTAAGTAAAAATAAATCATACAACTTTCTTAAAACAAATATTTAAAAACATATATAAAATAAAATTGATTCAAGAAATAATTTAACCTTGATTTATTTTAAAATTTTTAAAACTTGCTTAATTTAAAAACTTTAAACAGTTATGAAAATTACCAGAGTCCAACCCTGTATATAGTCGAGCCCAGACCCGAGAAAATTCACTTCTTCTCTTTTTTTAAAAAAACTTAGCTTAGTATAAAATTTTAAAACCTGTTAGCATGAAAACACTCTCTCACATCCCACTCGAAACTAGACTCGAGTCTCATCACTGCTACCCCGAGTTCTCTCCCAAACCAACCTTTCTTTCCTAAAAACACTAACATCCAGACCAATCCTCTGACACGCGTGCATGTGCACCGATGATCGAAACGATTCCAACCATCGACGCTATCTCCGGCACATCGACGATCACCTCCACTTACGATCCCGACCACCCAAACTTCCATCTAAACACAAAATCGAAAACAAGCCATCTCGAACAAACTAGAACCGAACCCATCAACTAAAAACCACCTCGACACGACGCTGCCGACCACCAGAAACCACGAAACTCCGTCCACAGGTTCGCTGAAAACCCACGCTTCATTCCCTCACACCCGATAAACTCTGATGCTCAGGTGACGCTGTAGTAACCAATTCCCAACCTCGACCAAACCCAGAGCCTAAACCCTACTCCGATGATTCGTCGCCGCCATGATGATTGATAAATCCCGCGACTATTTTTGCCGAGACCACTGACCTCCAAGCCACCTCCAGTCGCGATCTCGACCACCTCGAGCCTTTCGATCACTAAAAAAGCTCAAAACCCTAGTTCTTATAAACCCGACAATTCTCTCAATTTACAAACTGAAAAATTATGATTTTTATTTTAAAAATCCTAGTTCTCAAAGACAATTCAGATTATATAGGTCAGAGAATTGTGATATTTAAATTTAACATGTTTTAAAGTTTTCCGTTGTCTTCTTGATGTTCCAGATAATATTCAAACTTATTTTACTTAAATATATTTTTAAAACTTAGTTTATGTTTAAACAAGGACAACTTGTTTGAATACCAAAGCCTATAAGAGATTAAATGAGGAGTTTTGAATTTTGATCTAGATTTTTAGCCCGTAAATATAAAACAGGGATATATATATATATATAAATATATATATATATATATATATATATATATATATATATATATATATATCTGTGTGTGTGTACAGACATGCACACTTAACAACTTCATGTTTATAAACTTGTAAACATAATTTCATTCATGCAAACAACTAACATATCATCGTTTCAAATATCATTCACATGCATCAAGATTAAACAGTTTTAAGCTTTGTTTACTCACTGTTATAAGATGAGCAGAGAAGTTTGAATAGAGACTTTAAACTGGAAATGCTTAATGATCTTTTGAAAACTTATAGACTGGAAATCACTTTTTGATCTGAAACTTAGTTGTTGAAATCTTGCTTTTAAAAACTGAGATAAATTGCTTGATCCAGTTGAGTTTGCTACATGTGTGAGATAGTGGTTTTGAATTTGATTTAATTTTCTGGTTTAAGGTTGTGTACAGGCTTTGTTTTCTTGTGTTTGAAAAATGAAGATAGGAAAAGAATTGAGAAGAGAATAGGAAAGATATATGTAGCCTTGATTTATGATTTTTTTTAAATAAAAGAAAATGAATATATGTGAACTTGTTTAAATGCATGCTCTTAATCTTACACTTGTATTATGCATGTATTAATTAATTTTAATATGTTTTTATAAATCTTTGTATTAATTTTCTATTTAGTTAATGCAATTTCTTAATTTATATTTATAAAATCTTTTAAAGAAAATAATATAAAACTAATTATATAATAATAAAAATCATATATATATATATATATAAATCCAATTTATTTTAAGAATTTATCTTTTGAATTTCAAATTCGAATTCAAATTCAGTTTAAAATCAACTCACATGTATATACATATATAAATAGCACATATTTTATTTGTTTTAAAAAAATAACTTGCCAATTTTAAATAATTTATAAAAGAAGATTATCACATATTTATTGACTGAAATTCCAGGATATCATAACCACTATCCAAATAAGTGTCTGAAACCCCTTACTTATCGCTATTGCAAAAGTTTGGGTCATCCTAAATCTTCGTGTCCCAAACTTTAAGGCAAGAAAGAGGGAAAGCTAAATGTCGTGAAAGCCTCTAGTAACACTTCTCTTGGTCAAGGTATTTCTCAATCTATCCTTGATGGCATTATTATGTTTCATGATCATCCTATACGAGTTCTTTTTTATACGGGTGCATCTTACTCTTTTATATCAAAAGAACTTGTTGATACTTTGTCTTTAAATGTTATGGGCTTGATGACTTCACTGAGAATTGCGAATCCGCTCGGTGGATCCGCAACACTCATTTTACTTTGTAAAGATGTCGAGATTATTTTATGTGATCATGCTTTCCATGTTGATTTGCATGTTATGCATTACTTAGGTTTGAAAATGATTTTGGGAATGGATTGGCTTAATCGTTATAAAACCCACATCCTATGTCCCTAGAGGACTAACCATCTTCAACATCCTCAATCTGTTAAACAAATTTCTACTGTTCTTAAATATTAAGATTCCAATTCGATAGCATCCTTATATTCTCTAAATCAACATGATGATGATAGTGATGATGAGGAAGATGTCACTTCCCTCTTTCACGTTGTTCTTGAATTTCCTGATATATTTGAGCCCATTTAGGACTACCACCTAAGCAAGCAATTGAGTTCCAAATTAATCTAATCCCTGAAGCTCTACCTATCACTCGTCTCCTTATCATATGTCTAATAAGGAAAATAAGGTGATGCATAAACAATTATCCGAATTGAAAGCCAAACAGTTTATTCGTTCTAGTTCCTCTCCTTGGGGAGCTTCAGCTATCTTTGTGAAGAAATCCGATGGTACACTTATGCTTTGCGTTGACTACCGCAAGCTTAATGATCTTACCATCAAGAATAAATATCCTTTACCTCGGATAGATGATCTATTCGATCAATTTAGCAGTGCTAGAGTCTTTTCACAGTTGGACTTAGCAACCGCTGTTCATCAGCCTCATATTACAGAGGATAGTATTCCTTTGACGTCGTTCCATACTCGTTATGGATCTTATGAATGGTTTGTTATGCCATTTGGTTTAATGAATGCTCCAGCTTATTTTGTTGACCTTATGAATCGAGTTTTTAAAGACTTCCTCGATCAATTTGTTCTCATCTTTATAGATGATATTCTTGTATATTCTAAAACCAAGGAAGAGCATGAAAAACATCTTCGAATTGTGTTGGAAACCATTAGAAGCAATTAATTGAAAGCAAAATTTTCTTGGTGCCACTTTTTCCAATCCTATGTGAAATTCTTAGGATATATTATTTCTGAATCTGGAATTTCCGTGGATCCTTCAAAGATTGAAGTGATTCAAAATTGGAAGAGACCGAAGAGCGTGACGGAAGTTCGTAGCTTTTTTGGATTGGAGGGCTATTATAGTCGTTTCATAAAAGACATTTCTAAAATTTCCATACCTCTTACTAGTTTGACAAAGAAGAGAGTTAAGTACATTTGGTCGGACAAATGTGAAACTGTAGAAATTAAAAGATCTCCTTTCTGATGCTCCTATTCTTCTGATTCCCGAAGGGAACCAAGACTTTATTGTTTATATCGATGCTAGTCATGTTGGTTTGGGAAGTTCTCATGCAAAGGGAATGTGTTATCGCTTATGCTTCTAGGCAATTAAAGCCTGCTGAGACTAGATATGTCACTCATGATTTAGAGCTCGCGGCTATTATTTTCGCTCCTAGAATTTGGCGTCATTGTCTTTTGGGAGATAAATTTGTTCTCTACACCGATCATAAATCTTTGAAGTATTTATTTTCTCAAGAGGAACTTAATTTGCATCAACGACGTTGGCTCGATTTCTTTGCATCTTTTTGATCTTGACATTCTTTATACTCCTAGAAATGGAAATTATATTGTCGATGCCCTTAGTCGTAAGCAACACCAGTTGTTTCCATGATGATATCCAAATGGAATGATCTCTAGACTTTGTCCACTTTTGAGATTTGAGATCGCGAATCCGATTCGTATTCATCTCTTGTTTTATGCATCCTTGAGGCTCATCCTTCTCTTTTAGACCGCATCATGGAAGCCCAAAAGCAAGATCTTGAATTGGCCCTTCTTAGCCAAAGTTGTAGGGATAAAAATAAGGTTAATGGTTTGAGAGACTTTGATATTGACGCTCGTGGAAGCATTCGAAAATTTGGTAGACATATTGTGCCTAATATAAGTGATCTCCATAAAGACATTTTAGAAGATTCTCATCGTTCTAAATTTACCATTAATCCTGAAAGTAGTAAAATGTATGCGGACATGAGGCGACTTTATAATTGGGATGAAATGAAATCCGATATTACTAACTTTATTAAGCGTTTAATGACTTGCCAACTCGTTAAGGCCGAGCATCAAAGGCCCGGTGGGTTAGTGCAACCTTTAGACATTCCAGTTTGGAAGTGGAATCAAGTCTCCATAGACTTTATTGATGGTCTTTCCCATTCTTGTTCGGGTCATGATAGTTTGTGGGTGATTGTAGATAGACTTACAAAATCCGCCCATTTTATTCCCGTTCGGTCCTATCGGACTGTACCTCTTTTGGCCAAACTCTATGTTAAAGAGATTATTAAATTGCATGGTAATACTACTTCTATAATTAGTGATCGTGATCCATTATTTATTAGTGTTTTTTGGAAAGATCTTCAAAAAGCTTTGGGAATGAAGCTTAATTTTAGCACCGCTTATCATCCTCAATCCGATGGACAGACGAGCGTGTGAATCAAACTCTTAAAGATCTTCTTCGTGCATGTGTACTTGATTTTGATGAAAGTTGGAAAGATCATATATCTCTTTAGAGTTTTCTTACAATAATAATTTCCAATCTAGTTTTTGTATGGCACCTTTCGAGGCTTCTACGGAAGGCCATGCCGATCTCCTTCGTGTTGGCTTGAAGCCGTTGAGAAGCTAGTTTTAGGTCCCGATTTTATTTGTGTTTCCACAGAAAAGATTGACCTAATTCGTCATAGGATGAGATAAGTATAAAGTAGACAAAAATCCTACGCCGATAACCGAAGAAGGAAATTAGAATTTTTTGTGGGAGATTTGGTATTTATTCGTGTCTCACCTATGAAAGGTGTTGTGTGTTTCAGTCGTTCATGAAAATTAGCACCTCAATATATTGGCTCATTTCACATCACCGAACGCATTGGTTCCGTGGCTTATCACCTTTTATTACTGGCTCAAATTTTTGCTATTCATGACGTATTCTACGTCTCTCAACTACAGAAATGCGTTAGAGATTCTGATTCTATTCTCGAGCCCGGTGTTATTGAAGAAATTGAAGTTTCAGCTAATTTGACTTATGACCAATATCATACTCGTATCATTGCTACGGAGGTTAAACGCCTTCGTAATAAAGATGTTCCACTTGTGAAAGTTCAATGGTCCGCTAATCCTAAAGATTGTTCTTGGGAATTCAGAGAATTCATCGAGCGAACACATTCGGACTTACTCTCTCGTGCTCTATAAGGTGAACTTCTTGCTTTAACCTTTTCTTTTGTGTTATTATACCTTAGCATGGTTGTTACTCTTTATTTTCTTCTTAAGTATTGCAAGGACGTAATCTCTTTAAGGAGGGGAGTCTATAACAACCCGTATATTTTAAGATTTCATAATTAAATATATTTTTTAAATATCGTGTCGTTGATTTAATTTAAAGTCCGAAACGTGACTTTTTGTAAACAGTCGAATCCAGACTTGAGACCACTTTCATTGAGTTTAAAATGATATTTACAACTTGTCTGAGTATGAATATCGATATATTTGGAGATGATTAGGATTTTGGTATTTTCAATTGGGCTTTGGGTTGTGTTCTAGTCCACTAATCCAACAAGAGAACCCAAACCTTTTACCTAATAACTCCTACTCTACTCCTCTTCATTCATTCATTTCATTTTCTAAATTCCTAACACTCAAGCCGTAAGGGAAAAATGGGGAAAAAGAGGAGAAATCAAAAATCCTAAGCCCTAGTTCATAGGAAATTCAAGTTCTACCTCTAAAATCAAAAAGAAGCTTTTGTAAGCATCCTCTTCATCTTCTACATCTCAATCTCTCTTTAATATTTAGAATTTCCTATAACCTAACTTAGGAAAAACATTGCCTTTGATAATAGATTGAAGATTCTAAAGGTGTAGGGAAGAGGAATTGATCTTGCTTTATTTTAGAGCTTCTCGTTCGTTGTTTTTAAGTTAAATGTGAGTTCTTGAACTCACATTTATGTCTATGACTTTCATTTGTTGTTAGGTATGAATTTCTAACATTTATTTCATGTTCAATTGCTTTTGAATTGAATTGGTTTGGTGAATTTTTTAATTTTTGGTATTTTGAAGTCAAAATCTATGAAATTCCAGACTTCAGCTCAGACGTCTAAGTTTATTCCAAGACGTCTGGATGATCTAGAAGAAAATTTCCAGAACTTCAGCTCAGACATCTGGGAAAACCACCAGGTGTCTGGAGTTGTTAAAATTGGCCAGTTTGCCTTTTTTATGTAGGATTCCGTTTTATCAATTTTTGTTAATCTGATTGGTTGTTGTCATTTATTATCGACTTTGATGACTTCTTTTTTGGATTTTGGGAATATCCATTTGATGGATTCGATATCGATTGTAACGATCCTGAATTTTAATTTATTTTAAATTGATATTTAAATGAATTTTTGAATTAAAATTTGTAAAATTGATTTTAAATGATGCGAGTTTCCCCGATTCAAATAGAAAATATATTAAGTCATATGGGTTTGAAAATTTGTATATATATGAGAATATATAAGTATATATTGGATTTTAAATAAAACTCTTAAATAAATGATTTTGAAAAATAAATAATATACTTTAGGCACAAGTATAGAAATAAATAAATAAATTGATTTAAAAATTTATAAAAGATGATAATTTGAGTTATATAAAATATATGTGTATATAGAGAAATGTAAAACAATAATTTTTAAAGTAAAATTTATGATAAATATTTAAACTAAAAATAGAAGTAAAAAGAATAAGTAAAAGAGATAAGAATAAAACATAAAGTACATAAACAATTAAAGCTTTCATCTCAACCCAAATAAACAAATCAAACATAAGAAAGGAAAACATCTATGTACAAACATAATTAAAATAGAAAATTATTTGTAATACAAAGTAAACTAAACAAAGAAAAAAAAATAGTATATACATAAGTTGTACATACAAAATAAAGAAATGGTATATGTAAACATGAAATGGGAACCAAAGCATTTAATGCCCTCACCCGTAGTACAAGCCAAAGATCATCTCAGCCCCCATAAGAAGAATAAGCTCTGACCTATATAAAAAAAATAATGACATATTTATATATATATATTGTAAATACAATAATCTTGTACCTGCACCTCTTTCTTTCTATATGTACAGCCCTTGTTTACAAGGCTAAGCACACTTGAAAACATTTTTATCAAATTCTTCAAACATTTTCAAACTGTGGCAAAGCATCAAGCTTGGAAAGAATTTAGCTTCATCAATAAAAAGTATGAAAACAAATCAAAATACAAAGAAGATTAACAAAATCACTGTAGCCACCAAGTATACAATATGCAGGTATAAAGGAACAAAACAAAATATGCATGTACACTTAAAAACAAAACCGAAAGCCAATAATAAAGTAAACAAGAAGCAAAGAACTGTACATACATGATTCAAATAGTGTGAAGTTGTAAACCCAATAGCACATGCATTAAATGCCACATCTCCTCAGCATAACTTGATAACATCTTCTCGGCCGAAATGGGATAATTTTATCAATAAACAAATGTAGAACAAATAAAGAAGTAAGCCTATACCCTGTACAACACTGTCTCTCTTAATATACATCTACTTCATTTCATTTTTATTCAAACCAATCTTAGTAAGCTAACCGAAAAAAAAAATGTAAAAGCAAATAGCAAAACCAAAAGAAAAAGAAAACATCACCATTTACAAAATCAAACATCATTCAATTCAAAGCAAAACATGATTCAAAAAGAAAATTCAAACTGCTGTTTCAACTTGAAGTTCTGAGCTTGCTTTACTGGAAAACAGGTGAGCAAAACATTCCCCTAACTTTGCTATTTCCATTGATGTTTGGATCTATATTTGATATATGATGTGAATCATGTTTGGATGGTGGTGAATTGTGTTCACATGCTTTATATATTGAAATGAATGTCAGTGTATATATATTGTGCACAGGAAAGAATGATATTCCTCTGTGTCTCCTGTCCCTGTTTCAAATTAAATTCAAAAGCTTTTCCTTTGATGCTTTGTGGGCTTAAGAATATAAACAAATTATGTTTATAAAATCAATATCCGAGTTTTAAAAATATTTTCGAATTTAATTATCAAATGGTTTCACTATAAACCAAGGATGGACAGTGAAAACACTGAAGAATGTTAAAATTAAGTATTTTAATTTCTTAATTCAACTGAATTATGTGCTTTGTTTTTGGAGGTTATGATTTTTAAGAAAAGGATCAGAATTTCTAAGAAAGGGGATTACGAGCATTCTCGAGTTAAATGAAAATTGGGTTTTGATGAAAATCTGTTGGTCGGGGTGATGATAAATCTCGAGAATAAAAAGGAAGCATGTTTGAATGTCATGGATCATCAGAAAAATGTTCAACGATTTTATAATCCATCGTATTGATCATTCGAGAGCAAATTAGGGTTTAAGGGTCGTGTTTACTGCTTCGAAGTCGCGAGTTGATCGCGCCGTCGCCGTCGTGTTTCTGGCGATCGTGGGTGGGGGAATGTGGCGAAGAGGTCATGCTGCATCTCTGGTAAGGATGGCGTGCTCGCTGGTGATCGGGGATGAGGAGGCGCGGCGTTGACAGGTTTCGATGTGAAGCTAAGTTGTTTTCCAGGTTTCGAGAATAAACTCGAATTCGTTTTTGAGATGATGGGGGAACTTTAGTTGGTTGGAGATTGGTCTAGAGTTGATCGATGTTTTGCCCAATGCAATGGCGATGATCGGAGCCCTTGCGTTTGGCCGTGCATGTGCACAGCACAGTGGTGTTTGGATGGCCTGGGATGTTATCGTGGCTGTCGCGTGATGTTGCTCGAGTATTTTTGGGAAACAAATCGTGTCGAACCCGATGCGCATGAGTGTTTTTATCACTGCAGTTTTTAAATTTTATAAAATTGAAAAGAAGAAGAAGTGTATACAGGGAAGAAGAAGAAGCAGGGTACGGGGAAGCTCGAAGCCATGCTCGGGATTTCAGTTGATTTGCTCGAAGCAAATTTTAAGGGCCTCGGGTATACGTTGTTTCCAGTTAACCTGTTCGGCTTGTTTAGGAATTTTTAATTAAATTTCAAATGATAAACAAAGTTTTAAAAATAATAATAAATTCAAGTTTGTTTAAAACTTAGTTTGTAAATAATCAAGTTTAAATAAAAAAAAAAGTTTAAATTGTTTTATTTGTTAAAAATTTTGAATTTGAATTGTTTTAATAATTAAAAAGGTGATTAAGCACTTGAGTGAAACAAAAAGAATTTATATTCAAAATAGGGATGTGAATTGGTAAAGGAAAGATTTAATCAAAGATTAAAAATTTAAACCTGTACTGAAAGTCGAAGTGAAATTCCAGATTTGGAATTAAATCAGGTTTTATAAATCTAAAAGTTTAAATAAGTTTAACGTAAAGCATACGTTAAATATGTGAATTTAAAAGAGAACTTGATTTGAACTCTTTCGAATTTCCTTTATAATAAAGTATTGGTTAACATGTGAATTTAAAATGGATAATTTAAATCATTTAATTAATTAATGACTTGGATTAATTTAAAAAAAAAGTAATTAAGGGTTTAAAATCATTAATTAAAGTAATTAATTTGGAAAGAATTTATTTATTAAAGGTTAATTAATTAATGGAAGTGATTAAGAAATGATTTTAAGGATTAATCACTTATTGAAATTAAAGTTGGATATTTTGACAAATTAAAGTTAATAAATTATGTAATTAGTTTAAAAGGTTGATTTTATTAATATGATTAATTAAAAATAATTTAATTTGTTAAAGCATTTGATAAATAAATTGATATCAAATGATTCGTAAGTAATTAATCAAGATTGGGTAAATAAATTCGTAAGTAATTAATTTACTTGGAAATAAATTGAATTAATTAGGATTAAACGATTAATTAATCCTATTTATAAATGACTATTAAATACTTGACCTTACTTATGAATGATCGTATTATATGTGATGCCTTGAATTGATTATCCTATCTGATTTGTGACATTTTGTTATGTAGATTGAGCTGTGTATATTTATTTGCATCTGTATATTATCTGTGAATCTGTGAATGGGCGATGAGCGTTATAATTTATATCGCTTATCAACTACATTTCTGTGTTTTGATCTATGATGATTGAATGATGTTGCACTATTGTGTTAAACCCCTTGACCACACTTATACACACACAAATATGGATTTCACGAGGAAATCGGTTAAGTCACAGATTTTTGAAATAGTTTAAAATTTGAATTTTTAAATTCAACTGTTTTGGAAATGGAATCAGAATAAATGTGAAAAGCTTTTAGAATGAAATTTCAAAATAAAATTTATTATTTTTAAATTACTTGATTAAGTTTTGGAATTTAAATAATTTGATTTAAATTTAAATTCAATACTTGAAATTTAATTCTGTAATTTGAAACTAGGGATTAATGATATTATACTAGTCATTATGAGTTAAATCATTTTTAAAGTATTATTTTTGGGAATTTGAACTTAACCCAAGGATTTCAACTCGTATAAATGAATCAGATTTCCAAAATGAAAACTGTTGTTTTCAAATGATAAACACTTTTAGATAAGAACTGAGATTCCAGTTAATTAGGGGAATTTCAAGATTGAATAGAGAAATGATTTTCCTAAGTTATGAATGAATTCTTTTTGAAAACTATGAATTAAATCTGTTTATTTTTAACAGATTTAAATTGATGATTTGTTTAAATCAAATTGAAATGAAATTGTTTTGAAGGTTATAAGTTAAATCTTTGATTTAAAGATTTAACGAGTTAATCAAATTGAAATGAAATTGTTTTGAAGGCTATAAGTTAAATCTTTGATTTAAAGATTTAACGAGTTAATCAACTTGAAATGAAAATTGATTTGGAAAATCTGTGAATGAATCTTTTATTTAAAAGATTAAAATGTGAAAATTGTTTAAAACCGTTAAAGGTTGTGAAAATGAATCTTTTTGTTTAAAGATTGAAAATGGTAATTTGTTAAGCCATTTGAAGAAAAGTTTTGGGTAATAAGTTGTGACTTAATTGAAATCCCATATCCATATGTTTTGAAAATATTTTCGCTCACTATTCGGTTTAGCCGGGAAAGGACCTTTGTGTCGTATAACCCATTCCGAATATATGATACGTCGTTATGGATAGCATTTGAAGACCGGTGATGAAGACCGGGTATTTGCGAAAGCGATAGGATGACCTATCGATTGTTTCTGCACCGAGTCGCGCCGGTATAGAAACTCCCTAAGTGATGGGAAATCCGATCGGGATTGTGAATATCCGGATTGCAAGGACTTCTTTGAAAGTACCTTCGGTTCTGTTCGAACCCAGAACAGACTTGTATGGATAGTATGTCTGACATTACAAGTTGAGATATAAAGCCGATTTCTTTCAAATATATTTCTGTTGGTGGCGGAGAATTTATTCTCTTAGCTTAACACCCTTCTCTGAGACGTACGAGCTCAGAGGTTATATAGTTGAAGGTTATCAGCGATATATTCCCAATTTGGTAATGTGACATACTGAGTGTTGCTGTGAAATGATCATTGTGTTGATTATTTGTGATAGGATCATTTATTTGATCGTCTATCCTGGTGATCATTTCTATGATCATTTGTTGACCCAAAGCATGGCTTTTGTATAAAGTATGTTTTTGTGGACGTGACTTCGTCGAGCCTCACACCCCGTGAATGGTCAAAACAGGAAAGAAGCAGCAAGGTTATGAGGGGTAGCGCCCTTTAGGATACGTGCATTTCCTTCTGGAAAAGGGTGGTATCATGGTATGGAGCCCAGATACTTACTCATGTTGAAAACACTTTATGATTGTGTGAATTGATTACGAGATCTCGGATAAAGGTCCTAAAGGACCGGGGGATGGCATATTCGGTCAGTTGTTACTCAGTTAGGGGTAACCCGGCCTTGTGTTGGTAGAGATCCGGTTTGGTTCTCGGGGATGTCCATCCAGAGGCATTCTCATGTGGCAATGGGAAGTTCCTTGGCCTGATCATTCGTTGGAAATCCAAAGAAACAATACGATCTTGTACGGTTTTAGTTGTAGAACCTGCTTCCTCAGGAGGTAGTTGTAGCAGGCATAATATAATGGTACCTATGCTGGCTAAGATTTATATTCTACTTTCGAAATGATTTGTTCTACACTATGCACTAGTAATAATATCAAATGTTTCTTTTTAATACGTATCAAGCATCTTTGACTAACATAAGAAGAAATCTCCTCCAAGTCTGCGTTTGCATTGTGTGTGTGGCGGGAGGTCTTATGGTAGTCTCATTTCTAAAAAGCATTGCGAATTGACTTTGAAATCTTTTGTTGAATGTTTAAAAGATAAACTGTTTTTGTTGCTCACACCAGTCCCACGAATGATCCGGAGTTTATTGTTTCTTTCCTAAACTCTGGGTGCTCATTATATTTCTACACGAGCAGTCTAGAGTTGGGTTTTTTTCAGACAGTCAGGTTTAGTAGATTATCTAGAGTTAGTTCAGTCTTTGGATCGCACCAGTCTTTCTCGTCTTGGTGCATCGTTATTGGGAGTTCGAGCTTCTGCTGGATTGATTCTTGGAAATGGAGTTACAGTTCTCGGAGTTCTCTTTTGAAGACTATCTTAGAGTTATTTTGTTCTGCTGCTAGATGTTATCTATCGTTTTCTTTTCCGCTGCTATTTTATTGTATCATATCTCTGATGTATATTGATATCTATTGGATCATCTGTTGTAGCAGATATTGTATCAAAGCTGTATATCAATGTATTATTCTTTTATTCCGCTGTGTTGTTTACTTAATGATTGTTATAAGCTCCGGCGAATCGGATTTGAACGGTCGAATCTATGGCATTCGAATACGATTTGAAGTATGGATGTCGATTTTCGAGCGGGCAAAATTCGAAACGTTACATCGATTTTCATGATTTTAATTCACGTCGTCGTATGTGAATTTTTGGTGATAGATTGTTTTCATAATCGTTTTTGTGTTTTGTCACTTTAAAATACAAAGGTTTCTATACTAGTAGTAAATATTCAAATTCTTTCATAAAAATGATATCAACATTACTTCTAATACAAAGCTCGTTTTTAAAACCGTTTTCCAATCTATTAGTATATACGAACATATACCTCATTCGTATGAGAAATCCAATTAAACAACTTAGCAAAACAAATGGTATGAAAAGCTTGAGTTCACTTCATCAATTAATTCTTAGACTTGTTCAATTGAAACCTTGTGACAATTTTCGAGTGAAAATCTTCAGTTCGTTCATAAATTTTTAATTAAGGCAGTGGTTATGGGACATGAAGCTAAACTCATTTATTTACTAGCTTGGTGTAATTTACAATTATTGATCAACGATGGTCATTTTATGATTTAGAGTAGTGATGTGCGATGTCTCTTTGTCTACGTGGTGGACTAAACCCCGTTTGTGGAGTTTCTGCTCAAATTGGTGGGGTAGCGACGCATGGTCTTTGGGGCGTTTGTGGAGCTTCGGCTCAAATTTGATAGGTTAGCAACCATAGAACAGCTTTTCGTTTGTGATATACGTGTTGGTGAGGTTTCACCAATTTTTGCGATTTGCATTGATATGTTTTGTCGATATTTGAGGTTTGGTGAATAAGCTAAAGAATATGATGTTCTTTTTAGATACTTTAGGAGATTTAAGATATTGTATGATTTTTGTTGTTATCAAATGTATACTTGTCATAGTATGGCATTATTGTTATCATATATTTTTGTCGTATCTCTTATTCTATCTCATCCTATATGATATTTCTAGCTAGACTGATCTGTTTATTATTTTTCTTCTTAAATAATACTCGGGTCAGACCGAGGTATTTCAGGTGCTTCCACTTGACTTCTTAGCACGGACTAGCTTTTGACTTTTGGCTAATTACTTTAGCTTAGTATTTTTTGTTTATATACATTCGAGATAGAGACTCTTTGATGTATACATATTCTTTTGTCTAGCACTTGTACCTATTCTTTTGTGATGTAGTGAATCTTGTATGACTACTACTTTGATGTACACTTGTATGTATTATATTTATATCTGTTTCCGCCTTAGTGATATGATTATCTGTGACTCATTTCTGTTATGCTTATTATATATTTGTTTCCGAAGACCACATAGCACTATGTAGTAGCTTTGAGTTTGTATTTGATACATCAGATTTCATCTTGGAATGAAATGCATGACATACTATCTGACATATTGGTACTCACACAAAGCAATTACACAGATGGTCGCTTCTCAGCAGCCTTATTCTTCGTACTAAATGACGACAATACCCAGTGGTATTCTTGATTAGTGTGGGTATAGAGGTGGGCAGCTACAGTGCTTACTTCCTCTCTCATATCATCACCATTGTAAATTCCTTTAGTCACTGGACAGACCACATCAAATTGAATATTCAAACCTCCTGCCTTCAACATCACGAGCCCACTGACCATCACCAGACCCTCTGCCATCATTTGGTTGCTTCAAACCACCCAGACAGCAAACACCCACATTTCCTACCACACTCTACCATCCAACTTCCTACCCTACTCCAAAACATTCCAACTTCAAAACTTCAAAATAGTCAATACCCTGTTACGATGCCACAATCCATAAAACCAAACATCCCCTACCTTGCTACTCTCCGACAATCTGAACTTCACTCAAACCATCACTTCATTTCAGCCTGGTGACTGAACAACCATTCAAACCGACATTTTAAACTGACTACTTTTCCTCTACCCGCAACAATTCTTCAAACTATTCAACAACACTCACTTGCTGCCTTTAGACAACATCACTTCATCACTGATCATCCGCGTACTTCACTTCTCCTCACTGACCATATATCAGAAATAACTCTTTCACCTTAAAACTTCACTGTAAAATACTGTCAACACACTGCTAATACCCATTGTCCAAACTTCCCATCCACAAACCTGAACATCAAGCTACCCTGTACATTCCCCTCTCCCATTATTCCATCAACATCCACCCATCACCATTCATACCTTCAGCGCTTCAACAACAGCACACTTCACCATTACAAAACTGCTGCATACGTCGAACAACATCCTCCCTCGCGAATCGCTTCACACCGCCTGCAGCAGTAAACTACGAGCACAAACCTGAAACCGCCTCCCAAAAATCCACCAACCACCGAATTTGCCACTTCCTCTAACATCACGCAATCGCAAACACCACGAATCCCTAAATTGAACTTCGGCAACACCCAAATCGCAGTAACCCTACCACAACAATAGAACCAGCAATAGAATTTACGTTCATAGAGAGAAGAAGGAAGAATTTGTGTTTGCAATTTTTATTCTTACTGCATTCTTAATTGCGTTGAGAACTTAGTTGAAAATTTGGTTAGCAGTAATTGTTTTTGGCTCGGGGGTTTGCTTGTGGGCTTTAAAGTGTTTTGTGAAGTAATTGTTAAAATTCTCTTTTGGATTAATTTTTTTTTAACTTTTATTTTGTTTAACTCTTGATTAAAAAATATATTTCGTTTTTCTTTCATTTGTCTTTGCCTTAGTTCTATCTTAAAAAAGGGATTGCTTTCTTTTAGCTTTGTTTATTTTATCCTAAATTTTTTTTAATTTTAATTTGTTTTGATTTGTTGTAATTTATGTTATTTTAATTCGTTTTAAGTTCCATCCTTATTAAAAAAAACTATATATGTCATGTTTTTAATTTCTGGTTGAGGAAATAAAAAGAAGTTGCTGTGATAAACTGCTTTGTTTTGTTTGCTAAAAAATAACTGCTTAGCTTGCTAATAATTTTTTTTCCATTTTAAAAATAAATTGCTAATAATTCTTCACGCTGCGGTATCGTGCCTTTTTCCCTTGTTTTTATTTTACATTGTTGGTTGCTTGCATTTAAAAAAAAAATTCAAAAACAAAAACAAAAATCCATTCATAGTTGCATTGTTAATACATATTTAATTTCAGTTTTGCATTTCATCTTAGAATTCGTTAATAATAACGGTTAGACATCGATAACGCTTAATTGTATATGAACAAGTTGTCTTCTTTAAACAATTTAATTTTTTAGTGTCTAGATTACGGTAGAGCAATAACGATTTATAAATATTATGGTAATTCGTAAATATTATAGTTGTTGTTTCTCTAAAATTGCTTAAACCTTCGACTACATTGCTACGGTAATTCGTGGTGCACCGATTAATCTTGTCCGTTACCTGGCTAAGAACTTTCTTATTGAATTAAGACAAAGTGTGATTATACAATTTTGGGTTAGGAGCTAATTAGGATACAAAATTTGTAATTGAACCATTGCATTCATTTATTGCATTAGTTCGTGCATATAAAAAAAATTCAAAATCCAAAACTAATTTTTTTTTTAAATATCCTTAACTTAGTTTTTAAATCCTTTCTTCTGATATTTTTAAATCAAAATCGAAAATCCAAAAAAAATTAAGTTAGTTTTTTTAGAAAATAAAAAAAATCCGAAAAAATATAAAACCTTTAAAAAAAATTGAAAATTCAAAAACAAAACAAAAATCAAATTTCTCTTTTGAAAAATAAACTCGTTTTGGTAAATAGTTTTCTTTTATAAAAAATCCAAAAAAAATACTTTTGAAAATGTCCGAATTTACTTACTTCCAAGAATTTTACAATAGTTGTGAAAATCAATATAGTCCATATAGTTTCACACCAAACTAGTATGGATATTTTAACGAAAAATTTGTACAAACATTTCAAATTTCAAACAACAAAATTTTCAAAATGAGGACCATCCCTCAACTGTTAAAAAAAGCATGGATACGATTTCATCTTTACTTGAACTCTTTACATAAAAAAATCAAAGGATAAATGATTTGCGTAATTCATATTTGTGCAATGGTTCAAGTCAAAGTTTTCAAAATAATCAAATTTGAATTCACTTCAAAGTTCAAACGATTTCGATTATAACTCATGCCAATACAACTTCGAACTCCAAAAGGAATTTCAAAGTCAAAATGAAAATGCGAATCAATTTTCAAATAATTTTGGCAATGAGAATAATCTTGACTGTGGTTCAATGACAATTTTTGTTCTCAATAAATTCAAATTGAAAATCCTCAAATTAATAACTACAAATTGGATTTTGTTGAGCAAATGGACGAAATTTACAATGAACACACAGATTTGTTGTTTGAAACTTATATGAAACAACGTGAGTAACAAAATCAAATTCAAACGTGTGACGAGTCAAGCGATAATCCACCTTTTCTGAAAATTGATGATTTTCAAACAACAATTTTGAAATTGAAAATAACGATCTTAATGAAGCTGTTGAAAATTTGATAATCGAGTTGAATTTCAATTCTTTTAAGATTGTGGAACCAAAGTTAAAATTCGATCTTTTTTTTCCAATTTTTAAAAATTTGAATAAATCAACTTTGGATTTTGAAATTGTTACGTGCAATGAAGTTGTTGATAATCCAACAAAGTAATACGAATTTAATGAACGTAAATTCTTTGGACTTTTGAAGATAAGTTGTTGAATTATTAAGGGGAAGATTTAAATCACCATTTTGATTTTGAAATCAATAATTCTGAAGAAGTATTCAATGATAAGTTTGAATTTCAATTTGGTGGAAATAAACTTGAACTTCAATCAGTTGTTTTATCAACCCCAAAAATCATCGAAACTAGAATAAGTCATACGATTTTTAATAAAATGACATTCCTTTTTCCAAATCAACATTCAACTCCAAAATTGTTTATGGTTTGGTTTTCCATGCATAAGCTGTGTCTCTCATACTTGATGAGACAAATGAATTGGTTGTTTGAAAGGCCGATTCATTTACTCTTTAATGGAATATTTTCTGATGCCTTGTAAATAATGCTTTGTGCATTTTCATGTAAATATAGGTCATATTTTTATTTTTATTTTTCTCCTTTCACTTGGGTTGACTGTGGGGACACAGTCAAAATCAAGTGTAGAGGAAGCCTCATTTTCTTTTTCTTTTTACTTTTCATGGTTTATTTTTGCATTTCCTTTCCAAAACTTAAAAAAATTATAAAAATTCCAAAACAAATTTTCTTTTTTCTCGCATTTTAATTTACCTTTAAAGAAACACTATAGGATAAGTATAGGATTTTGGTTATTAAATTGAAATTTTTGGAAAAAAATTTGTCTCAACAAAAATAAAAATAAAGTGTGATTACAAGTAACTATGGTTTAACTGGTATATAGGAAGATTCATGGGTGATAATTATGAAGTATATCCTAATTGAAAATCTATGTTTAAGATAGTGGTGGATTTAAAGAAAAGGATATAACATTTTTTGTCTTCTAAGTTAAATGGTGCTAAGATGATTTTGCAAAACTCTCTCTTCAAAGAAAAACAAAACAAAAAAAAGTATAACAAAAAAACAAAAACAAACAAAAAAATGTATTTGTATATATGTAAATATTTTTTATTAACACCTAGAGTCATGTGCTCACAGGCAAGTGTGTACACTTGACATCCTCTGTATCTTTATCACGTAAGCCCGAATGGCAGTGCACGATCGGTATATCTGGCCTTAAATTTATTCAACCTCAATCGGGTCTCGGAAGTTTTTTATCCTTTGTTTTTTGCGTCACGTGCATTACGTTAAAACGTGATCACAGTGGCTGGTCTTCGATTTACCATCGATGGAGAGTGGTGCACCATAGTACTGTTCCGTTTCAAATCCATACACCCATTTCTAAAAGTCATACGCCACTGTTTTGGCATTTGGGCCGGATGTTGCACCTTATGCCATAGATGTTGCACCCTGTGGATATTGATTCTTCGGACGACCATAACTGTTAGCTCATTTAGAGTTAAAAGAGCCATAACCGGTCAAAACGAAGCTCTCAGTGGGTTCTACGGCTTTTCTTTAAGCCGTCAATGGATATTTTCATACCAAAAAAGACTATCTGAACCTCAAAGCTTTGATTGCTTTGATTCCTTTAAGCATGTTATCAACCGAAACAATGAGTTAAACTACAGTCTATTTGTTATGATAACTTGATTTTTGTTGGAAATTCTTACAAGTAAAAGGACTTAAATTTATTGATAATAACCAAAACATATATTTAGCTTATTTGTGTCAATTTAAAAGTAATTTCTTCATTTGTAAATATTTTCAAAATCCATGCATTCATATCTTTGTAAGTAAATCTTGCATTTAGGAATTTTTCATTTTGTAAATATTTTCATTTGGATTTTGTTGGTAGTATCCACTGAATACCCTCATGAGACAATACTCGTCCTACTAGGGACACCTAGAGTTTAATGGCTTGTTGCATACGCTCAATGCAATCGTGCTCCCTACGAAAATAGATTTTTCTTAGTTTATTTCTTTATTCGAGGACGAATAAAAAGACAAGTGTGGGGTATTTGATGTGCATGTAAATGTTCATATTTTTACTTCCATATTGTTAACAAGATTTCTTGTCAACACCTTAAAGTTATTCCAAGTAATGTTGTAAATTCAAAGCGTATGATTCCCTTAAGGATTACTTTTGTATCCTCACTCATAAATATCTTGCGAATCAAACATTCCATTGACGCCGAAAGGTTAAGTGCTTGGGCTAAGTGACCTGCTGGCTTCATTGATCTCGCTTGTAGTCTTTCACAAAGGCTGTTAATTTGATTAGATCAGGTTTTCCTAAATTGAGTCTTCAAAAGGTAGGATTCAATCCTATCGAAAGGTTAGGGAGACAGCCTTCCTTGAATTAGGGTTGGAAATCAATTACTTTGGTGAGAAGGTAATAGCTTCCAACTTGAACGAAAGGTTTGATCACTTATATTGAGTAGATTCAAACCTTGCCAAGAGGTTAAAACAGTTGAATCAGCAATTTTGGAAGGTTTCAGTGAAAGTTAATCCAAATACGTTGTTGACCTTGTCAAAAGTTTTAGGTTGAATGGTTTAAGACTTCGAAAGGTTGCGGTTATTGATTTTTCAAGAGTGTTGTCGACCTTGTCGATAAGAACCTTCTAATGAGGTTGAATCTCCTTGCACAGGTTGAATTTCCTTAGATTACTTTGTATAAAAAGTCAACCTAGATCTTAGCCGAAGGGATAGGGGGCATCAACTGTTTAGGGTTCGAATGGTTGTTAAGGTCAGATAAGCTCCTTCTGAGAGTCCGAAGGGTTTAGGTTGTAGATCTTAGACCTCCAGAGGGCTGCGAAGATTGCTTAAGAAAGAACATCTTCATTTCTGTTGATATAAACCTTTCGGAGGAACAACACCTGAAAATTACGATCAAGCTAGGAATGATCGAAGAAAAATGTAAATAAAATGCACAAAGCTTAAGACTTCCCTTTGATCCTCGAATGGACTTTTCTTCCTATTAAATTTCCCCAAATCACTACCTAATTAGGGTTATAGAGCTAGGATTTTAGAAGTTACAAGTATAGAATGAAGGAAAGTCCAACCCCCCCCCCCCCAAACAGGACCCTTGGGTCTTATTTATAGATGGCGGCGGCCATGCTTCCATCCATGTGCTTTTGGCTGGATCTAAGGGTTCCCTTTTTGTATACAATTGCTAACCTTTCGGCTTCAAAGAAAGGTTTTCCTTTCACCTGTCATCATGGATCTTTGAACACTACTGAAGGGTCTTTTCTTTCATTTGTTTTAGGAACCTTTTGCCTTTGTCAGAAGGTTTGTCATCTATAGAGTATGTGAACCCTTCGTAGGTGCCGAAGGGTTCCTGGCTATTGTGAACCCTTCGACTTGGTTGGAAGGTCGCTTTTTTACTTGGATGTTGCGGAGGGCTGAGCTTTCCTTGAATGTTGTCGAAGGGTCACTTAACATTCTCTACTGACTTATGAGTGTTGTTTTCATCATAGACCCTCTGGCACTGTCGAAAGGTATTTAATAAGTTTTCCAACCAACTTGAAAGGCTCATTATGCTTGCGAAAAGGTTGTTATAGGGTCATTTGCCCTTGTCTTTACTTCCTTGCCTTCTTTGGAGGGTAAGAGCTTCTTGGATATTGTGGAACAATACCCTTCGTCTTCTTTGAAAGGTCTTGAGCCGCTTTATATTGTTGACTACATTCCTTCAACTCCTTCGAAAGGTCTGCTTTGAGCTCCTTCTCCTTTATCTTTGTTGAAAGACCTCTTGTCCTAAGTGAAATGCGGATTCTTGGAGCATCGTCATGCCTATGGACTTTGAAAGATAGCCTTGGACTTCGCAGGAAGCTCCTTGTCGGAAGGTATGATTATCCAGAACATCTTGGTGCTTTCTGATCATTCCTCATGTTTTCGTGACCCTTATTTCATACATTCATTCTTTTGAATATTTTATGGTTAAGATTTAGCCTTCCTGTATGAAAGAAGCTTTTGTTCTTTAGAAAAAAACTCCAATGAACTTCCTTCTTTGCTTTCTACAAAATAGATTATAACTTCTACTAAGATTGTGACTTTGTTATGAAATTTTAATGAGCAATCTCAAATTTACGTTGCTAATATTCAAGATGTCATTAGAGTAATATTTCTATATAAGTAGCTTTGTAATGACCATAATTAAACTTCCTTAAGAATGTGGAGTAATATCACCTGATTTGCATATATCGGTTCAAATAAATGAACACTTGGAGAATATCTGTTACAGACCCTTGATATTTCTTTCTCGAGTTAAATCTTTTCAATCTGTGGAAATTAATTTCATGCTATCGGGGACCATTCCTTGTCCCTCTAAGTTTCCTTCGGTTTCAACCTTAAACCATTGATTGGTAATTCTCATGTAGTGAGAAAATAGAAAGTAGTTTAGTAATGTTTCTATTTGGTGTCATGAAGGTCTTGTATCACAAAATTATATAAAGGGAACCAAGAAATCATGAACTCATGAAACAAGTGATCAATATGAAATCGTCATGAAAATTCAATGGGAAATTGTAACACGTAAAATTCATGAATCATCATAGAAATAAGCAGGGAAGTTCAATAAACCAATAATTCAGCAAGAAATCACCACAGTGATTTTAATAAAGAGATCAAGAATACAATATCAGCAAATCATCACAAAAATCCATAGGAAGAGTAGAGTTTACTAAACCCGAAAACCAACAGGATCGCCAAAAATTCAATAAGGAAACCTGGAATCCGAAAGTCCTATATCATTATGAGAGTCGAAGAGGAATCCAAAATTCATGAAACTAGAAATTAGAACTTCAATAAGGAAACTTGAAATGGGAAATCCTCGAATCATCATAAAAACTCATCAGGGAAATTAAGAACTCATTAAATCAAGCAACTAATAGGAAATCATCACGAAAGTTCAATGGGGAGAAACTCAATATCTAGAATTCACAAACCATCATAAGAGACCAATAGGGAAATACAAAATTCATGAAATTGGTAATTTAATTAAAATTTATCATGAAAATTTGACATGGTAACAGAGTATGAAATCTGTAAATTATTATAAAAAGCAATATGGAAATTAAAAATTTATAAAATCAAGAACTTATCCAAAGTCTCATCAGGATATCATCTGACGAATTAAATATTCAAAGCTCCATTCAATATAAGTACGAAGCTATAGATATATCTAATAATAGCATATTTAGTAAATTTCAAATAAAAGATAACTAAGTTGATCTAATCTTAATTCTAAGGTTATTCACAGGAAAGTTTCCTGTTAATAAGTGTGTTGCTTCTATAGTGCCTATAGTTAGTAGTATATGTATATATGTATATAAATGTATAATAGAATCTTCTATCCAATCCTTCACTTTATCTTAAAGGATTCGGGAATCGCTTTCTTAACCTGGTCTTGGAGTGAAGTACTTTATCTTTGTGACTAAAAATTTATTATCTATTCCAAATTCCTTTAGATTTCTTATCATTCTTTGTTTTGTTTCCATGTTATAAATTCCTACTTCAATTTTATGGTCTCATGATTTTTTGTGTATGAAAGTTTCTTAATCCTTTGATGTAGGAATCACTTTCCTACGATTGGACGATCCGTAATTCATTAGCATATCCTTTGCCTCTTTGCGTATCCTCTTTTGGGATTCCAACTTTATTTCAGATGACAGATATGTTTCTTTCTTTAACCATTAACTTTCTTGGGTTCTGACTTTCTTCTTTAGTTATAGACATCTTTGTCTTTATTCTTTTATTTGGAGCCTCCATTGAGCTTGAAAATCCTAGTCCATTCTTTGATGAACCACTCTTTGGGCTTATACATCTTAGTCCATTATTTAATGAGCCACTCTTTAGGCTTGGACATCTTAGTCCATTCTTTGTTGTGCCACTCTTTGGGCTTGGACATCTTAGTCCATTCTTTGATGAACTACTCTATGGGCTTTCCTTATCTTAAAGGGATATATACTTAGCTGACCTTCCTCCAAAAGGCCGTTGATGGGTGCTACCCTGACCCAACCCTTAAGAGGTGGTTTTGGACATTGCGGGTTCTATATCTCCTTCTTGGAGATGCTATGGAATAACATCATAGGCTTATACCCCTGCTTCTAAGAGGTGCCATGGAATAGCATCGTGGGCTTAGGTCCCTCCCTCTAGGAGGTGCCATAGAATAACATCGTAGGATTGAGTATTTATATATGAAAACAAATTTTGGCCAATTAAAATGGAGTCACCTTTAAGAGAAAGAGCTTTACATTTTAGTATATTGAGGACTTATTTTTTGAAAAATTAGTTTGGACTAATGAATCTTTTTAGTAAAAGAATTTTTCCCTAATATGGTCTTCTACAATAACTTTCTTGCTGTTCTCACAATAGAGACACGAATTTCAAATAGGAGACTAGGAGGTCATGATTCATGAACCAACATCCTTTTAGTTGAAAATAGGGTTCTCTAGTTTGAGTTCCAATTAAGCTTTTGTGTTTTCAAATCTTTCTTGAAAATGTATGAATGGAATTATCTCCGCTCGGGTTTTTAGTAAACTTTGAAACATTGAAATTGCTCAGTTTGTAGTATTTTGGTAAGCATTTACTAATATCTCAAATTAGTTGCATAAACCTGCTTTTGGGATAATTAAGTATTTGTTTCACCCTAGGTCATAGGGTGACTGAAAATAGCTTTCTTAAGAGGACATAATTTGAGAAATTTTATTTTTAAATCATTTGCTAAAAAATAGATTTGGTATGTATGGGTTTTCTTCTAAATTGGAATTGAGTTTAGTAGCGATTCAACATTTCTTCTAGGAAAGCCTTGTTGTGGTCTTGACTGAACTGTTGATAATTGTCTCGTGTCAGGCGTTTGAGTTGTCCACTTTAAGTTTTTTGGAGTTTGTCATGGTCTCAGGGATCGTTGAGTGCTTTGGTTTGATTTTTTTACCTATAATAGCATGTAAATTTTAATCAGTACATGATCAGTACGAATAGAAATGGAAATTGAGCTAAAAAGATATGAAAAGAGAAAGAAAAAGTTCATAGTTGAGTTAATGCTGTGAGTCCTCATGACTTGATGGAGATTTGCATTTATAATTTGATGAGTTGCTTCCCTCTCAACTCAAACAAGATGTTCTTCAGTTTTTTGATGAATTCTTCCAAGAAACCTGCCCTGATCATGTCTTGTACTTTCTTTTATAGAACACGACATTCATCGGTTTCATGTCCATTTGCCTTATGGTATTCGGAATAACTTCCACCTTTATTTGGCTCTGGGGAACTCCAAACTTTCTAAGGTGTAATAAAATTATCATTCCCATTCATCTTAGTGTATATATAGGTGAGGGGTTTGTTTAGGAAAACGCAATTCATTTTAGAACTCTTTCTTCGACTTCCTTTTGGGTTTTCACTTTCCCTTAGCCTCTTGTCAAAGCGCCTAAGATCAGATTTCTCTTCTTTGAATTCTCGATGAGATTTTCTCATATCACGATGCATCTCATCTAACTGAATAATCTTTTTTTCCCAGAGTAAGAAATATTGTAGGTCTCTACATCTAGTTATGTAAAGGTCCTTCCAAAAAGGAGTTTGTTCAATCAAAACCTGACCGAACCGCCATGAGTTTTTCCCTATCGGTGGTACTGTCTACTATTAGTGCTTTTACGCTAAATCTATTAAATATTCACCAAGTAACTTCCTTAGTTTCTTTCTGATGGTTGCTAACAAACTAAAGTCCAAAGTTGTATCTCTGAATATAGCGAATTGAGCCACAAAGTCGTAAGTTAATTGTTCCCAAGAATAGATGGTTTCAATTCGATAACTCCTATACCATTTAATAGTGGCTCATTGGAAAGTAATGGGAAAAAGATTACAACGAACTGCTTTTGGAACATTGTATAAGTTCATCCAATATTCAAAAACAACAAGATGGTCATTTGGATCAGTTGTTCCATCATATTTTATGAAGGATTTGAATGTGGAGGAAGATTTTTCGCCATTATTTCTTGAAAATGGGGCTTTTTCAAGGATAACATATTCTTCAGGGTCATAAATTCCTTTTCCGCTAAGTGCATTTACCATCATATGGTGTAGATTGTCATTTTGATTGGTCTCATTTCTATGACTACCCTTGCTGTCTTTTTGTATAAAGCTATTCAACTATTCAAGTGATTTACTTAACCGACTATCTCGGTTTAACCTTTGATTTTCTATCTCATTTGGAGGTCGCACTTCATCCTCTCTCCACAATCTTTATTGATTCCCGGGTTGGAGCTCATTCTGAAAACTCCTCTACTTCTATCCTTTGTGGCCAATATTCTGAACCTTGATCACATTTCTTTCCAATTCCATTAAGTTGAAGGTTGCCTTACTTCTACATTGTCTAAGCTAAGATTTGATTCCATGTGACCTTTAAAGGTTGACCTCCATGTAGCCTCTTTATTGGGATTGCTGTTACAACCCTTAGGTTTTAACATATTTTATGCAATTGATCGGAGATGAAAGTTGTAAGAGATCGGAGGTTCGACCCTCCTTCTAGCGCCAAAATATTGGCAAGATTTCTTGTCAATACCCCAAAGTTATTCCAAATATTGTGGTAAATTCAGAACTATTATTCCCTAAAGGATTACTTTTGTATCCTCACTCATAAGAATCTTGCGAATCATATATTCTGTTGATGCCGAAAGGTTTAGAGCTTGAGTTAAATGACCTTTCGGCTTCGTAGTGCTTGATTGAAGTTTTCCACAAAGGTTGTTCATTTGATTAGATCAGATTTTCCTGAATTAAGTCCTCAAAAGGTGATTCAATCCTATCGAAAGGTTAGGGAGATAGCCTTCCTCGAATTAAGGCAGGAAATCAATTATTTTGGTGTGAAGGTAATAGCTTCCAACCTGAACGAAAGGTTTGATCACTTATATTGAGTAGATTCCAACCTTACGAGAGGTTAAAACAGTTGAGTCAGAAGTTTCGGAAGGTTTCAGTGAAGGTTAATCCAAATAGACGATCGACCTTGTCAAAAGGTTTAGGTTGAAGGGTTTAAGACTTCGAAAGGTTGCAGTTATTGATTGTTTAAGAGTGTTGTCGACCTTGTCGACAAGAACCTTCTGATGAGGTTGAATCTCCATGCGTAGGGTCGAATTTCCTTGGATTACTTTCTATAGAAAGTCAACCTAGATCTTTGCTGAAGGGTTAGGGCATCACATGTCTAGGGTTCGAAAGGTTGTTAAGGTCAGATAAGCATCTTTTGAGTCCAAAGGGTTTAGGTTGTAGATCTTAGACCTCCAGAAGGTTGCGAAGAAGATTGCCTAAGAAAGAACATCTTCACTTCTATTGATATAAACCTTTCGGAGGAACAACACCTGAAAAATATGATCTAGCCAGGAAAGATTGAAGAAAAATGTACATAAATTGCACAAAGCTTAAGACTTCCCTTTGATCCTCAAATATACTTTTCTTTTCTATTAAATTTTCCCAAATCACTACCCAATTAGGGTTACAGAGCTATGATTTTAGAAGTTACAAGTATAGAATGAAGGAAAATTCGCCACATAAACAGGACCCCTTGGGTCTTATTTATAGATGCTGGGGACCGTGCTTCCGTCCCTATGCTTCGGCTGGATCGAAGGGTTCCCTTCTTGTATACAATTTCTAACCTTTCGGCTTCAATGAAAGGTTTTCCTTTCACATGTCATCATGGATCTTTGAACAGTGCCAAAGGGTCTTTTCTTTCATTTGTTTTAAGGAACCTTTTTCCCTTATTGGAAGGTTTTTCATTTATACAGTATGTAAACCCTTCATAGGTGCTAGAGGGTTACTGGCTATTGTGAACCTTCGATTTGTTCGGAAGGTCACTTTTTATTTGGATGTTACCGAGAGCTGAGCTTTCCTTGAATGTTGTCGAAAGGTTGATTTACGTTCCCTACTAACTTGTGAATGTTTCTTTCATCATAGACCCTCCGACATCGTTGAAAGGTATTCAGTAGGCATTCCAACTAGCCTGAAAGGCTTATTAATCTTTCATAAATGTTCTTACAAGGTCGTATGCAATTGAATTGACTTATTTGCCTTCTTTGGAGGGTAAGAGCTTCTTGGATATTGTGGAATAATACCATCCATATTCTTCGAAAGGTCTTGAGCCACTTCATATTGTTGACTGCATCCCTTCGACTCCTTCAAAAGGTTTGGTTTGAGATGCTTTTCCTTTGTCTTTGTTGAAAGACCTCTCGTCCAAGTTGAAAGGTGGATTCTTGGAACATCATCCTGCCTATGGACTTCGAATGATAGCCTTGGATTTCTTCTGAAGCTCTTTGTCAGAAGGTATGATTATCCAAAACATCTTGGTGCTTTCTGATCTTTCCTCGTGCTTTCATGACCCTTCTTTCATACCTTTTTTCTTTGAATATTTTATGGTTAACACAAATTTAATCTAATTTAATTAAATAAATGAGCATATAGGATGTTTTAACATGTTTAAACCATTATTTCAGTTATTTTCAAATCATATTTTATTCATCTTCATATAGGGTCAAAATGGTCATTTTTGTGCATATATTAACTTGAGATTTTATATTTCCACATTTTATTTTTATTTGTAGGAAAATTGGATGGAAATTACAAGATGCTTCATGGAAAATATGCATGAACAAGAAGGTAAAAACAAATGAAGACGGAAATAATTCATTTCATGAAACATGGAGGACCCCACCTACCCATTTACCATGATGTAGAATTAGAAGCTAATGCACATGCTAATAGAGTTTAAAGCTACATGCATGATTAAGTGGAGGAGTAACACATGCTAATGATTACTTGGTGGCCATACTGCCTCAAGGGTACTTTGGGTAGTTTCCAAAAATAGGGTTTCAAACTTGTATAAATACCTCATATGTTCATGTAATTAGTCTCTCTTCCTCTAGTCTCTTAGCCTCCATTTAGTTTACTTTGAGGCTCAAAATTAATCAAAGTCCTCTTTTCTTTTTCATGGCTACCTAGCCATTTTCCATTCATGTATTTTTCTCTTTTAGCAATTTTAATTAATGTTCTTTTCTACTTACATGCTCTCCTTCTTCTTGTAGTAGTGGTTTAGTTTCATTTCTTATTCAAGTATCTTAGCTTTTATTTTAGTTTAATTAGCTCTCTTTTACTTTGCCCTCTTTTTCCTCTTGTTTTTGTTTTATGTTGAATGATACAATTGTTGATATGATTACAAATATGAGATGCTAAACCCCTTCAATTTAGGGGCAGTGTAGCTCTCTTAATCATGTAGCTTCAACATTTTGATATTTTTTTTATCTTTTTCTATGCTTAATGAAAATTGATGTTTACATGACTTATTATTTCATGTTGAATTTGATAGTCTATGTTTCATAACAAAATGGGCCTTGCTTAATCACATTATTCACAAATTGCCTCTTCATGTAAATATGATTATGGCATTGAAGTAAAATTATAATCAAAATTTGATGATCTATACTTCTAATTAATAATTAATAGATCATTCTTAGAATAGATTTTATTTTCAAATTCATTGTCCATTTTCATGAGAGTTAGCAAGTGATTTAGTGGGTATGTTAAAGTTTGATTGTTTATATTAGGCAAATTAATAGTATAAATATTCCATACTTATTGATAAACATGTCAACTAAACTCACTAATGACCGAAAGAGAGATCATCATTTCATATATGATGTTTTATGTGATCTTGCCTCTAAATTGCTTTCTATTCTCATATTTTTATCCATTCTATCTTTCGTTAGATTTTACATTTTTTAGCTTAACACCACTTCAACATTGGTAAATTTGATTGAACGAAAATTTTAGATCTAAGCAGTTCCCTGCGGATCGACCCATACTCACCACGTACTAAAATTGCTCCTTAAGCTTGCGGTTATTTTTAATTATAATTTGATCGGTTATTTTCTAACTCGATAAGAAATCGGCTGGTTCAAATAGCAAATGTTTGACGTTGCATTTCTAAATACATTGATTGATCTCTATGAACATAGCATCTGTTTGGTGGCAGAGAAAACAACTTCTCTGGTCCCAACAACCTTTCCCAAGACATACGAGCTTAGGAGTCATATGTTTGTAGAAATTAGTTTTGTAATCATGAATTGGAAATGTGACATTCAAATTATAATGTGCTATGTGAAAGGTAATCGTTACCCCAGGCCTTTTCAACCGAAAATGGCATAAACAGGGCATGTCGTGAGGCAAAGTGGGTCGCACCCATTAGGGTATGGTCATCGTCCTTCTAGATTACTCTATGTATATTGAGCACATTGTGTATGCTAAGAGAGCTCTCGAATAGATCGGTCACGACCGAGGTGATGTCATATTCGGTTTTATCCACCACCAAGCGGGTTTGTGGGTTGGACTGCCTTGTTAGGTGCAGAGGTTTTGAAGGCGTCGATCCTCGATACATCTTCTGGAGGTGTACTATATGGAAGGTAGTCCCTTACCTTCCATTGCATGGAATTCGTTCTCCAAATGATCCTAGTGAGAGTTTTGTTTGTAGAGCCTAACATATCCGAAATTTAATAATGGTAACAATTTCGGTTGAGATTAATTAGTTTAGTTGCAAATGTTTCCAAAAGAATGTCATTAAAAATAATAACATATAATTTCGCATAGCAAATGTTTTAGTTGTCTTAAGGTAAAAACCCGTTTCGTGTTTATGTGCGGCTTGGTCTTATGAGATAACCTTTGTTTTCAAAACACTTATTTTGGGTTTCTCATACCATTCCCATGACTGTCCCGTAGTTTATTTTCCTTTTCCACTAAACTTTGGGTGCCCTAATTTCTCAAGCAGCCTAGTAGTCAGGTTTAGTTGAAAGAAATCTGGAAGAGCTCAGAACGTGGAGTTAGAATATTCTTCTAAATATTGTTATCCATTTCTATCACACTTATGTACTATTGTATTTTGCATTTGTACGGACATATATTTATGACTTGTTAACAAGAAAACTTGTCAACACACCAAAGCAGTGTCTAAAGCGTAGATGTCTCCTTCGAAACTCTTTTTTGACCAGATAGAGATAGTTGAAACCTTAAGAGATATTTAATATCTTTTTATTCCCTTAAAACCACCTTTCGAAAAGGTTGTTTCAATTTAAACTTCTTCTTGTTTAACCTTTTGACTCAGTCGATAGGCTTAATTCCCTTTATTATACCATTTCAACTGATTAAGTCAAAATTTCGCCTTATTCGACCTTCCGACACAGTCGAAACACCTATATCCCTTCCTATTAAGCCTTCCAAACTAGTTTAGTTGGTTTAGTTATCCTCTTTTGAAACCTCCATTCGAAGCAGTTAAGGAAACTCAAGGGTTGGACCTTAGGATATGAAGTAGATGAAAAGGTTCCGACTTCGTCAAAAGCTTGTCTTTCGATGGCTTGGATTAGGACCTATATATCTGAGGATATTAACTAAGTTAAAGGTTTCGACTTACTCAAAAGGTAACCTTTTGATAACTTGAGGTTTGGAGCTAAGGCTCTAAAGATGTTGGTTGAGGTAAGGGTTTCGACTCACTCAAAAGGTGACCCTTCGATCAAGTCGACTCAAGCAGATCATAAACCGAATCAACAAGAGTATTAAATTAGCTGCATATCCAAAAATATGATAATCTTGCTTTCATTAAGCTAACGCTAAACAAATTGATCAAGTTACCAATCTAATTTCAAAATTTTGGTTTACAAATTTAAAAAATACAAGAATGAAGTGAATGAATTCGGATTCCTTAAACCCGACTGCTAGGGTCTTATTTATAGGTGCGGGTCGGCACCTTTCGAATTGGTCGAAAAGTGGCCCTGGAGACCTTTCGTTTCCTGTGACTAAGGCATCCTTCTACATTGCTTTCAAATGGACTTTAGTGCTTTCGACTTTGTCGGAAGGGTTAGGTATGCTTCTTCACCATATGTTGCTATGTTGTTGCAAGTATGAAGAGGCATAAGCTTTCGACTCTATCAATAGGTAGATTTGTGGGGTTTTGAAGGTGTTGAAATGGTGAAGGTTTTAAAGTGGATGGTAATTTTCAAATATATACTTGATGATTGACGCGGAAACCCTTCTTCAAGTATAGGAGATTGCCATATTGAACTTTAGCAAACATTTCTTTCTTAGTCATGAAAGGTTTCAACCGGTTCGAAAGGCTTAGTAACACTTTTGAAGGTGTTAGGGTTTTGAATGTGTTGAATTGATGATGGTTTTAAAGTGGAAGGTAATTTTCAAATACATACTTGATGATTGACGCGGAACCCCTTCTTCTGGTATAGGAGATTGCCATATTGAACTCTAACAAACTTTTCTTTCTTAGTCATGAAAGGTTTCAACCGGTTCAAAAGGCGTAGTAATGCTTTTGAAGGTGTTGCTCTAACAATTTTTTTTTCTATGGAATGTGAATGAAGGTGAAACCTTAAGTTTCTAAAGGTTTGGCGTGCAAATGAGTGGCAGTAATTTGCTGCCTTCGAAAGGTTTTAATCAACTTATTTGAAATGACTTCATGCAGGCGGAAGCATCTATTTCGAAAGGAAGCACTTAAAGAGAAAGGGTTCTTTAATCCCATTTCGACCCCTTTGAAAGCTTTTAGCACACTTAATCCTTGTTGTAGTATCCCTTCGACTCCTTCGAAAGGCTTTTTTTGATGTTATCATCTTTTGTAAATTCTTCTCTTCTACTCTCCTTGGTTTCGACAAGTTTGAAGTGAGAATTGGTGGTAACACTTGCCCCTTCCCTGTGAAGGGATGCTCTTGACTTTCCAAGTCAACCATTTCGAAATCCATAAAGTTTCCCACCTTCTGATATTCCAGACAGATCTCGACCATTCTTTTAAATTTGATCGGATAGCTTTCTTTGTACCTACTGCTTTTGTAAATCGTGCTTTCTTCTTCTCCTTTTCATTTACTTGCCATTGGAAGCTCACAACGAAAAGTAAAAATTACAACGTCCTTTTGAATCCTTATGTTTATTCAACGCAATCTCAGATCTAAGATCCATGCTTGTTGTTTTAACCCCAAAATTAATTTATCGCGTTCGATTTGAATTTTAAAGTTTTTAGGTCCAAACCCGTATTTCTGTTTTGAGTTGAATATGATGATTTGAATTTTCATTCGTATGAAATTATTCTTGGATTCGATTTATGATGTTAATTTTGAGTTAGAATTCAAATTCAATTAGATTTGGGGGATGTTTGTTATTACTACATATGAACCCCTGCTCAAACTTTATAGAGCTTAATTTAAAATTTTAAGCTTGAATTTGGTTTTTATTGTTAATGGGAATAAATTCATGCTCAAAGCAATTGAACTATTAATCTTTCGAAGTAACAGATTAAAATTGAATTGGGGAAGAAGACACTTTCTGATGGCGTCAAAGAGAAGGCTAAGTTTAATTTGACTTTTCAACCTTTTCAAAAGAGGTTGAGGCGGTCAGTTTTACTTTATTATTTCGATGTCTTTCGAAGAGGTCGAAAGGAGGTATTGTCTTCACCCTTAAATACTCTTTCAAAGAGTTGCTGTAATCGATAAAGAGTGTACGTCTACGAAAGTAAGAGTATGTTTCAACATTCTTCCGATACCTTTCGAGGAAGTCGCCTTAATGTGTGACATAATACATACTTTCGAAAACCCAACTTTCATTTTAAAGGATTCGAAACCTAATGTATATAAAATTGAATTTAATCTGTCATTGGATCCATGTCTAATTTTAATTCATTTTAGAAGACGTTGAGATCTAGCAATTCATTCTTCTCATCATGAATTAGATTGAAGAAAAACATATTTTGTTTAAGTTGAAAATCAAATCAAACCTTTCGACTTGATCGAAACTTACTAGATTGAATCAAGTTTGGCTTGGTATGCTTTCGAAACCATACACCAATTTTAAACTTACTTGAGTAAAAACTCATTTAGTTAACTAAGATTTGACCATCATTCTATACGAACACTATCGAAACGTTCCAAATCCCCTTTTCATTTGTATTGATATTACTTGAACCCCAATCTTTCAACTTAATGAGTATTTATATATTCAAACTAGTTATGTGGGTTTAGCCATTTCTTTTGATAGTAAAATTTTCCTTAGGCTTTTGACATTGTCTAAGGGTGTCTGTAGGTGTTCCCATGCCATTTACCCATTCGATACTATTGGAAGTTGACTTTAACACTCTTTCAAGAATATGAAATTACATATTTTGGTTGATATTTGAATTAATGCAATAGGTTTTCGACATCCTTGAAAGGTGTAAATAATAGAACAAACTATAACTTTTAGTGAAATGATTTCACCTGGCAAAACTATGGGCTTGAAAAAGGTATCCAAGAAACATGAGAAAGATACAGTACCAGAGGTAGAATCTTTTTCAAAGAAGGTCGAGGTCATCACCAAACATTCCCTAATTTCTTCTATAGATGAGGTTGATGCAATTCTCAATGACTTTGGCATTACTGGGGTAGAGGCCATCCCCCCAAGCGATAGCGACATCATTCAAAATCCTCCTAAAGGATACTTCGCCTATACTACTATTCATATTTGGTACAATGGCTTCCTGCCTTTCCTACATTTTTTGTCCAAGTTCTTAACTTACGTGGGCATTGCACCGATGCAGTTATCACTCAATGTGTACACATACCTTCTCCCTTTAGAGCTTATGGCTCTGGGTTCGACCATTCCGTCATTAAATGCTGAAGTTCTCAACTATCTAGTTCGACTAGTCAAACTGAACAATCCGAACAACCAAATCTTCAAAGCTAACCCCCTCCCCCTGTAAAAAAGGTAATCTAAGAAAGTGTGAATAAGTTTAGAGACCAGGAGACGCCGTTCTTCTTTGTCAAACGCTTTCTAAACATTAAGGGAGTCTTTTCTTCTCCTTGTAAGTTGACGATAGTCTTTATCTTTATTCAATTACTTTCTTTTCCTAATCTATGCTTCTTTATCAGGTCCTTCTGTTAAAGATATGAATGAGGAGGATAAGAAAACTATAAAGTTGTTGATTTCAACTTAAGTAGCATCAAAAATAGGCTTACATTGTTGACTCCATCAAACCTTCAAAAACATTCTCTTCTTCCTGCTAGTCAAAGAGTCCTTGGTCAACCTCCCCTTGTTCAACATAGTTCTCGGAGCAAATGCTTCTTATCTTTGGGTGATCCTTTAAACTTCTCCCATATCTCTGAAATTTTCCCAGATCGCTCTGGTAAGCTTAGACATAGTTCTTGTAGTTTGTTGTTGTGCTACTTCTTAAATTTCTTCAAAGACTTGTAATTAATTTTTTTTAAAATTTCAGCAACTGCTCCTCAGGTTGAATCAATCACAATCGGTCACGTTATCTTAACTTCCACATCTGATGCATCATCCTTGACTCAAGCCATCACTAGGTCGAAGATGATTACTAAAAGAAAATTGGGGCAAGGTGGATGCAGCGGGCCCATCTCTCAAGAAGGCTAAGATTGTTGAAGTTCCAAATTCTCCACCACCAGAAGATGATGAGACGTCGATGTGGGCAAAAATTTAGAGAGTCCTATTGTTTAAGCTTCTTTTGATTGATCCAAAACGACTTCCTTAAAGGAAAATCCCCTATCTCCCTTCGTCGTTTCCTGCTCTCCTCATGTTATTGAGCGAATCCAAAAAGATTTTGGAACTTCAACTCTCTTTCAAGAGTTGAACCCTACTAGACCCACGTCACTAGAGACTTCAAGTAATTTTTAAAAAATAGTTCAATCTATCCTGAACTCTTCATCCTTTACGGCTGTTCACCCTCCTTCTTCTGTTCCTGACCCGGTTGGTCACTGTCGATCTATAATAGAGCAACAACTTTTGGTACATTTCATATTATTTAACCTTATTATTATCGTTTCTCTTTGAATGTTGACTTGTATCATAATTTTCCTTTTAGAGTTCCAAAAGCTGGCTTTCACTTCAAGAAAACGCGTCAAAATTATATGTTGAGACATCCAGGCTTTAAGATGAAATCTCAACCTTGAACAGCAAGAACTTTTCCTTGTCTTCTTGTCTGCTGACAAAAATAATGCTATGAAGGAGCAAGAAAGATTGGGAGCCTCTCTCGCTCAAGTAGATTCTGTTATTTTCGAAGAGAGGAAAGCAAAACAGCTTCTAACTGATGAAAATATGGCTCTGAAAATGGCTCTGAAAGAGTCTGAAGATGAAAAAGCTCGAACGGTGTCCAAACAATCCTCTCTCATGAAGAAAATTGAGAGAAAGAAAAGTTCCTTAAATTTGGCAATCAACGGTATCTCTAATGCTAAGCAAAGGGTATCACAATTTCTAAGTACTTCCCTCGACAACATCATTATAAATTCTTATAAGGATGCCCTTACACTTGCCTATGTCGACAACATTGAGAAGTGCCCAAATTTGAGCTTTCCTTCACTTGAACCTGCTGTTATCAATAGATTTATGGATAAAGTCACATTAATGATGCAGGGAGTTGAAGTCCCTGAAAGAGAGGAGATTGAGGCTTCCAAAATTTTATCTTTTGAAGTCCCTTCAATTGAAGTAGACAACGATTCTGCTGAAGATGGTGATGAAGATGAAGCCGCCTTCGAAGAAGGCGGCTTAACGAGAATGACAATGATGATGATGAAGATAGAGGCCAGGGTTCAAGCGGCAATGGAGGTGGTCACGCCGACGTTCATGGAAAAGATGGTGATGACACCACCAGGGCTTTAGAAAAAGTCAACCCCAATCCGAGTACTCATGAAGCAAGCCCTCCTAAACTTCCCAAGCCTTTAGACCTTCAAGAATGGACTGCTGACATCAATGTTGAAGAACAAAAAGAGAAAAAGCGGGTCCCTCTAACATCAGCCCCTGTTTCCCAGGCATGGGATTCTTTGTCTGAATGGCTTTATTTCAAAGATAGTAATAGTTGACATCTTTTATTTTAGAAAAGGAGGAAATCCGTCCAATTTTATAAATCAAAGCTTGAAAGAAAACAAACAGAAATAAATAGCTTGTATGGAGAGTTAGATAAGCAGTTAAAAGAACACAATACCCTCTTGGACAAGTATCATAGGCTTTAAAGAGCACAGCAGTGTTAACGACTTTCAAAGATCAAGAAGTTGTCCCCCGACTGTAGAGGGCACGCCTTCGATATGATACACTTTTGAAAATAAATTGAGAATTAATTACACTCTTTTGGATGTTGGTCGAAGAGAGAAACATCCTTGTAGACTTTCTATACAAAGCCTATTGCAGACATCTGTTAGGCGCATTTCTAAACAATGCCGAAACATACCATCTCCAAGCATTGCCGGTCCAAGCTCCCTCTCCATCCACCACCGGTCCATTCATCTCCTACCACCGAACCACAAGATACCGGACCAACCTACCTTGCCCACCACCGAATCACCCACCACCGAACCAAAGCCCCTCCTAACAATGTTGGTCCAAGGCCACTCCAGACAATGCCGGTCCGAGCTCCTCCACGCATCACCGAACCAATCATCTTTCCATGCCCGCCGAGCCAACCCCTGCCGAACCAATGCCACTTCACTCACAACCAAATCGAACTCCATCCAACCCCTACCGGACCGCAAGCTGCTCCAACTACCTCCAGACCAAAGTCTTGCCGAACCAACACTGCCAGGCCAGATTGCTTCAGCCCAGGCCCACCAGCAGCTATATACATCCAAGACCCCTGTCCCCAGCCTCACTCTATAAATAGAGGGGCAGGGGTACAACAATGACAGACAAGTTTGAGAGCTCAAGCACGGAAGGAACTTTCAAACAACTTTCATATACTTGTATACAAAGCTTTGTACTTGTAATCTGAAAGAAAAGGGGAATAACATATAAAGTGGATGTAGTCACGTTCTGGCCGAACCACTATAAATCTGTGTGTCTTTTACAGTTTAGTCCATCTATTTTATATATTTGCGTAAATCACCCAAACCATCCAGATCAACATAAAATCAACTAATTCATACGACTCGGAGGTGTTTGCCCATTTTTTGTGCAAAAATTTTTGGTGCTTTCACTGAGAGTTAAAGGAGCTCGAAGCTTCAGCTTCTCCCACTCAACCCCTTTTCCTATCAACACCGTTCATTGCTTGGAAAATATGGCTCCCGGACGGAAGAAAGATACTAACAAAGGAAAGAATGTTGCGACTGGCAGTATCACAGATCCAGTGATCAGGGACCAAGACAATCGTCAGGTTCCGACGGCAAATTTAAATCAGGCAAATCCGACAGCCCTCGCTACGGAACAACCAATTACAAGGGCGGATCTGGACAGGATTGTGGCTGAAGTAACTAGCCGCTTCACATCTCAACAAGAAGCCTTGGTGGACCAACTCATGTCATGCTTAAGGAATACTGAAGAATCCAACCGCAACACTGAATCATGGGGTGAGTCTCGGTCTGGAGGATCTGGGAGGCGACAAAGGTCTTTCTTCTTCGAAGAGACTAACAACAGAAACAACCATGGTAGGAGCCGAGCCCAGACTCAGCCCGAATTCCGATCCAAGGAAACACTTGGAACCGAACCCAACGAGGGAGGTGCCAGGCAGGGGTCGGATGTAGCTGAGCCTGCCATGCTACCTAACCATGAAAACACCAGTAGACGGGGCCGAGCTGGTGTCCGGCCCGAAGTTGGACCCGAGGAAGTGATGAGAACAGAACCCAGCAGGGGAAGATCAAGGCAAGGGCCAACTGTGGCTGACCCCAGCATGCCCCCGGAAGACCAGAGGCAGCCATTGGAAAATGTTAGGAGAGTTAAACGATACCATCCTTACAGGTCATCTGGATGGAATTAATCCCGCTGGGAAGAACCAAACTCATTTTTATCCGCTCCAAGTTCTGATGAAAGAATGGCGCGATTGTTCAGGGAGTGCGTTCAACGGGAGCCAAGGGATCGAGGGATAGGTGCTAGGGTAACCAGCCCCTTCACCCACAATATTGAAACTGCCATCACCCCCCGAGAATGGAAAATGCCAACGATGGAACCTTACAAGGGAACCTCTGACCCCATCGTACACTTACAGAGATACACCCAGCATATGCTCATGAGCGGAGCAACGGAGGGAGTATTGTGTGAATGCTTCCCACTTTTCTTGGCAGACCTAGCTACCTCCTGGTTCTGCCACCTACCCCAAGGGTCCATCAGCTCATGGGAAATGTTGAAAGAAAAATTCATCAGCCAGTTCCGTATTCATGTGGAACAAGCCAAGGATGCTTATTCCTTATCTAATATCAAGCAGAAACCCGGAGAGACAGTGCAACAATATCTCACCCGATTCAACGCTGTGGCGGCCGCAGTCCAAGATGCCGACGAGAAACTTATCCTAATGGCTCTCTGCAGTGGTGTACATCCGGATACTAAATTTACTAGAAGACTAACCTAGGAAAATCCAGCTACTTTACCTGATTTCTTCCATGAAGCTGGAAAGTATATGAGACTTGAAGACGCTGCCACTGAAAGGCAGTCAGGGCAACAGGCTAAAACAGCTACAGACAGGGCTTCCGCTGCAACAAAGGATGTTCGGAGAAATGACTCTAGAGACAATGCTGGGGACAAGAAGGGGGAAAAGCGCCTATATCGACCTGGACCAAGATTTGACTCCTACACTCCTTTGAATGAAACAATCGAAAACATCTTCCTAGCCACTCAAGACGAAGTTAGATACAAGCGCCCCCCACACAAGAAGGAGTCAGATAACGCACACAAGTCTGGAAAGTTATGCCGCTTCCACGAATCCCACGGACATGACACCAATGAATGCCACCATCTCCGGGACTTGATTGAAGAACACATTAGAAAGAGGAGACTGGAACGCTATGTAAAAAGCCAGAGCAGGACTCCAGCTCCCGTCAATGAAAACCCAGGTTTACCCCTCCCAGAAGAAGGCGGAGGAAATCGCAACACCAACGGCTCTAGTCAAGAGAAAATAGTGGTCCATACCATATCAGGAGGACCACACATCGCCGACAGAAGCTGGGCAGAGATGGAAAGATACGTTGAATCACTTAGAAACGCTGAAGGCTACGTTAATTCTGTTATGGAAGAACGCCACCCGAGACGGAAAGAGAATGACGACATCACATTCAGTAGGCGTGATCTAGAGGGAAGACAGTACCCACACATGGATCCTATGGTCATCTCTGCCTGGTTCGGTCCAGCCAAAGTTTTCTGAATTTTAGTAGACACCGGAAGCTCAGTGAATATCCTATTCAAGCGTGCATTCGACAAAATGAAGCTGTCAATAAAGGATGTGTTTCCCTGCAACAAACCAATACATGGTTTCACTGGAGATGCGAAGATGCCCCTCGGGCAACTGGACCTTTTTGTTGAAATAGGAAGTCATCCCCTCTCCGCTGTGCAAAAACAAACATTTGTACTGATAGAGAACCATTTGGCCTACAACGCCTTTTTGGGAAGACCAGCCTTGTCTGACTTCCAAATTGTCCTAGCCCCATGGTGCCTGAAGATGAAATTCCCAACAGATAACGGAGTAGGAGAAATAGAGGGAGATCAAGACGCCGTTGGAGATTGCTATGTTACTGAGCTTCACAATAACCGCAGGAAGGATAAAGAGAAGGATGCAGAGACTTCTCTCTGCAAGAAAAACCTGGAAGCCTAGCAATTAAAGAAAGCCCCTCCTCTTCGATATACCAACGATCCTTTCAATGAATTAGACCCCAGGGACAAAGAGGAGGAGGCCACCACCAAGCCTGCAGAGGCTATGGAATTTGTATCTGTAGACAAACACGACCCAAGTAGACTGCTGAGGGTCAGGTCTCAGTTAAGAGCGGAGTTGAAAGGTCAACTCGTCGATTTTCTTCGCCACAACATGGATGTATTTGCATGGACGCACGCCGACATGACTGGAATCTCTCCAGACGTAGCATGCCACATGTTTAACATCGATCCCACCAAGGTGCCAGTGAAGCAGAAAAAGAGGAGCATGGGGGCAGAACGATCAGCGGCCCTCGAGGAAGAAGTAAAGAACTTACTCGCCAATGACTTCATACGAGAAGCCATCTACCCAGAATGGATCGCCAACGCGGTACTGGTAAAGAAAGCTAATGGGAAGTGGCGAACATGCATCGATTTCTCCAACTTAAATGACGCTTGCCCGAAGGACTGCTTCTCACTCCCCCGAATCGACCAAATCGGGGACAGCACAGCCGGACACGAACTCTTATTCTTTATGGACGCATACTCAGGATATAACCAGATCCCTATGCACGCCCCCGATCAAGACCACACTAGTTTCATCACTGACCGGGGATTGTATTGCTACAAAGTAATGCCTTTTGGACTTAAAAACGCTGGAGCTACTTATCAGCGCCTCGTCAACAAGATGTTTGTGAAATTAATAGGACGAACTATGGAGGTTTATGTGGATGACATGCTGGTAAAATCAAGGAAAGCCAACAATCATATAAACCACCTGGACGAGATGTTTCAAGTACTTCGCCAATATGGAATGAAGCTGAATCCTCTAAAGTGCTCCTTCGGAGTATAGTCGGGAAAGTTCTTTGGATTCATCGTACATGCCAGGGGGATTGAAGCGAACCCCGAACAAGTCCGGGCTTTGCAAGATATCAAGATACCATCCACTCGAAGAGAGATGCAAAGCCTAAACGGGAAGGTGACTGCCCTAAGAAGGTTCATCTCTAAAGCAACCGACAAATGCATCCCTTTCTTCGAAGCTCTTAAGAAGGACAAAGGAAAGTTCGAATGGACTGACGAATGCTCGACAGCCTTCCTTAACTTAATCGAACACCTCCAAAGACCACCAGTACTCTCAACTCCAAATGAAGGCGAGGAACTATACCTATACCTTGTTGTATCATCCCATGCTTTAAGCGCCGCTTTGGTGAGAGAAGACGACCACGCATAGCGGCCCGTATACTTTGTAAGCAAGAGATTTACAGAGGCAGAAGCCAGATACCATAAACTTGAAAAGCTAGCATACTGTTTACTAATCACGTCACGGAAACTGCGACACTATTTCCAATCTCATTCCATCAGAGTTTTAACCGATCAACCGCTAAGGCAGGTACTCCATCGCCCCGACACTTCTGGGCGACTACTTAAGTGATGCATTGAACTGAGTCAATATGATATTACTTACCATCCTCGCACCGCTATCAAGGGACAAGCCATAGCTGATTTCATTGCCGAATTCACTACTAAGAAGGTAAGGAGCAATCTGAAGTAGCGAAAAATATCAAGTGGAATCTCTTCCTTGATGGAGCATCAAATGAGCAAGGCTCGGGGGCAGGTGTTGTGATAATCACCCCCAGGGGAAGGAAGCTGCACTACGCCCTAAGGTTGGAGTTCGCTGCCACCAACAATGACGCAGAATACGAAGCAGTGATAGCCGGTTTAGAACTTGCCCTGGAGATTGGAGTCGGTTCTTTATGTCTCCATAGTGATTCTCAACTTATTGTAAATCAAATACTGGGAGAATTCCAAACTCGAGGAGATCGACTCACAGCATATCTAAAGAAGACCAAGCTGCTCTCAATCAGTTGGATCACTATTTAATCAGACACATTTCTCGAGAGAAGAATCAGGAAGCCAACGAACTGGCAAAGCAAGCTAGCATGAAGGACGACACCGCTTCCCGAACAATAACCATCTCGTAGCAACTAGCCCCGAGTTACGAGACAATGAATATGATAGCTGCAATCGAAGAAGAAACTTGGATGACTCCTATTCGGAAATATTTACAAGATGGCACACTGCCCGACGGGCGTAACGAAGTCAAGAAAATCTTGAGGAAAGCTTCCCGCTATACAATACAAGAAGGCGTCCTCTATCGACGCGGCTTCTCTAATCCCTTATTAAGGTGTGTCGCTGGAAGGGAAGCCAAGGAAATCTTATCCAACATACATCGAGGAAGTTGCGGAGATCACACTGGTGGGCAGACTCTGGCAAAGAAGATACTCCGATATGGATATTACTAGCCCACCTTAAACAAAGACGCCCTAGACTTCGTCAAAAGATGTGACAGGTGTCAGAAATTTGCTAAAATTCCTCGGCTACCAACAAACGAGATTACTCAAATGACCAGCCCTTGGCCCTTTGCAATATGGGGAATTGACTTGATTGGCGAACTGCCAGTGGGCCGAGGCGGAGCCAAATATGCCGTAGTAGCAGTTGACTATTTCACCAAATGGGTGGAAGCGGAGCCTCTAAATAAAATATCTTTGGCAAAAGTTATTAAATTCTTGATCAGAATTGTTTTATGCAGGTACGGGGTTCCACTCAAAATCATATTGGACAATGGACTTCAATTTGATAGCGAGGAATTCGTCGACTGGTGCCAAGATCACGGAATTCACAAAAGCTTCTCATCTGTGGCTTACCCCCAGGCAAACAAACAAGTCGAAGCTGTCAACAAAATCCTCAAAACCCTAATCAAGAAGAAACTCGAAAAGTCAAAAGGCGCTTGGGTGGATGAACTTCCTACGGCACTTTGGGCCTACCGCACATCTTACAGAACATCAACAGGGCATACTCCTTTCTCTTTGGCATACAGATCGGAGGCCATGCTCCTAGTTGAAACTGTAATACCTTCCCACCGCAGGATCCACTACAACCCAGAAGAGAACGAAGAACTCCTCCACATGTCTTTGGATCTAATTGAAGAGAGAAGAAACGATGCAGCACTCAAAGCAGCAGCTCATAAGCAAAAAGTTGCAGCACAATACAACTCCAAAGTCAAGTACCGCAGCTTACAAGAAGGAGATCTTGTCCTCAAGCGGATCTTCCCATGCCCCGGAGCGCTAGATCCAATCTGGGAAGGACCCTATGTAATTCATAAAGATCTCCGCAACGGAGCCTATATTTTGTCAACAGTGGACGGAGAGGTGTTCCAGAGGGCATGGAACATCCGACACCTCCGTTGATACTTTTCTTAACTTGTACTGCCCATATGAAGTGAATTAACGAAGAGAATCAGTGGACGTAGGCATTTTCGTGCCGAACCACTTTAAAAATCTTGTCTCTTTTTAACTTTTTCCTTTATATCTTGGATGCTTGTTAAGCTTTATCCTTTTCTGTTGAATATAATCATGTATAACGACGTTTCCATACTAGAACTTCATGGCGCAACCTCACCTGGACAAGACCCAACAGGCACTATGCGATTCTATGCACTCGCCAATGAGACACTTTTGCTCCAGCATCCCTCTGCTGCGGATTAACCCATTGCTCGCGACTGCCCTCAAAGCCAACTGTAATGAGCCGATTATAAGCCATCAAGAAGGCCGACTATAGCCGATGGCAGCTCATTACGGCCTTCGGCTCGCCGGCAACTGTGAACCTACTTTAAGCCCCAACATAAGGTGTGGCCAGCCAGGGGCAGTTCACGGTTGACGATCGGCACCCACGCTAGCCGGCCACAGTAAATCGAATAATACGCACGATTACAGGCCATAACGGCTCGGGTAGTTACTGTGCGCGATCTCGGCTCCGATATCTCTTAAGTGCGGCTGTGGTAAAAAAGATAAACTCCCCGCGGAGGCGTAAGATGGGTGACAAATGTCTCCAAGAGCCACAGCTAGGGAAAGTGACTACAAAACCCGTTTTCCACGAACTTAAGCATATCGACGGCTTCCGCGATTGGAAGTTTTACCGTTTCTCATATTTCCATTTCATTCAAAAACTTTCTTCCTATCCTATATAACAATCCTTAAAGTACAGGTCACAAAATAGGGGAACTCTCGCTTGTGGAAATATGAGCTCACATCCGGATGGCGGAACACTCGGCTACATTCCATACTCAGTCACGCAAGACATTCAAAGCAACCCTCTACAACTAAAACACGAAGGGCGGTACTATCTTCTATTTTATACAAATACGTAGCTTTAATTTATTCACACATAATATTGGCATTACAAGATATGAGCATATCAAAATGACAACAGCATTCAAACATGGCAGAATCAGCTTATGTTATAAAATTACATAAAGTCATTCTTTACAAATAATATAATTACAAGTTACACTAATGTTTCGGACTAACATAGATAGCAACCAAAATGTGTACAAGTCAAGTCAAAGAATCAGGGCTTTGCCTCCATCCCGCTAGCCCTCGGGATCTACTTAACTGCAGAATCGGAACTCCCAGCATGAGCTACCGAGGTCCCGCCTGCATAATTCAGAAGAGAATCCATCAAAAATCATGAAAGATAAGCAATCAAATCATGAAAAGGTCAAAAGGAAAGACTTACCAGCACCTTCTCCTTGACCATCATCGTCTAGCTGCACGCCTACCTCATCTGCGGCAAGCAGCCGCATGCCCTCCTTAACCGCCACCTTCTCTTCCTTAGTGAATTGGGCCGTAACCGCATCCATCCTGAAAGCCGCACCACCTTCCTTATCTGCATCGGCCTTAGCTTCCTCCAAAACCAGGAGATATATCCTAGCCATAACCCGGGGATAATCATCCATCCAGGACAGGTTTCCCTGCCTCCAAGTATGGAAATACATGTCCTGGAGCATCTCGTCCATCATCCCCTCGTTCTCCTCAAACTCTTTCATCCGGGCCTCAGAAGCCGACAGTCGTGCAACAGTAGCATCTCTCTCCAATCGGTATCTCGAGCAGTCAGCCTGAAGGGACTTCCACATCACTTCCATCTCCTCCTTCAGCTTGGCCTGATCAAGCTCTGCGGCCTCCAGCCTCCCAGATAACTCTTCTACCTGCTCAAGATCCACTCTCCGAACCTCGTCCACCGTTGCGATGGCCATGTCAATCCGTTCCTTGCAGGCAGCCTCCATCTTTCGTAGTTCTGCCTTACTAGCCTCTTCCATAGTCTTCTTCAACCGCCTGGAGGCTGCCTCATGCTGAGAAATCTGAATGGCTTGATCGGCAAGCTGTTTGGCCTGATCAGCAACCTTTAGCCGCAACCGAATATTAGCACTCCCAATCTCCTCTCCAGCCTTGACCAGACGGGCATGATGCCCATCAACATCCTAGTCTCCTCCGCGACCCGGTCAATATTAGCCTTGGCTTCGTCCCCTATGGTAACTATCCGAGTAGTAAGCAAATCGAGGTCTAAGGACTTAGCTTCATCAAGCACCCGTACCATGGGATTGTGGGGAAGAAGATGCTCACCCATGGCCTCGTCAAAAGAGATGTCCTGAAAACTCGGGTCCAGATCCGGATGGCCGGCAAATGGGTTGCGAACCTAACCAGGATGGTCTATCGGGGTAACGGTTGGATTTTCGGATGGATGTGGGGAAGGCATAAGCTCAGTATCCTCCTTAGTAATATCATGGATAGGCTGGACTGGAGGCTGAGGGCCAGGTGAAGGTTCAAACGAAGATCGGCCCCTCTTTCTCTTTTGCATATCTTCTTCAATAACTCCGAGAAGAGGGCGATATCTAACTGCATCTCCAGGACGGCTAGCTAACGGCTTTGGTTTGGCGGAAGCTTTGAGTATCCTATACTGTTCAAGGTGGTGCCGAATATCTGATGTCTTGGCCACCTTACCCATTCCTGGAATAAAAACCAAGTGTTATAAGCATGCATGAAACTATGATTCAAGAAACATGTGAAGTTAAAAGAAGGAGTTAAGAATTCACCTTGAACCGCTGGAGTTGCCTTAGCTGAAATACTCTCAGAAGATAGACTGGCACCAGTCCTGGCCTTATCAAACCTCTTCGACTTCTCCACCAAGGTTGATCCTTCCTCCAACCCCTCAAAAGCCTGGTGGAAGGCATCATCCGTCCACTCTTGAAACTCGCCTGCTTGCCCAGGAGGCAAAGCCCCGGCGCCATCACCACCACCATCACCTTCTCTGTCGTCTCCACTCTCTGCCTCTCCTCTTACATCGCCTCCTTCGCCTTCACCTCTATCCTCCTCCACGTCTTCCTCCCCCGGAGTAATTAGGCACGTGCTAGGGGAAGGGCCGTCGGACTTATTGAGCTTCTTACCTCCGACAACTGGAGGTTTTGTGAAAGGCCTCCTCTTGCTACTCTTCGCAGTGGCCCCATTTTTAGCTTTAGCAGCCCTCTCCTCGGCTGTATCTCTCTGCTTAACCACGGATTGACGTGGCAGAATCAGGTTGTGCTCCAGGAGAGTTGCATTCCTGATTAGGTAAGAAGCCGACCTGTCCCTTCCAGAGAAAGCCTCTATCTCCGCGGCCATCCGTACCAGGCGATCATTCTCCACGACTGCAAAGCCACCTGTCGCTAGCAAGAAATAAAAGCATATAAGAGGAAGCATTGTAGTCAGGACAAAGAAGTTACAAATGGAATTCAACTTACAGCCAGAAGTGAAAAGGGGAAAAGAAACGGAGTCGTCCTTGACGAAGAACCATTCCTTCTTAAACATGGTAAACTTCGAGTATAAGTCGAAGACCGGCTTGAAGGACACGGCCGACTCTAAACTAATGTATGGAGACCCCTTCTTGTAGCCCCTCAGATTATATAGATATCGGATTTCCCGGTTAGAAGGGGGACGCCCATATCTCCTCTAGAAGATAATGAATAGACACACTAAGATGGCATAGGAGTTGGGCTGAAGTTGAAAGGGAGCCACTTTTAGGTAAGTAATGAAGCTGACTATCCACGCATTGATCAGAGGAATGGCCCCACACATACAATGGTATCGGCTATACGCGAAGTATCCTTCAGGGGGATTATATGGCATGACCCCCTCCCCTGGCAACAACATGCTCTATCAATCCCAAAGGAGCGGGAGATAACGTCAAGTTGCTCCTCTCTGAGAGAGCTCGAAAAGCAATCACGAGGAGAATTCAGAAGCTCTTGGGGACCATACCCGTCTACTAGCGACCTCGGGGTGGGTCCACGACGTTCCGGTCCTGGCTGGGCTGGGGGCCCCACAGGGGACTCTCGTCTATCCGTAGATTTTCTTTTTTCTGATCGAGTTTCCACTTTGCGAGACATTTTCCTACAAACACAAAAGAAAAACATATTGTTAGAACAGAGGAAATAAACAAGCAAGTGTATATAGTCTGAAATTTCACCCATAAGTCAAAACGCTCAAGCCCCCAGGGTCAATCGGTAAAGAAATGTAAAATCCCATTCGGTATTCAAGGCCTCAGGGTTCATCCGGTGGCTCAAATACATGTTCATTCGGCGTTTCCCCTTCTCATTCGGCAGTTCAAACCCACAAGGTTCATTCGGTACTCAGAATCCACGAGTCCATTCGATGATTCAAGTATATAAGATCGTTCGGCAAAAGAATGTCTCACCTAGTTCGGCAATCAAGAATTGATTCGGCACTTCAAATAGTTCGGCGAACAAGACTGGTTCGGCACTTGGTTGACTCGGTACTTGGTTGATCCGGTATTCAAAATGATTCGGCTATCTCAAAACGACAAAGGGATAACGAAGGCCTGGCACCCCTATTTATAAACGAGCACAGGATGACCGGACCGTATGGTTCGGCACCCAAGACCGGACGAAAATCACATAAGCTGAAGCAAAGCGCGACATATGATGGCATATGCCCCACTTTGGGGGGCAAGTGTTGGGTGCATTTCTAAACAATGCCGAACCATACCATCTCCAAGCATTGCCGGTCCAAGCTCCCTCTCCATCCACCACCGGTCCATTCATCTCCTACCACCGAACCACACGATACCGGACCAACCTACCTTGCCCACCACCGAATCACCTACCACCGAACCAAAGCCCCTCCTAACAATGCCAGTCCAAGGACACTCCAGGCAATGCCGGTTCGAGCTCCTCCACGCATCACCGAACCAATCATCTTTCCATGCCCGCCGAGCAAACCCCTGCCGAACCAATGCCACTTCACTCACAACCGAATCGAAATCCATCCAACCCTTACCGGATCGCAAGACGCTCCAACTACCTCCAGACCAAAGTCTTGCCGAACCAACACTGCCAGGCCAGATTGCTTCAGCCCAGGCCCACCAGCAGCTATATACATCCAAGACCCCTGTCCCCAACCTCACTCTATAAATAGAGGGGAAGGGGTACAACAATGGCAGACAAGTTTGAGAGCTCAAGCACGGAAGGAACTTTCAAACAACTTTCATATACTTGTATACAAAGCTTTGTACTTGTAATCTGAAAGAAAAAGGGGATAACATATAAAGTGGACGTAGTCACGTTCTGGCCGAACCACTATAAATCTGTGTGTCTTTTACAGTTTAGTCCATCTATTTTATATATTTGCGTAAATCACCCAAACCATCCAGATCAACATAAAATCAACTAATTCATACGACTCGGAGGTGTTTGCCCATTTTTTGTGCAAACAACATCAGACTATAGATTATTCATACTTAGGTGACTTTAGTGGGGGTCTACTTAGGCGTTTAGATAGGAGACATTTGGATTTATTTAGATCAGATCCACACCCGGGGGCTTGTTGGAATTTACCACAGGTCAAATCAATTCCTTATGAGTTGGCTCCTGAAAACTTTAATATAATAATGACAAAGTAGTTTTAAAGTTATTCAAAAAGTCAATTTTGTGTGAAACGGACGAACATTTATAATTTTTTAATAATATTGATTTATAAATTTCCCATTCTAACTTCCATTTATACTTAATCGCATTTTATTACATTATCACATAATAACTGTCTCTCAGGCAACTCTGTTTCTAAAAGCTAATATGTTAGACTAAGAAGAGCTTATCTAGAAAAGGCTTCACTTTCTAAATGTTCAGAATTAGCCAGATACCGCTTTCTTAGAGACTTGCAGATACTTTACATAGAACATCCTTGTCATTGTTTTAATTTTCTTGATGAAGAAAAAGGAAAACTTTTTAATGAAATTTGAACATACATAACGGATTAATATGTGGTCGTGAACGGGATTGTAACAAATATCCTCCGATTACTACCTGAAAAGATTTAATGCCCCTTTTGATTCAACTGTTAATATTTCGGCTAATTCCTTTAATAAAGTCAAAAATGCCATTTCTTAACTTTAAGTGTAAAATAAGTGTCCAATGAAATTGCACGTTTTGTTTTATTTCTACTTAAGTCGTAATCTTTTATTGCTATAATAAAATTGATTGGTTATTTGAGTCTTGACTTTATTTTCTTTTTGTTTGTTTATATAGGAGTTACAGTTATCTACCATGCTACTCTCGTTAGATTCAACATCTCATTTTATCAGTATCAGAGATAGGGTGTTAGCAGATATTAAAAAGAGGAAGCTATTTCACGATCCTTTGTCTGCTCGCCTTCAAGACACCAGTAAAGCATTGGAATGGCATAGGAAATTTTTGCTTAGAAAGTCGATTGTTAGAGACCTTAACAATCAGATTACAAGTCTCCAAGCGGACATCAAGAACAAAGACGAAACAATTTCTTAGTTAAAGCGTCAATTTAAATCAAACCCCTCGACTGACATCGATTAAGGTATGTCCCAAGCTCCTTCAATAGACAAGTGATTAAGAGATAAAATTTAATAACAGTCAAGCCCAGTGTAAATCCCTGGAGTTTACCATAGGGCAACATTCGAAATATCAATTTTCCAATTTGTCTGATTGTCTCGTCTGCTATGAAATCGACAAGGTTGTCATCTTTAGCTATTCAAAAATTTCCAGCTAAGACTAACCCTCTACCATGCTTAGACGAGAGTGTAGTAGGTGAATGGTGCAGAAAGGTTAAATTCAAAATGATGAGATATTTTGATGAACAAAAGAAATTGAGGTACCCACAACGCATGAATGAGTATGGATCTAGGATTTAGAAAATTGAACATGATAATATCTTCTTCGAAAGCACATTGCAGATTTAGAAAGGCAAAACAAAACCCTCAATGGTGAAAATAAAGCTTTCAATTGTGCTTTAAAGGCTCACATTGATTCCATTGATTATGTTAATGAAATAAGGAAAAAAGAAAAGAAGCTTAAAGAAATTCTTTGTATAGCAATTCAGCATATTGTCGATCCTTTGATTGTTGCAAATAAGACTACTTAGGACTTGTAAAACATACACTTATTTTGTATACTTGCAAATAATTTTGCGAATTATGATAAATTATGTAAATATCACCTGGTTTGTAGTCCTTTCTTATAATGTTGTTTTTGAATCTGCTTTCTAATAACCTGGACTATGGTTTTTGTATTTTGTGGCCTATTCATTCTTCCTTTTTGATCCTATTTCTCTAAAAATTATGAAGTAAACAGTATTTTTTATCGTTAACTTGAAATCTATATATAAGTTTATCTACATTATCAACGGTGGTTAATAGATCATTATGTAAACATATGATAATAAGTCAAAATTAATTCTATAATCGAATACGGTTGAATGTCTTGAAACCCATCTTTGGTAATTATGAGAAAGAGCCAGGAATTCAACTTCAATTGTATTGATTGAATACCGAAAATCCAATGATAGAGAATCAGAAATTCAATTTTGGATTTAATTATAGATGTTTAGAAATTCATCTTCCGGAGATAGCTAATAGAAAGTCAATAATAATCCTGTAATAGAAGTCTACAAATTATTGTCTAAAAGTTTGTAGTAGAAGTCCAGTGACCCTGATTTTGGGCATTAGTAAAGTAGATCTCGACCTTAATTGAAGATTAGGAATTTATAGAAATATCGATATCATTTGCTCTAGAACCCACATTCGGGCATTAAGGAATGAAATTTAAAAATTAAAAGATCCGAAACCCAGATTTGGGCATTAAAGGACGATAATCGAAAATCCTTAATAATAATATTCATAATGGAAAATTGGAGCCTAGATTCGGGCATTAATGAATAAAGTCCAGTAATAGCCCTAAAACCCAGAATCAGATATGATGAAGACCATAGATTATTAGTAAAGACCAAAAACCCTGATTCAGGTATTAATAGCCGAAATCCCAAACTTAATAACGAAAGACTCCAAACCCAAATTTGGGTATTAATAAGCAAAGTTTAGAAATTCTTCTTTGATAATTAGTCGGAGGCTGTAGATTCTTATTTAAGCCTTCTGTTCGGTACCGCTCCCTGGGTTTTGACTTTTTTGACATGTGTTTCCTTTTGGGCCTTGTATTTTATCTCTGTTTAATTTGCTGCTTTTTGGACTTGGACATCTTAGTCCATTGTTTGATATGCCACTTCTTGGGCTTGGACTTCCTAGCCATTGTTTGATATGCCGCTTCTTGGGGTCGGACGTCTTCGTCCATTGTTGTTTGGTACCATTGGTTAGCTTATCCATAAGCAGGACCAAAGGACTTACTCAACCTCTGTAACATCTCGTATCTTGAGGCCAAAAGCTAAGACCTACAGGTGCAGCAATCATCCATAGTATTAACTTCTGGTGACAAAATACAGCAATGCTAATGCTATTCATAATATCAGAACATTTGAATATGAATAGAATCACGGATTTCAAAAAGTAACAATTTTACTGATCACATTTCAAACAAATTCATATCCAAATTACATAATCCCATAATCGTTTTCTAGAAAAAGATCAATTATAATTACAATAATACACCAAGAGCAACATATGACGATGCCCCATTGGTTGATCAGAGTGAATATAGTCATATTTGACTTAATATGCACAATGGAAAAATAAATAGAATAATCTGTACTCCTAACTAGCTATCTTTCAGCCACGTGCTCATCTCCGGAAGCTTAATTCGCCAAAATTTCAAAAATATGAAAACCTCAACCCTCATCCTAATCAAATCAATTTTGAGCACCCAAGAGTTTAAGGGGAAACAAAAACTTCGAGTCAGACGTAAAGCCTTGGTGTGAAAAATTATATATATCTTGGTTTACCAATATTAAGTAAGAACGCGCCGCTTTGCGGAACGGGTCTACCCTTACTAGTATCCCCTTTTAAAGATATATTTTGTAAATCCTTTCCTGCAACCAAACTGGTTAATCAAACTGATTATATCAAAATAGCAAATATCATTTATGCTAATAAATGGACTATCTGTCAATAAAACAAGTAATAAGTGGACTATTCATCCACAACATAATAGTATGGTCCGTTATGTTAACAAATGGACTATCTGTCCAAAACATAATAGAAGGTCCGTTAGCTAACAAACGGACTATCTATCCATAAAACTGGGCCGACTACCCATAATTAGACTAACTATTTGGATTAAAATGGACTAACTATCCAAATCATTTCCTTAGGGTTAACTACCATTCATCTTTTTCCTTAAAAACCTTTTTAAAATGATTTAACCTATTAAATCATACCTTTACAAGGAAAATATAATATTAGCATTACTATAAGAAATTTTTTCATGTTATATATAATTTACTCAAAATAATGTTGATGAAATTTCATAAGGATTACCTATCCTTCCAAAACAAGTTAAAACTCTTTTTAACTTGAAAATACATAGGCTATATTTTCTATTTAATAAATTCGAAACCTTTGTTTAAAACCTTTAAACAACCCTTTCGAAACCCTTGAAGGTAACCCCTTCGAAACCATTCAAGGTAACCTCTTCAAAACCATTAAAATCCTTCCTTTCGAAAGCTTCAAAACATTAGGCTCTAATGGTTGTTTTCCATGACCGGAGGTTGTGTTGGAGCTCGAGGAGGTGGAGAATGTGATCAGGATCGATGTCTGTATTCTCTACCTCTGTCCGTTTCCCTCTCATAATGTTCTTGACTAGAATTACTACGATCGCGGTCTCTATTGGATTCCATCCTACGGGATTCATAGTATGAACTATACGACTGGCGCACAGAGCAATGGCCTCCAAGCATAGATTCATGCCTAGCCATCGTATCTGTAAAGTAAAATAAAAGCAGAATTAGTATTCTCCAGAAATGAACAACTTATGATTGTAAGTCGTGTAGTACCATGAACTATATGTATGCATGTGTTAAACCCCCCGACCAACCGGTTATGTCGGCCACACTTGTAGGAATTGACTGTGGCGACCCGGAATTTTCTAGCAATATCAATTTAATAATCTGCATTAAATATTAAATTGATTTGATATATTTTTGTTAATTAAACTTGAATTGATGCTTTTCTTTTAATAAATATTTAATTGGAAAATATTATCTGTTAAGATTAATTGAATTGTTTTCTATTTATAAATGTACGTATTTGTATACATTGCAAATAGATGAGATTTTGTTTTAAAGTTTAACTAATAAATTATGTTTTAAATACTAATATATATATATATATATGTATTAGAAATTATGTTTTATTTAAAATAAACTTTTCAAAGCTAAATAAATAAATAAATACAGGGTTTTAAATACATAAGATAAATGTTTAAATAGTTTAAAAACTTATTTTAGCTTAAGATTAAAATTTACATTTATTAACAAAAGGATTTGTTTACTTTTCATTTTAGTATAGCTTGATTTAAAATATGGATTTAAAATGATATATGAGTTTTAAATATAATTTTGTCAAATAATACATTAACATATATTATAAAATATGTAGTTTATAATAGAAAGATAATTCATTTTATTTTCATTTCAAATTGATCATGTGGTTTATAATATAAATAAGTAAGAATGTATATATAGGGATACAATATTTTAAGTAATAAGTTAAAATAAGAAATAATCATATTGGATAAATTTATATAACATTCACAAACATTTACAATTTATAATAACATAACAGCTATCAAGTCATTTAGTTTTCAAACAACAAACATAGAAATAAAACAAATATACATAAGTTAAATTTTATTGTAAAATATAAAATGAATACACTATAAATAATTATGCAACAATTAAATTACAAACAAATTATACATACAAGTTTAGTACAAACCAATTTAGATATGTGTGCAGGCTGAAGTAAAGAAAAATAAGGACAGTAATAAAATACATGTTATACAAACAAGTAAAATCATATGCAGGCTAATGAACAAATATAAAGTGTGCAGGCCAAATTGAATGAAACAAATGATAGTAACAAAGATAAACAACTGTATATATGTGTGAAGCTTGCTAGAGAAGATAGTATTAAATATCTTTAAGCAAACAAACAAAAAGTCATTAATGTAAAATCTTTTTAGTACACTGAGTATTTCATTTCATCCTCCAACCTAAAATATATTGTTGCAAAAATCTGTACAAACAAAATTGTATCCTATATTGTCACTATTTCATGAAACATAATAATAAACCTGTCTGCGTATACCCTGTACAAATCCTTTGCTTAATCCCTGTCTTCTTTCTTTTATTTATACCTCAGACTTACCCTTCTAATTCGATCGTACAAACTAGAATATGAAATAAAACTATTTCAAACTTAAACAAAATTCAAGAAGCAAAGCAAAATGAAGTTTCAGTTGTATTCAAGCCTGTTGCTTAATCAAGGAGCAACTGTTCTTCTCTGCAAAGTCAAGTGAGTGACACTTTTAAGATTTACTTAAGTTTTAAATTCTGATACATGCCAATATTTGAATGCTTAAATAAATTGTGTGAACATTTATATATTCATTTTCTCTGGATATCGGTGAGATGAAATTCTGCATATCTCAAGCCTGCAAATCAAACTGTTTCCTTATAAACTTGCTGTGTTTTCTATTTGCTGTGAGTAACAATTTTTGTCAAACTCAAATATAAAAATGGTTACTTTATTTATATCTGAAATAAGTTTGCATGTGTACATATTTGAGAGTATCTCAGTGTATGTTTGGATGTGTGATGCATTTGGATGTGTAATGCATATATGTTTGTAAATACCTGAAGAACACCTTTGTTCTAGAAATTTTCAAACCCAGATTAGTTTAAAAATCCCTACTGCTTGATCCACTTATTTTTAGGACTTAGGATCAAAGTTAGACTTGATTGTTTGGTTACAAAAGAGATGTTAAAAATTTATTTAAGCTAAACAAAATTTAAACTTGCTCTGGAAAGATAATAAGGATAGTGAAACTCAAATTTTGATAAAACCCAAACTTCATAATTACTTAGTTCAGGCATATAAACTAAAACACTAAACAAAAACTTGATTTTTAAGGCCTGAATCAGAATTTTTAGATAGAGCTTGGAGGAGCAGTTTGTGTTTTGCTGTTTGGAGCTTTTTAAGTCGCCGTGGGCGATCAACTCGACCTGGTGGTTTGAGATTCGGTCTGGAGGTGGAGGACTGTGCCGTGGAGCTAGGAAAAATAGGGGACGGCGGTGCAAAGGGTTGTGGAAGCGTCGGTGGGGGTTCCATGTTTTTAAACCTATCACTGTACTTTGAAATTTCGAGCACCACGGCCACTGCAAGTGTTCGAGTGCCACGCCATTGTGAGGGGAGGTAGAGGGAAGATAGTCGAAGTGGTAGCCGGAGTTTGGTGGCCTCCGGTGGTGGGAGCATCGTGCGCGAGGCAGTGACAGGTTTGGAGGGGTGAGTGGTGCTGTGTTTTCCAGGTTTGGTTCTCGAATTCATTTTTCGCGCGCGCGCCTGGGGAGAACTCGAAGCAGCTGGTCGACTTTCTCGGGGAACCCTGTGTGTTTACCCGAAGTAAAAGTGGGAGGTGCTCGGGTTATTAGTTTTCAGGTTTGTAAAAAAACTGTAACAGTTTCAACTGTTTTTGAAACCTTTGTGTGAAAATTTAAAAACAAAGTCAAACCCAGTTTTAAACAAAGTTTAAACAGTGAATTCAAGTTAGTTTTTGGAATAGAGTTGGAAATATTAAAATTCCATAATATAAATTATTTAATAACTTAAAAGTGTTTAAATATGTAAGTGTATTCCAAAAAGAATTGGATTCAAGATGAGATATAAATTGTTAAGGGAATGTTTAAACAAAGTTATCTCTTAAAAATTTGAAACAGGTCTTAAAATTGAAACTTTAGATTTGGAAATAAAATAGAATTTTGTAAATTTAATTGATTCAATTTACATAAGTTAAATTTTAAAATATACTATTAAACATGTGAGTTTAAAAGTGTTTGAAAAATTAGTTTTAAACTTTATTAAGGATAAAATTGAATTTATTTACAAAGTAATTGGAACAGATGTGTTTAGAACATTTTGAAAATAAAATCCATAATAAGAATAATTACTTTGAGTAATGAAGTTTTAGAATTTTATATGCATTAACCTTTAAGTTAATTAAGTAAGAATAATTAATGATGGATATTAATTAATTTGGTAATTATAAGTTTAAAAGTAGAAATTAAAGTAATTAATGAATTAATTAATCTATATGTGATTTAGAACCATTGATTAGATTTTTAAATTAATGAATGTTAATTAACTTATAATTAAAATTGATTAATATAAGTTGATTATGTTAGAAGAAAATAATTAAATAAGTGTTAATGAAGATCATTAACTAGATTATTTATAATTAATTAATGTAATTGATTTTTAATAAATTAATTGGATTAATTAATACAATAATAATCATTGTATTCGTTTAAATATAATTATTTATTTGGAAAGTAATTAAGAAATTAATTACCTATTAATTGAGTAAATTGATTTAATTTGAGTTAATTAATTTAGTTTAATTAACTGATATTTTGGAATTAAATTACTTAGAGAAGTAATTGATGGATAATTACTGAAAGTAATTAACTGGATGATGTTGTTAATGGAAGTAATTGAAACATAATTACTTGAAATTAATCAGGGGATTAATTAAGAGTGTTATTGAGAAGTAATTAATTATGAATGATTGATTACTGTATGTTATTAATCAAGAGGATTAATATTTGTGATTTGAAGATTTGTATTCTTAATATAATTAACAAATGAAAATGTAATTAGAAATCATTAATTAATATAATTAATGATTGGTTTATTTGAGAATAATAAATCAACAAGATAATTAAATGGTAATAAATCGATATAAATGAAATTAATTAATGGATTTATTCAAGATTTATTTCTGTAAATAAATTAAGGAAAACTACTGGAATGCAGTCAAGTATATTTAAATCAAAGATGATTAATTAGAATATATAAGTAATGGATAGTAGGATTTAAATTAAGTAAATTAATATTAATTAATTTTAGAAATCATGTGATGATTTGGTATGTGTAATTACTTAGTGTAATTAATGGAGTATAATTACTTAGAATAGTAATTATATGATAATTAGTTGATGAAATTAATACAAGATGATTTGTAAGTGCAGTAATTTGAGTAATTTCTTTTGTAATTAATCAAAGGATTGATTTATGGAAACAATTAATCATGGAATGATTAATAAGTAGTTAAGGATAGTTAATTACTGGTTTATTATTAATCAGGGATTAATCACTTAATTAATTTAAATAAGCAATTTTTATATAAACTGAAGATCATTAATTAATATAATTAATGATGTAACTAAAATTGTTAATTAAGTAATTAATGGGTAAGTAATTAAATGTTAACCTACGATGAATGATTTAGAATAATTCATTTGAGAAATAAATTAAAGACTAAGTTACTTCTTGTAATTAGAGAATGATTAATTAACTTGATTTATAATTAATAAATGATTGTGAGAGCTGGATTTATGGAATGAATGATTAATTTAATTTATTTTAAATTAATTAAGAATGGAAGTAATTAATTTAATTCATTTTAAATTAATTATCGATTGTGATTCATAAATCATTGCTGATGGATGATGTTGATATTTCATTGATTGATTGTGATCTCAGAAATGAGATGGATAATATCTATGTGATATAGATGTATGGTTTAAGTACGATAATATTTAATTATCTGTTTGGATGATGATATTAGTTATCTGTTTATGATGATGTGATTATCTATTATGAGATGTGAATTATCTATCTGTGCATATTAATATTGAATACACTGTTAATACAAAATAGACAACTTGGCCTTAAAAGACACGTTTTGGATTTCGATGAGACCGGGATCGGTTTTCCTTATTTGGAATATCCGAAAACCACATCGTTTCCAAATTAACGATAGGTCGTGAATCTGAAGTGAAGATGAAGGTTCAGAATGCAAGGGTTATCGTCGTTAACTCTGAGGGTGATTCCAAAATGAGTGTAACGAGATGATGCCTTCGATTTCGTTCGAACCCGGAACGAACTTGTATGGATTGAATGCTTTCAACACATCGTCAGGCGGACGATGAGCATTCTAAGAAATATGTTCTATAAAGGTAATCGTAACCTCAAGCCTCATCAACCGGGAATGGATAAAACAGGGGAGGTGCAGCAAGGTTAGGTGGGTCATGCCCAAGCAGGACAAGGATATTCCCCTGTCTAGATGTCCATTTTTATTCGGCTGTGTGGGCAGTTGGTCTGCAGCCAACTGCGGGGTTTATCTTGTTCGGGACTGTTCAGTAAGGAATGGTTCCGGCCTTGTGTTGCAGGGGGTCGGGAGTGATCCTCGGTACGTTGATCTAGGCCACGTACTGTGACAGGCGGTACCCCAGTAGCCCTGCCATTGTATGGAATCCACAATCCAATAAGTGCCTACGGTTTTGATTGTATTACCCACTTTTGTGGCTAGTGGCTGGAATTTAATTATGTAACAATTTCGGCTATTTTCTATTTACTTGAAAACCCTAGACCTATTATAATATCACTGGATTTCCTATCAAATGTTTTGGTTAGCGTAAGGCAAAAGCTTTTCCATGTTTACGTGTGGGAAGTCTTACGTGATACCTTTTGTTTTCAAAGGATTTTTCAAAATTAAGCAACTTTAACCTGTTACTCATACCAGACCCATGTCTGACCCGAAGTTTATTTTTGTTTTTCATAAACTCTCGGGTACCCAAATTTTTACGGGTAGCCAAGGGATTCAGGTTTAGCTTTGACGAATTCTGGAGGAGCAATGGAGCAGGAGGCTTCAGCGTTATATATATATATATATATATATATATATATATATAGTTCCGCTGTGTGGTATCTCTGTGATGTATGGTGTATTGAGTTGTATTAACTAGACAGGTGTTTATAACTGTCGAGTATGTGATGTATTATACGTATCACTCTGATTGATGTTATATACTATGTAAATACTTATGTGATTATTATATTTATTCGTTCCGCTGTGAGATTCTGATGTTGTTGTTCTTTCTTCTCTATCTTTTCTATTTTCTCACCCTTTTCTTTCTTAATAACGATACTTCTTCCTGGGGGTAGGAAGTGGGGTCGTTACAGTGGTATCAGAGCGTTAGGTTGAGTGAATACCTAGGCTCTTAAGTGATTTCTTTCCTGAGAGAGCGCATTTGTAATTTTGATATATATATATATTCATTTCTATCTATTTGTTGGAATACCTGTTCGGGTTTTCCAATATAAGTATAAGGATAAATTGAGTAGTGGTGTGTGTAACACGACTACCAATGGTTCGAGTTTGAATGTTTGAAGTTGGAAGTATATTTGACGAGACTGTAGACCTAATACCGTCTCGAGTAAATTTGTGGTGTAAGGATTTCACCTAATCTCTGGAGGGAAAACTGTTAAGATTTGAGTCCATTTTTGGTTGTATAAGTTGGGATGAGTAGAATTGGATTTTTGTGAGTTGAGCAGAAGCTGGAAATATTATCTTTGAACCTCAAGAAGTAGTTGTGTGTTGAGATGCAGTAGCGATGGATTGTTTCTGAAGAAGTTCTAAAGGCTCTTTGGATAAGGAAGAGTGTCTGCATTAGTTCTGAGGTTGAATTCAGCTGAATGTTGTGTTTGGCTTTGAGGCCTGAGTTTTCCGAGGAATTTTGAATTAAGAAATTTTTGAGCATCAACAGCAGTGTTGCAGCTCAGATTGTTCTGCCGGCACGCAAGGAGGTCATTTGTCAGCAGTTCTTTAGAGGAGAAGTCCAGAAGCAATTTGTGAATCCATTTCTTCAATGGATTGGCTAGATAAGCTTAAGCCATTCAGATTGGTAAGGAGAGAACAGTTTTCTTTGGATATTAGCCTGGGTTGATCGCAAAAGTGACTTGCGATAGTTAAGTATTCTCTGGGATGGCAGAAATTTTCTGGATATCTTTGAAGAGGTCGGTGGTTTGCTTTAGCATCTGCGGAGTTAAGTTTGGTATCGACTGGATTTCAGAAGTAGTACCAATAGTTCATCCTAGTAATAGAATAGTTTCTAGAGAGAGGAATTGGTAAAGCAGCTCAGAGTTTGGAGGAATTTCTGGATTTTTATTTTGGATCTGTTGAATCATATTTTTGTAATGTGTTGTCCAGTTTGTGTTTATGTGCATCATCAGCATTTTCATCTACCCTAGATCAGAGTTGTGCAGCGGAAGCAGTTGGGAGTGCATCTGTTTTTCTTTTCTGGAAAAAGAGAATTTGTCTTCTACTGAGGATAATAAAGGTTGAGTTCTTGGTTTTGGTTGGTTTTGAGAAGATTATTCTACTGGATTATTTTTGGATTTTGATTGTTTTAGGAGTTATCAGCAAAGATTGGGTGGATCAGTAGGTTGAAGGCAGCTCTGGATCATCAGAAGAAATTGGTGGATAAGAGACGAAGAAATTTGGATTTGGGAGTCGGAGATTTCATTTTGTATGAATTTTCTCTGATTCAAATGAGTTCTGTAGATTAGTAGTATAGACTGTTTGGATTCTATAGATCGAGTATTCCGATATTATATTGGGAAACTCTAAGGAACTATATCCAGAATTTTGTCTGGATAGTTAGCCTTGTTGATTGAGTAGATTGGTTGTGATGATTGTTAGCATGTGATTGATATATGCTTATGATTTAAAATTAATTAAAATCTAAATATATTATTAAATTACCTTTGCTTTTAAATTTCGGGGACGAAATTCTTTTAAGGGGGGAGGAATGTGACGACCCGGAATTTTCTAGCAATATCAATTTAATAATCTGCATTAAATATTAAATTGATTTGATATATTTTTGTTAATTAAACTTGAATTGATGCCTTTCTTTTTATAAATATTTAAGTGGAAAATATTATCTGTTAAGATTAATTGAATTGTTTTCTATTTATAAATGTATATATTTGTATACATTGCAAATAGATGAGATTTTGTTTTAAACTTTAACTAATAAATTATGTTTTAAATACTAATATATATATATATATATGTGGATTAGAAATTATGTTTTATTTAAAATAAACTTTTCAAAGCTAAATAAATAAATAAATACAGGGTTTTAAATACATAAGATAAATGTTTAAATAGTTTAAAAACTTATTTTAGCTTAAGATTAAAATTTACATTTATTAACAAAAGGATTTGTTTACTTTTCTTTTTAGTACAGCTTGATTTAAAATATGGATTTAAAATGATATATGAGTTTTAAATATAATTTTGTCAAACAATACATTAACATATATTATAAAATATGTAGTTTATAATAGAAAGATAATTCATTTTATTTTCATTTCAAATTGATCATGTGGTTTATAATATAAATAAGTAAGAATGTATATATAGGGATACAAGATTTTAAGTAATAAGTTAAAATAAGAAATAATCATATTGGATAAATTTATATAACATTCACAAACATTTACAATTTATAATAACATAATAGCTATCAAGTCATTTAGTTTTCAAACAACAAACATAGAAATAAAACAAATATACATAAGTTAAATTTTATTGTAAAATATAAAATGAATACACTATAAATAAGTATGCAACAATTAAATTACAAACAAATTATACATACAAGTTTAGTACAAACCAATTTAGATATGTGTGCAGGCTGAAGTAAAGCAAAATAAGGACAGTAATAAAATACATGTTATACAAACAAGTAAAATCATATGCAGGCTAATGAACAAATATAAAGTGTGCAGGCCAAATTGAATGAAACAAATGATAGTAACAAAGATAAACAACTGTATATATGTGTGAAGCTTGCTAGATAAGATAGTATTAAATATCTTTAAGCAAACAAACAAAAAGTCATTAATGTAAAATCTTTTTAGTACACTGAGTATTTCATTTCAGCCTCCAACCTAAAATATCTTGTTGCAAAAATCTGTACAAACAAAATTGTATCCTATATTGTCACTATTTCATGAAACATAATAATAAACCTGTCTGCATATACCCTGTACAAATCCTTTGCTTAATCCCTGTCTTCTTTCTTTTATTTATACCTCAGACTTACCCTTCTAATTCGATTATACAAACTAGAATATGAAATAAAACTATTTCAAACTTAAAAAAAATTCAAGAAGCAAAGCAAAATGAAGTTTCAGTTGTATTCAAGCCTGTTGCTTAATCAAGGAGCAACTGTTCTTCTCTGCAAATTCAAGTGAGTAACACTTTTAAGATTTACTTATGTTTTAAATTCTGATACATGCCAATATTTGAATGCTTAAATAAATTGTGTGAACATTTATATATTCATTTTCTCTGGATATTTGTGAGATGAAATTCTGCATATCTTAAGCCTGCAAATCAAACTGTTTCCTTATAAACTTGCTGTGTTTTCTATTTGCTGTGAGTAACAATTTTTGTCAAACTCAAATATAAAAATGGTTACTTTATTTATATCTGAAATAAGTTTGCATGTGTACATATTTGAGAGTATCTCAGTGTATGTTTGGATGTGTGACGCATTTGGATGTGTAATGCATATATGTTTGTAAACCCCTGAAGAACACCTCTGTTCTAGAAATTTTCAAACCCAGATTAGTTTAAAAATCCCTACTGCTTGATCCACTTATTTTTAGGACTTAGGATCAAAATTAGACTTGATTATTTGGTTACAAAAGAGATGTTAAAAATTTATTTAAGCTAAACAAAATTTAAACTTGCTCTGGAAAGATAATAAGGACAGTGAAACTCAAATTTTGATAAAACCCAAACTTCATAATTACTTAGTTCAGGCATATAAACTAAAACACTAAACAAAAACTTGATTTTTAAGGCCTGAATCAGAATTTTTAGATAGAGCTTGGAGGAGCAGTTTGTGTTTTTCTGTTTAGAGCTTTTTAAGTCGCCGTGGGCGATCAACTCGACCTGGTGGTTTGAGATTCGGTCTGGAGGTGGAGGACTGTACCGTGGAGCTAGTAAAAATAGGGGACGGCGGTGCAAAGGGTTGTGGAAGCGTCGGTGGGGGTTCCATGTTTTTAAACCTACGTTTCACTGTACTTTGAAATTTCGAGCACCACGGCCACTGCAAGTGTTCGAGTGCCACGATGTTGTGAGGGAAGGTAGAGGGAAGATAGTCGAAGTGGTAGCCGGAGTTTGGTGGCCTCCGGTGGTGGGAGCATCGTGCGCGAGGCAGTGACAGGTTTGGAGGGGTGAGTGGTGCTGTGTTTTCCAGGTTTGGCTTGAATTCATTTTTCGCGCGCGCGCCTGGGGAGAACTCGAAGCAGCTGGTCGACTTTCTCGGCGAACCCTGTGTGTTTACCCGAAGTAAAAGTCGGAGGTGCTCGGGTTATTAGTTTTCAGGTTTGTAAAAAAACTATAACAGTTTCAACTGTTTTTGAAACCTTTGCGTTAAAATTTAAAAACAAAGTCAAACCCAGTTTTAAACAAAGTTTAAACAGTGAATTCAAGTTAGTTTTTGGAATAGAGTTGGAAATATTAAAATTCCATAATTTAAATTATTTAATAACTTAAAAGTGTTTAAATATGTAAGTGTATTCCAAAAAGAGTTGGATTCAAGATGAGATATAAATTGTTAAGGGAACGTTTAAACAAAGTTATCTCTTAAAAATTTGAAACAGGTCTTAAAATTGAAACTTTAGATTTGGAAATAAAATAGAATTTTGTAAATTTAATTGATTCAATTTACATAAGTTAAATGTTAAGATATACTATTAAACATGTGAGTTTAAAAGTGTTTGAAAAATTAGTTTTAAACTTTATTAAGGATAAAATTGAATTTATTTACAAAGTAATTGGAACAGATGTTTTTAGAACATTTTGAAAATAAAATCCATAATAAGAATAATTACTTTGAGTATTGAAGTTTTAGAATTTTATATGCATTAACCTTTAAGTTAATTAAGTAAGAATAATTAATGGTGGATATTAATTAATTTGGTAATTATAAGTTTAAAAGTAGAAATTAAAGTAATTAATGAATTAATTAATCTATATGTGATTTAGAACCATTGATTAGATTTTTAAATTAATGAGTATTAATTAACTTATAATTAAAATTGATTAATATAAGTTGATTATGTTAGAAGAAAATAATTAAATAAGTGTTAATGAAGATCATTAACTAGATTATTTATAATTAATTAATGTAATTGATTTTTAATAAATTAATTGGATTAATTAATACAATAATAATCATTGTATTAGTTTAAATATAATTATTTATTTGGAAAGTAATTAAGAAATTAATTACTTATTAATTGAGTAAATTGATTTAATTTGAGTTAATTAATTTAGTTTAATTAACTGATATTTTGGAATTAAATTACTTGGAGAAGTATTTAATGGATAATTACTGAAAGTAATTAACTGGATGATGTTGTTAATGGAAGTAATTGAAATATAATTACTTGAAATTAATCAGGGGATTAATTAAGAGTGTTATTGAGAAGTAATTAATTATGAATGATTAATTACTGTATGTTATTAATCAAGAGGATTAATATTTGTGATTTGAAGATTTGTATTCTTAATATAATTAACAAATGAAAATGTAATTAGAAATCATTAATTAATATAATTAATGATTGGTTTATTTGAGAATAATAAATCAACAAGATAATTAAATGGTAATAAATCGATATAAATGTAATTAATTAATGGATTTATTCAAGATTTATTTCTGTAAATAAATTAAGGAAAACTACTGGAATGCAGTCAAGTATATTTAAATCAAAGATGGTTAATTTGAATATATAAGTAATGGATAGTAGGATTTAAATTAAGTAAATTAATATTAATTAATTTTAGAAATCATGTGATGATTTGGTATGTGTAATTATTTAGTGTAATTAATGGAGTATAATTACTTAGAATAGTAATTAGATGATAATTACTTGATGAAATTAATACAAGATGATTTGTAAGTGCAGTAATTTGAGTAATTTCTTTTGTAATTATTTAAAGGATTGATTTATGGAAATAATTAATCATGGAATGATTAATAAGTAATTAAGGGTAGTTAATTACTGGTTTATTATTAATCAGCGATTAATCACTTAATTAATTTAAATAAGCAATTTTTATATAAACTGAAGATCATTAATTAATATAATTAATGATGTAACTAAAATTGTTAACTAAGGAATAATTAATGGGTAAGTAATTAAATGTTAACCTACTATGAATGATTTAGAATAATTCATTTGAGAAACAAATTAAAGACTAAATTACTTCTTGTAATTAGAGAATGGTTAATTAACTTGATTTATAATTAATAAATGATTGTGAGAGCTGAATTTATGGAATGAATGATTAATTTAATTTATTTTAAATTAATTGAGGATGGAAGTAATTAATTTAATTCATTTTAAATTAATTATAGATTGTGATTCATAAATCATTGCTGATGGATGATGTTGATATTTCATTGATTGATTGTGATCTCAGAAATGAGATGGATAATATCTATGTGATATAGATGTATGGTTTAAGTATGATAATATTTAATTATCTGTTTGGATGATGATATTAGTTATCTGTTTATGATGATGTGATTATCTATTATGAGATGTGAATTATCTATCTGCGCATATTAATATTGAATACACTGTTAAGACTAAATAGACAACTTGGCCTTAAAAGACACGTTTTGGATTTCGATGAGACCGGGATCGGTTTTCCTTATTTGGAATATCCGAAAACCACATCGTTTCCAAATTAACGATAGGTCGTGAATCTGAAGTGAAGATGAAGGTTCAGAATGCAAGGGTTATCGTCGTTAACTCTGAGGGTGATTCCAAAATGAGTGTAACGAGATGATGCCTTCGGTTTCGTTCGAACCCGGAACGAACTTGTATGGATTGAATGCTTTCAACACATCGTCAGGCGGACGATGAGCATTCTAAGAAATATGTTCTATAAAGGTAATCGTAACCTCAAGCCTCATCAACCGGGAATGGCTAAAACAGGGGAGGTGCAGCAAGGTTAGGTGGGTCATGCCCAAGAAGGACAAGGATATTCCCCTGTCTAATGTCCCTTTTTATTCGGCTGTGTGGGCAGTTGGTCTGCAGCCAACTGCGGGGTTTATCTTGTTCGGGACTGTTCAGTAAGGAATGGTTCCGGCCTTGTGTTGCAGGGGGTCGGGAGTGATCCTCGGTACGTTGATCTAGGCCACGTACTGTGACGGGCAGTACCCCAGTAGCCCTGCCATTGTATGGAATCCACAATCCAATAAGTGCCTACGGTTTTGATTGTATTACCCACTTTTGTGGCTAATAGCTGGAATTTAATCATGTAACAATTTCGGCTATTTTCTATTTATTTGAAAACCCTAGACCTATTATAATATCACTGGATTTCCTATCAAATGTTTTGGTTAGCGTAAGGTAAAAGCTTTTCCATGTTTATGTGTGGGAAGTCTTACGTGATACCTTTTGTTTTCAAAGGATTTTTCAAAATTAAGCAACTTTAACCTGTTACTCATACCAGACCCATGTCTAACCCTAAGTTTATTTTTGTTTTTCATAAACTCTCGGGTACCCAAATTTTTACGGGTAGCCAAGGGATTCAGGTTTAGCTTTGACGAATTCTGGAGGAGCAATGGAGCAGGAGGCTTCAGCGTTATAGATATATATATATATATATGTATATATATATATATATATATATATATATATATATATATATATATAGTTCCGCTGTTTGGTATCTCTGTGATGTATGGTGTATTGAGTTGTATTAACTAGACAGGTGTTTATAACTGTCTAGTATGTGATGTATTATATGTATCACTCTGATTGATGTTATATACTATGTAAATACTTATGTGATTATTATATTTATTTGTTTCGCTGTGAGATTCTGATGTTGTTGTTCTTTCTTCTCTATATTTTCTGTTTTCTCACCCTTTTCTTTCTTAATAACGATACTTCTTCCTGGGAGTCGGAAGTGGGGTCGTTACATTGACTCTCTTAAATCTAAGGCACTTTGAATCTCTTCTAATCCAGTGTCGAGATGGAGCGACACATAGTCCAAAATTGGAATGTCGGGCAAGCCTTTCAAAAGGATTTTCCATTTGCGAGGAAGGAGCCTCCGAAATTCTAACACCGAAGACTGGCAGGGACACAACCATAGATTTCCATCTCAAAGTCTTATGTCGCTTATGTGTTGCTGCCTTGCCTTTCCTCCTTCCCTCTAAATCCTGAAAACTGTAAGAAGGCCCGGCTACGGGTTCGTCGTCAGTGGAAATATTTTCTTCATTTCCCTGTTTAGCTATTACAATTCCGAGCGCTCTATGTTAGCCTATCTCATCGGGGCTGCCCTAAGCGATCCCTCAAGTCTTGTGCTTTGGTTTCAATCGATTAGCCCAACAATCCTCAAGTTTCTATCTATGAGCACCGAGTCCATTTCTCTCATCTCGCCCGGCACTTCCTGAAGAATCCGTACTATCTCTTTAAAGTGAGCGCCTTTGGGTCATGGAATTACGGCTGCAAAGGAAAGAAGATATTAGTTTTAATGTCAATTACAACTATCTCATTAGCTACTAGAGAAATTATTGCACTTACATCTGACTAACAATCAGCTAGTGAACCCTGAAGGGCATCAAACGTAAAACCACTTTGTCTTAAAGTAACTAAGCCTGGTCCAAGATTCCGTCACCCCTAAGCAATTCCTAACTGCCTCTAGAAACATGAATGAAGGATTGTCTCCTTGACTCTTGACATTAAACAAGTATCCGACTTCTTCTGGAGTCGGGGTTCGAAAGGGATGTTCCATGACAATGATGAATGGACTGTTCAACAGTGCATATCCATTTGGATGTAATTGCAATGGAGCGATTCTAAAGAAAGCAAGCACTTCTCGAATATACTGGTTGAATTGAGGAAGTGTTCCCCTTATGCATTAATGGCGATTAAAGGCTGTCAATCCTTCTATGGGAGCGTATGGCCTGTCATTGGGGCCGGCTAGCAGAACATGGTCTAATGGTAAATCGTGTCTTAAGCATATTCGCCCCAACATATCTTCATAGATATTAGATGGCATAGAATCTTGAGGATTCACGATAAAAGTTTCTCCTAGCAGCTCATCTGGAGTTTGACCAATTACTTCGGCTACAATGCCCGGCATCTCTATTATCGGAGAAGACGAACTTTGCAACACCTACTGCTGTGAACTTGTAGATTCCATAACTAATCAACTCATTAAAAACCATCATTAGATGACAATAAGCCCGTGTGTTCCCCAGTGTGAAGTGCATGAATGTGTTGTGCAGTGCAGTGCTACATAATACCTAGAAGATTCTATAGAATTTGAGAAATGTTCAAACGACAAGACTTCGGAAGTCAACTAGAGTGACCGTCATCGCCGACCGTCACAACCATGCTATCCAGACTTTAGAACCGATTTGAGTTAAAGTTTGTTAAATTCAGTTAAGTTACAGTTCCATCGACGAGCTTCGAAAGCAGTCGAATGTGTAGTGAAACGGTTAAGTTCAATTATGCAAGGCTAAAGCTCGTCGGAGTTATGTGTTCAATTATTCAAAATTATCGTATCCATCAAGGTTAAGACTTGGATCGATCACCAGAGGCTCCATTCATATCGATCAAGAAACCGCAATCCGTATTGATCATAGTATGCTCCTTCGTATCGATCACCCAAAAGTTATTACGTATCGATGCAATATTCTCTCTTTCATATCGATCCGCAACGACATTTTCGTATCGATCGCCAAACCGAAAATACCTATCGATTGCTTTGGATCGATAAGAGTATCGGTCGTCAATCGATCGATGCAAGTACTCACTTTCCATTGATATGAAGCAGCTCCTTCAACCGATACGAAGTCATGTTACATTTGGATTGATACGAACTCGTCCTTCATCCATCGTTGATACGGTAGCTCCCAAACTTCTTCTTCTCCAATTGACCCGAACTCCATCTCCTCCTTCCTCGACCTTGCTCTATCCCACCTCCAGCCTCCTCACAACTAGAATCGGTCACGAGTACGGGAGGAATAGCACAAGAACTCGAGTCTCATCATTTTAGAGTGTTTTTGATTAGTTAGTTATGAAGCTTAAGCAGTCAGTTCAAGGGAAAATGAGTTTTTTTTTCAATTCGAAGACGAAAGGTTCTTTTATCGATACGAAGGCTGAAGGAAAAATGAGCAAGTAAAATTTTTCTAAGTGTAAAATCACGTATATATATAGGGTAGATGTCGATTTGTGTCCCAGTATGAACATGATGAATGAAGAAGTGCACACCTTAACCGATACGAAATGACCTGTTCGTATCCATTGGCCATCGGCTTGGTAACTACCATCGTATTCATTCACAGTCGATCCAAAGTGAAGCAATTCGAATCCATATAAGAAGTAACAAAGACAGAGCTCATGTGAACTATTTGAACCCATGAACATGCATCGATAGGAAAGGAGCAGCAAGGTTGCACTAGAACCACGTGACCCCATTGATACGAAACGTTCATTTCGTATGAATCGGTGCAAATTTCATCGACAAAAACACATAAAAGGGTCTCATTTACACTGCTTAACTCCCTCAATACGAAGTGTCATCTTCATATCCACACGTTCAAGGAACATAAAAGCTTCGTGTCCATTGACGCGAAGCATCCCAAAGAAACCATCATGTTCGTGTCGGTGGCCATCGATACGAAGCATGCACTCAAACATTTAAACTTGATCCAGGAGAGGATCGATGCGAAGGGAAACTCTAAAGAAGCCATCAAGCATTGTTACAACTCGAATTTCATATCGATTCAGGAGAGGATCAATGTGGAATTCGATGTAAGAAAACTGAAAATGTCTCGCGAATGTGCGAAAGTTAGCGAGATTTAGACTAACATACATACATGTATGACGGATTAACATTCAATTTGTAAAATTCACAGGAAGCGAATGCTCATTTGGTGACAATAACAACAACAACCAACAATTTTCTATCGTTCAATACTCAGCTACAACAGTACGCAATATAACAATTGGCAGTCTACAATTCATTATTTATGTTACTAAAGGTCAGTCAAAGGTTATATCTTTCGATGAAAAGACAATAACCATTCAACAAGTCAAATAGAACTTTTTAGAATGAAGATTACAGCTTTTCAAAGCACGTCATTTCTTCATAAGACGTATTTTGGGGGGAAAATGTTATCCCGCCAAGGCTGTTACACCAAGAAATTAACTGGAAATCAAAGACAGTTCATCTCGGAAAACGATTATACAAAGGTTCGCTACGGATGCCGGCAAAATTTTTTTGAGTCAAAATTGAGCTACAATTAGCGTGACATGACAATCAAAGCTATGAAAGTCAACATTTCAAACTTCAAGTCAATCTGAATTTGTATGATCAAGATGTGATCGATGCAAACCCACAAAATAGGCTTCGTTCGTATCCATCCGGGTTATTTCTCTTCGTATCCATCCAGACAAACTCACTTCGTATCCATCTGGGTGAGCTCTCTTCATATCCATCCAGACAAACTCACTTCGTATCCATCAGCATCTGCCTCCTTCGCATCGATCGAAATTAGAATCATTCGCAGCTATGGAACACCATTTTGAATCCATTATACCTATCCCAATTCGTATCCCTTGCATCCACTCTACTTCACATCCTTCGCTTGAAGAGATTTCGTATCGCTTCTGAATTGCCCACTTCGTATCGATCGGTCAATGATCGATACGTAACATGCCACCAATGTACGATACGTAATAACATTTAATAAGCATCGATGCGATACCAGTCTTCAATCGATATGAATTGGAATGGAGACTATCGATACGAAGTAGTCACTATGCTATCGATACGTAGTGAGGTGCAGCTGAGCGATACGAACAAGACCAAGCCGGTTCGATACGAACAAGACGTATCCATACAAGAGACTCAATCGCTCGACATAAAAAGTGGATCGAACCTAAAAGCAAGCGCCACGTCAACTAATAAGCACATGCCCAGAAACAATATGAATAGATCGACGAGCGATGCGAACTCGGCAGCCTTCAATAAATCCAAACTTGCACCGATCATAACTCAAAATCTACAAGTCCAAATGCTACCAAATTTTAACAGGAGCTTGCACATATGTTCAGCAATGTTCATGATCGACCCCGAATCGATTGGACTAAATCCTAATCGATACGAACTGTGTTTGTATCAATCGTGGATCGACTCCAAACGACCACGGATCAATTGTGTGGGCCCATCCACATGAGAGAAGAGGTCTTCCGGGATCTGACGGGATATTTGCAGCCAACGCCTAAAAATAGCAGCCTAAGACTTACTGTAAAGGGACTTTTGGCTCTTCTACCTCCAGACTCTCGAAATCACCGTTGTTCTTGAATTCTACTATTGTAACTCGTTGTAATTAGAAAGGAAAAGTTAATAAAGGTAAACCATTTCATAGTGAACGTAGGCCATACGTCGAATCACTCTAAATCTACCTTTTTCTTTGCGTTTACTTGTTTATTAATTGGTGTGTTTGTTAGATCATCCTCTTTTTCCATTTAAATTCTTTATTTTATCTCTTTAAACACATCCGAAGAGTGTTGTGCCCAATTTCAGTACAAACAATGGACATGAGTGCTTTCGAATTCATCGAAAAAGGTAGGTATGCTTTTTCACCTTGTGTTGCTATGTTATTTCTAGTAAGAAGAGGAATGAGCTTTTGACTCTGCCAATAAGTTGATCTTTGGGGTTTTGAAGGTGTTGAAATGCGAAAGGTTTTAAAGTAGAAGGTAACTTTCAAGGACATACTTGCTTATTGATGCAAAACCCCTTCTTCTAGTATAGGAGATTGCCATATTGAACTTTAGCAAGCTTTTCTTTCTTAGTTGTGAAAGGTTTTGACTGGTTTGAAAGGCTTAGTAACGCTTTTGAAGAGGTTGCTCTAACAAATCTTCTTTCTATGGAATGTGAATGAAGGCAAAACCTTCAGTTCGAAAGGTTTGAAGCGAATATGAGTGGTTGTTATTTGTTGCCTTCGAAAGGTGTTCCTCAACTTATTCGAAACATCTTCATCTAGGCGGAACCATCTGTTTCGAAAGGAAGCACTTAAAGCGAAAGGGTTTTTTCATTCCCTTTCGACCCCTTTGAGAGCTTATAGCACACTTAATCCTTGATGTATATCCCTTCGACTCATTCGAAAGGCTTTGTTGATGTAATCATATTTTGTATATTCTTCTCTTCTACTCTCCTTGGTTTCGAGAAGGTTGAACTGAGAACTGGTGGTAACATAACAATCCTTGCTTAACTCTAATAAATGTATTTAAAATTTCTGCTGTAAAGATATATATCTATATTGAAATAATATATAATATTCCATTCGTGTGAGATTCTGTTCTATCTTTATTTTCTTTCTTACCCTTGAGAATCCTCCTCTTCGGCACTTAGGTTTGCGGAACATGAATACCGAGGATGTATCAGTGTCGATTTTCGAGGGTCAAAGAAATGGGTCCTTACATTTCTCTTATGTTTTCACAAAACACTTAGCCAATTTTTTTTCTATTTGACTCAGAGTTTTCGAGTGTTCAAATCATTGAAAATTTCATTTCATTTTACTATATGAAATTTACTAAACAACCTTTCAAAACCATATGCACAAACCAGACTATCCAAATGGTTAAGATACGCGGGTCTATAAAATTACTTAACTGAAATTTTTAGAACCAAAACACCTAGTTTGATATCAGATCTCCTTTTCGAAATATTGAAAATTACAATATACATACTTTCCTTTGTATATGAAATCATACGTTAAAAAATTTTAAAGCAAAAATTGTTTTTCCTAAAAAAATTCAAAGCAAAACTACCATGGTAGCAATCCATCACGTAGAAACTCGAAAATGAACGTCGATGATGTTGTAGTCATCACCGGAATTATTTTCCTCCAACCAAAGTGAGTTCGGTGCTTTTTAACTCTTCCAAATCAATTTATAATATTTATATTAATCCATATCTTCAAAATAAAACCATTACTATTTTTCAAAAAAATTGAAAACAATTTCCAAACACCGGCTTTGACTTCTAAATTTCCCTGTTTAAATCCATTTTTATCTATAAACCACATTTTAAGAAAATTTCTACTCCAAAATACTCTCCAAGAATACTATCATTATTCCTCACAACACTTTGAAAAACAATTTCAAATCTCTAAGTTTCATGTACTCAAATTCTCAGTTTTCAATCCTTATTTATAAATCCTACTTATATAATTTCAGTTCTTATACAAGATCATTCATAATTGTTTCTCTTTGTATAGATTATTATATATAACTTTTATTAAAATTTAAAATTTAAAATTCAACTCAATATTATCATCGAACACCAATAGTCAAACTATGAAACTAAATTCACAAGGTGTTTGTACTTAACCTAACTAATCAGTAGATGCACACAACCAATTTGAGCACAACATAAATAGTAATAATCAAATACTATCATTTTCTAATAACCAAACACTCTATATAAAAATATATTAATTTTCTGAAAATTATTATTTTTTTGTATAAAATATAGTCTGAGTAAAATTATTTTATTTACCCAATTTTGAAACAACACTGTATCGTTTTTCCTTATTTAGGTGTTTAGAAACCCCCTATTGATATAGTTGTTCCTTCTATATCAACTAGAGTTCATAAACTACTCAATCGATAAATCAACACAATATAAATTTTTTAATAGCACTAACAAATACACGCCCTTATATATATATATATATATCCAAACTCATCCTAGGGCCTACCTACTCTCTCAAATGAGTTAACCCCACCAAAACCTAGGTGTTAGCTCAACCTAAGCTCTAATACCACATGTAACGATACATCTTTTCGATCCTTAAAAGTCGATACTAATACATCCACTGTATTCATAAGTCGAGCTTCCAGGTGCCTGAAAGATTTGGGAAAAATAGAAAAGACAGAACAGAATCTCACATCGTGACGAGTAACATATAATATACAAAAGATCATTACAAAAGAAATTAAAATTTATCATACATATATTAATCAGAGTCAACCAATTAATCAACAGCCTGGACAGTTATAACGACATGTCCTCACAAATATTGTTAAATGAAATAACTAATGCAACAGAAATAAAATATACGTGAATACAACTTGGAGGCATTTAGCTAGTCTCCTAAAGCTCTAAATATCCCAACTGAATCTAAAAATATGCTCGGTCTGAACCATGCACTATATGAAAAATAACGCTTGGATCTGCCTGGTAAACCAGCTTGAGAAACACACCTCAGTTGAATTTAATGTTATAAGAATCTTATGAAAATAAAAGCATCTCGTAAGACCACACCACACATAAACACGGATGGATTATTACCTTACGATAACCAGAACATTTCTATAGAAAATCAAGTGATATTATAATAATGTCTATGATGCAAATACATATTAATCAGAGTTGAAATTATTACATTATTAAATTCCAACACAATAGGTATACAATCAAATCTGAAGGTTCATATTGGAGAATGGATTCCAACTATGAAAGGGTAAGGTTCTACCCACTAAATCCGTACAACTCTAGGCAAAATGTACAAGAGGCTACAACACATTACACCTCTACTACTGAGGACCGGTACTGCACCTTATTGGGTAGCACTAAATATGATCACCCTATGGTTGATAAACAACCATAATGGGCCCCCAAGGCATATGTAAATATCTAGGCTAGATGTGGAACGATCATACCCTAATAGGAGCGAACAACATAGCCTACAACACGTCTATTCTTTAGTCATTTTTCCAATTGATGAGGCTTAAGGCTACGATTACCTATTTATATAAAAAACCATCTTGGAGTGCTAATACTGCTCTTTAGATAGAAATGCAATGCAACATTCATCCACACGTATTCATTCTGGGTCTGAACGATACCAAAGGCAATAACTTCACCGTATCAATTTTGGAATCACCCACAGGATTAGTAGCAAGTAACCCTTGCACTTCAAAAACTCCATCTTCAATCATCTTCAAGATGTTCCAATTTAAAAGCTTATGCCGGTTCGAAGGGGTTTTCGGATAATATATCTGATCTCGGTCTCTCCGAACCGACAACGATAATTTAAATGTGCTAAGTTTGATAGTCGGTTATTTAACTATTAAATATATGACAATCACATCAGGGATTTATTTCCGTAGGGAAACCAACATTAGTTAAGCATATAAACAGCCACTAGCCTCTTTAATAAATCTTTTCATGAATTTAAAATGATTTTGTAAATACTTGTATAAAAGTAATTTTACAAAGATATATTCACAAACCCTTCATACTCCCTTTTTATACTCGGAGAAATATCTCTACACTTGTCTCAACATATAAGTATATTCACAAAAACATTACACTTTCACTACTTAGGAAACATATTTATAGAACTCTAAAATCATTTATAAAACCCGTTTATAAATTCTAAAATCATTTATACACTTTTTTATAAATGCCAAAAGCAATTTATTAAACTCTTTTTATTAACTTCTAAAACCATTGATAAAACTCTTTTTATAAATTTCTAAAACTATTTATAAATCTCTTTTATAAATCAATAATTTTTTATAAAACTCCTTTTAAAATTCTATAAACCTATTTATAAAACTTTTTTCTTTTATATAAATCTTTTATAAAGAACCTTCATAAAAATTATTACAAAAATCTCTTTATGAAAGTCCTCTATAAACATCCTTTATAAAGCCCTTTTTAAAAATTCTTATAACTCAAACCCCATTTTCATTTATAAACTCTTTAATAAATATCTTTAATTAAATAAGATTCCTTTTTTGAATAAATTTATTATTTAAAAATAAAATTAATTAGATAAATGAATTTACTTTACACACCCTTAATAAATTATTCCATTAATTAACTCAAATATTTTTAATATAATAATTAAAAACCACAAAACATTATAAACAAATAATAATAATTTATTTTTGAAAATTATTATATAATAATTATTACTAACAGCAAAACATTGCTTGTAAATAATTATTATTGGCTTCATAATATTATAAACATAATTGTTAATAATTCCAAACCTTATTAATGAAACAATATACCTTACAAAATATTATGATAAATAATAATTATAAACTCTGAAACATTATTAATAAAAAACTATTATAACTTCCAAAACATTATTAATAAATAATTATTAACTTCAAATAATAATTGTTTAATAAATAAATTTTCACAATATAAAATATTGATAAATAACTTTAACCGATATTAAATATAAATAAACAGCTTTTAAAATACTATTAAAGAACAATTAAACCACTTAAAATCACTATTAAATAATAGTGAAACAACTTTAATACATTTCAAACTGATTTAGAAAAGACAAATAACAACGGTTGGGTTAAAATAGAGAAGTTCAAATTTTGCTTAAGTAAAAATATTCCAGAAACCCAAATAGTTCGATTTATAATTATCTCCGAATCAAAAACTCATTTAAAACTAAAATTGGAAATTAATAGTATTTCAAAATACTAAACTAAAGCCAACCGCCATCACATCGCTTAACCAGTTTTGATATTGATTTTAATCAGTACAGAGGTTAAGTTTTCAACATATAACACTATCATATATCATAGGGCCAACTATCTGTTTTGATATTTCAATAATTAATATAAAAGGAATTTTTTGAAAAATAATACAACAATGACGAGGAATCCCGTTGGATCCCTCTATAAATCTTCCATACATTGGTAAAGTCCCTGCAATTGATTACATATATTAACCGTTTTAAAAGCGCCAATTCGTCAAAATCAAACAACCAACCATTAAAGCATCCAAGAAAACAATCAACAATTTTTGTCTACTATAAAACATTACAGGTTAACCAAAGAGTGAGTTAAACTTAGCAAAAGTCAAGATATTCTCAAAAGTGTCTCATTCTGACTAGAATCGAATAGCATATGATTTCTAGTTAAGATTTCTATAAGCTTCGAATTCAACCAAACTAGAACCATTGTGAAGCTTTCTTCATTACGAATGCAAAGCAATAAGTTTCATCTTGATCAGACCTTGCGTGGACAAGATATTGATTTTATAAGTTATCTAGTTCTATATAGAATTAATTAAATACTAATTACAAAATTAATTCCTTAATCACCTTCCTTCCCTATTTCAAATTGCCACCTCCTTCCCGGTTCCTCTCTTCACCATGGTCGCACCCTTCATTAGCCTTTAATCCATCAACCCCTCAACGAAACTTTCCCAAACCAAAAGCAGTCAACTCCTCTATGAATTCTCCATCACCATGACCCATCAAACCACCACTCGATCGCTCCCTATAATTCACAATCACCTCAACCTGTACGTGACGAGGTCATATTGCAACCTTTAATATGGAGCCGTACTACCCAAAAAACCCCTCGAAGATGCCCTTTCGCTTGTTACCAAAAACTAGCATGCGATTCTCCTTCCGATGACCATAGCAGAAGAAAACCTAAACCCTAGTGTTTGTAACCAAATTGTTCACAAACACCCAAGAATAGATTTATGTAGAGAAGTAAATGAAGAAATTAAAATTAAAATAGAGGAGCAGAATAAACTAATAGACAAATAAGAGTAATAGTCAAGAACACAGGAATTATAGTGGTTCGACATTGTATGCCTATGTCCACTTTGAAGGTTAGCTTTATTGATTCACTAATAGTTTGATTAAAGTAGCAAAAAGTAAGAAAAAAGCTTAGTTACAATAATGACTCAAGTAACCAGTGGTGTAAAGATCCTTAGAATGACACTCTTGGCCAGTATTTATAGGTGAACATGAACACCAATCTCTCTAGTACTTCCGCTACAGGACCTTCTAATCCATATGGGCCCACTAGGGGGTTGCCAGGCCCAAATCTCAATGAAGAGGGGTTATTACTGATCCCTTCGTTGATAGATCCTTGGGTATCGATCCCTTTGGTAGCTTCTTCATGCTTAGGTATGTTGTCTCTTCAAATATTATGTTATTTGGACTAGTGGAGCTCATGATATTGATTGATCTTTGGTTCAACTCAACCTGTAAGTTGTTTTCTACCGAACAATATAAATAGTCATATGTCGATCCATTATTCTTTGGCCATTTGACATGCGATCCCTAGGGTAAGTCCCCTAAGGTCCATATACTTTGTCTCTAAGTTTCATTTACTTTGGACTTCTAGATCCTAAAATTTTGATCGTTAGAATAAAGAATGAACTTGATTTCTGACATATGCTGATCCCTCCTTAACGGACTCACGTATGCCAGTCCTTTGCTAATTATCAAGCTTTGCCGACCCATTTTATATGATATATGTCGATCCCTTCCTAACTATCAAGCCTTGCCAATCCCTTTTATATGCTATGCTAATCCCTTCCTCACAAGTTAAAGTGTAACTTTCTAATCCAATGAACCATGTCGATCCATCTGCCTTCTTCTATGTCGAGCCCTCCTTTGCTTCAACCATGCCAAACCCTTGTCTATCCAATCATGCCGGACCCTATGGTACTATCAAGCCATGCCGATCCTTTGCTTATCCAAGCTAAAATCCATATTTCAGGCATCCTGCATCATTTGTCTACCAATTTCGTTCAATTCTAGCTTCATATTAGCGTGTGTACTTTACTTTTGGTTCCTACAACCATTGCTCCATAGTCATTGTTATTTATAATGGTCGAATCTATCTTGTGCATTCAATATAGAAAATTTAGGATACCGGGTAACAATTGCCCCCAGCAGTACGCCTTATGAGTAACATGACGTGCTTTGAATCCGAACAAGTCTGAATTGCCGAAAAAGAGGTTCATCTAGCTTCCTGAATGATTGCTATTCCCTTGTCAACTTGTTTTTCCCTAGCATTGAATTCTTCATTGATTTCCATGGCACTTGGTCAATTTCCAATAATATTAATCCGGTGCCATATTCCATCAAAGTATGTAAATCCGATTATGCATGACTTATAAACTTTTTTACTATCTGCTCTAGCCTTGAACTTGAAAGTTTGAGGTTTGATTTCAATTTCCACTAGTTTCAAAAAGTTGAAACTTTAAACCACTCTTGTGCACATTCATATACGTGTTTCTTTTGTTGGCTCCAGGACGTGTTCAAACACTCGTGGTTCATTGCTAATTTCTATAATACTTTCTATATTCACGTTTAATAACAAACCTTCACAATCATTTTTTTATCATCTATAGGGATCGACATTATTATGCCTATCCATCTTTGTAGCCATGCAAATAAGGATCGACAAGTTTCAATACCGACCCCTTCCCCTTATGACTCATTCAATGTTCTTACAGCAAATTCTCTCTTGCGCATATATATATATATATATATATATATATATATATATATATATATATGCCTTTCTTCTCTCCCTTCTTCACTTTCCCATTTACTTGCCTTTGAACAAAACTTTCTTGATGAACCCATGCTTTCCAACCTTCTACCTTAAACCATCCATGATTCCAACTATTCCACAAACGTGTCCTTCCATCATTTTTGATTCAATAATCCTCGAACACTCACCCCTAACTTAATTCGAACCACAAAATTTTCATATAGGTATGAGTTTGTAATACTCCTTTTAATTACATGATTAGTTTATCAGCCTCGAGTTGTTGATGTGTGTATAAGGTGGCAAATGATCTTAGGGTGGCTAATGATTAATGAAAAATGGTTTTGTATGTTGAATTAGGCATAGGAATAAGGGATGAGGGGATAAAATGAGGGTTCGGCAAAAGATTCTAAGGGAAGAAGAGTTAAGGGTAGAGAAATGAAGGGTTCGGTGGTGCTGGCGACTCTGGGTGAAGGGGTCGGTAGGATAGTTTTAATGGAGGTATCGGCAGTTAAGTCAGGAGTTGAGAGAGGAGACAGATAAGAAGTGAAGGGTACGGTAGTGCTGGTAACTCTGGGTGAAGGGATTGGTAAGATAGTTTTTTGATGGAGGGATCGGTAGTTGAGTCAGGAGTTGTGAGAGGAGACGGATAATAAAAGTGAGGGTTCGGCAAGGAATAAGATCGATTGTTCCATTGAAGAGAGGGATCGATATTGGGTAGTGGTATAGAGATTGGTGCTAGTGACTCTAAGTGAGGGATCAGTATGGAAGGTTTTGATAGAGGGATCAGTGGTTGTGGTCAAGTAGAGGGATCGACATAGAATCTTTTGGGAAAGGGATCGGTAGAGAACCCTAGGGATCGGCATATACTGTAACGTCCTGCCTTTTCGCACAGTTTAAATCGAAGAAAAACCACACATGTCATACTTCAACCATATAGAAGGGCGGATTGTTATGGGGTAAATAAGAAAAGCAGAGAAAGAAAGAACAAAAAAACAAAACAGAATCTTGCAGCGGAACGATAAAATATAATAATCAAATATACAGTTCATGAAGCTGTTTTACAAAATAGTCGATTATACTTATACAATACATATCAGAGTTACACTTACCGGAAAATATTAATAATGCAGCAGAATAAAATGGTGTAGTGGAATAATATAATAGATAATAGTAATACAAATCTTCGTCTTCTTCCTCTAGAATTAGAGTCTTCGAATCCTGAAATGCTCAAACCTGACCCGAGCGAATTGAAAAGACAAAACACTTGAGTCGGAAATAAAAGATCTTATGTAAGTGAAATCAACAATAAACAATATGAGTGGAACGGCGTCAGAGATGCTTACGGGATTTGACATCTCCTATCCAGTGTCTAACGTGAGTGCAGTAACTCAAGAGATGCTCGAGATTCACATCTCCTAAGGATCCATTAAACTATTTACTATGTAGTAATATTTCGCTATTATAATAATGTCTATTAGTAAAATAAACTTACTTTTAAATAGCGTTAAGGCTTTACATTTTCCACCTTAACAAGTAATAGTGCCAATAGTCTGTACAGTACCGTAATACTTCCTAATCGAGAGGTTACCAGAGGATACTCCATAGGTACGACACAAATAGAAACTCGTACAAGGCACGCCAGGGTAGGTGACACGGCACCACTAGGCAATGCCAGGGTAGATATACCAATTACGCTTCTGGGCCGGTGGTAACGCATAGCGCGCAGCTACCGCCTACCTCGAGCCACACCCTAAAAAAGAAGATCGAAAGTGGCCACCGAATTAATCCAAAAGTCAAAGTATAATATTGGAGGGATGTGTCCGATCAAAGGTGCTACCTCATTAGCCCGTCAATCGCTCCTGTTTTAGATACCTTATGCCAACTCACGGGAGTCAGGTCCACGTATTTACCTGAAAGGAAATGCCGCCGCCATTCTCTTTCATTCTGGAATCTCCACCGCGTACACGGTTGTTAAAGTGGTTTTCGGAGTTGTCAGAGAGTATGACAACTTTCGATCCTGGTCTCTTTTACAACCCAACGTTATTATAACACCGCAGTCATTCAAAATAATTTATACTTCAAAACCAGGATATAATATTTATTTCAAAACCATATAAATACGATATCATTTCAAATTTAAAAACCAAATCAATATGATATTCCTCTTATTTCAAATCAATATAATATCATTTTATTTCAAATATATCACCTTTTTAAAATCATAGAACTTCCAAATTTTATACCTCAAAACCAAACATTTGAATTTTAACACCTTTGAACATAATGCTATGAAATTCATAACTTCGAAACATTTCAATTTCTATAAACATTTGAATTTCGATATATTTCAATGCTTTAATTATTCCAAAATTTCAAAACTAAATTTAATAATTCGATTCAACAATTAAATTTCCTATTATTTAGTTTTGAAATATTTTATATAATAAACCCTTTATTATTTAAATAAAACTCAAATTTCAAACAACTAGATATTGCCTTCAATTAGTTATACTTGAAATGATCATTTAATTCACCTAGACCCAAAAATCAAGTTATAATAATTATACCTTTTAAAATTCCAATTTAATAAATTTCACATCAACCTTGTTGGTTAAATCCTTAAACAAATTCAATTTCATAAAATCTCAAATTTATCTAAATTTCAAATCAAATTTTATTCGAGTAAAATTCTTAAATAATTTAATTCACATCCATTTCATATTTTATCTTCCAAGCCTTAATTTATTAAAAAATATGATGTAAATATTTTAATAAATCAAACTCCACTTTTTTAAACTTATTGTCATTAAAAAGATTTATACATCGCTTAAATACATGAATTTAACTATATATAAAATATTTTTATATAATATAAAAAAGAATCAATATTTATTAAAACCATATAATTCTATCCAAAACCATAGAAATCATTTTCAATATATATATATATATATATATATATATATATATATATATATATATAGGCTGACGGTGTTTGTACATAATTTTCTATCCTATGGTCAAGTGATACGGATATTTATCATTTCAATCCATAATTTAAAATAAAATACGGTAATATATCATTTCAAACCGTAATCCCGAATGAAATAAAGTGCATAACAATTTGTAGTTTATAACGATATAAAATACAACATCCATTTATCCAATATCAATCATCAACCATTAATTACAATCATCATCCATATCAATCAATAGCATCAATATATGACGGATAATAAACAACAGGTATCAACTAGCAGTTTATATTCAAAAACAAATTAAATGAAAATTTAAATGGTAGTTTATATGCAATAAATAAATTAAATAACAATTTAATTCAATTATATTCAATTTAACTGGGATGATGATTAAAAATACGCCAAACAGTCATAAATAAATTTCTAATCACATCCTAAATAAATTTAACAAACATAAGAAATTTTATTAGTTGTGAGTGAGTTAAAACACTCACTTTTTGAATTTAAATTGAATTTAAATTCAATTTAAACCCAAAGAATAGATAGTCTCCAAATTCGTCCAAACCAGCGCCAAAATGTCCGGAATTTTATTGCGATCTCAGCGGAGAAAACTGCGTGAAATTTCGACCTCGTATGCACAAGTTATTTCGATCAGAACGAAAGAATTTCAAAGTTTCAAAATAAAATAAAATAAACAAAAGAAGCAAACCCACGTTTAAGCCACGTCAGCACTTACTCATTTCCTCTCAGAACCCTAGCAACGCGTGCCTTCGTTCAGATCGCATCGCTACAGCCGCCGTCCACGCTTCTTTGACCACCAACGCCGCATGCCACGATCACCATCGACCAAATCAAGTTAGACCACCCTCCTCGCCTCAACTAGCCGACCCTCATGGACCCCACCATGGAAACCGCGACCCCCCTTTTGACGTCGGCCACGTCGAGATCTGAAGGAAAATTTTCGCTGATTTGTGACACATAGGTGGCAACTTAACCATATGGATGAGTGTGAATCGCCTCCCTCTACGCAACCATGCACTCTGATTGATACCACGTCTCGAATCCACCGTTGGATCGACCAAATTCAATACGAACGGCCGAGAATGATTTACGATTTCGGGACAAATGGAGATTCAAAACCAAAAACGAACTACAGATCTGAGATGCGTACATCGAGAGCTTCAATATATAATTTTTCTAATTTTTTTTGAGGAGATTGAAATTTCAATTTGATTTTGAATTGCAACTGGATCTAGAATTTGATTGTCTGCCATTGAGGTGGAGAGAAGTAACTGTACACATATACAAATGAGAAATAGAGGTAGGCTAGGGTTTATAACAGATTATTTATAGATAAGGTTGAAAAAGAATAGATGGATCGGGTTGAATATACGCGCTAACGACAAAGTGGCCCAAAAAGCCCATTTCGACTTCGAAATGAAATTTGGTCAACCCATATACCAAAATAGATGTTTTAAAATATTTTAAATGCAATGGAAAAGGTTTCAAGTCCAAATTCCATCGTATGAAAAAGTTATGCTAAAATCAATATTATTCAAATTGATTTCAATTTATTTTATTTCAAGGCGTTTCAAGCCCGTATGATCAAACGACAAACCCGATCACTACGAAACTTGAAATCCTACAATAATTCACCGATACGGATACGATGAAACTGGTTTCGTCAAAATCCGAGTCAGTGGCCAAAATGGCTATTTTTTCAGTTAAATTATATAAATTAATATTAAATAAATTAAATCACTATTTAAATTCAAATTCTATAATTCGTAATTTTCATCATCTAGTATTACTTTAGTAATTTATAATCCTTTAAAACCAAATCCCTATCAATTTAGAGTAAATTAATTCACCAATTATAGTATTTATTTCGTTTACATAAAATAATCCCTTTATTATAAATTGAATCCAATTAATTTTAATATATTCCAATTAAACTGATTAGATTCAATTCCAACCCTTTAATTGAGTCTATTATTACTTTGTAATGCAGTTAGCACTTGCCTCACATTTCATTCCATTAATACATTCAAATTTCCAACTTCCCTTTGTATTAACTATTATTTCCAAATATATTGAAGTTGTCAAATATACACATTTATTATAATTAGAAACTCAATTAATTCATTTAAATAGGTTTCATTCCTTTATATTATCTTATGAATAAAATATGCATTTCCGTACATTTGCACTTTACAATTACAGTTCTGTCCCTCATAAATGAGACATTTATTTTCAATAAATGTAATTTTTTTACAATTAATTTGGTAGACTAGATATATTCTGGTAATTTATGATGATTGTTACTATAGCCTTAAAATTTCACTGAGGCTTATTATTTCAACTATTTAATAAAATTTCTTACATAAAATGGATTCATTCTATTACCATAAATCGTACATTAATTCATATATTCATACAATACTTACCTTTATTTACATATAATAAAATCTCATTCCCGAATATAACGGTTACAACAAATTAATAGGACAATTAAATAGTAACTTATGACCGTTACTATTTCTTTGATTCATTAATTACAATTTATACTCTCAATAAATTTATTTACTTGGTCCCATGCTTTCTATTACACCAATTACTACGTATAATAAATTTTACGTTTCCTTTTTAATTTACATTCACACTTTCCGTTATTATATTAATTATCATTAAAGTACATTTAATTATCTTTATTTGTAATTGGTGAATTAACTGGTAACAACCATTTATCACCATTTTACCTTTTATAATACTTGTATATTCATTCTTCCCAACCAATTGTCATCTATTACATTATAACATTACAATTTTAATAAATTCATTAATTGTCATTTCATTCAACCTATTAATTTATTAACCTAAATTAGCACTGTAACTTTTAGTTTACTTATTAGCTTACAACCAGTGCTACCATTAGTTCATACACTAATTTATTTCATTTTCGTTCTTTATACATTATTTTATTAGTAAGCCAACATTTTAAATTATTAATTTACCTCCTATCCTGTTATAAACTATTGCACACATTAATTAAGATTTTAAATCAAATTAATCACTTCATCTTGGTAACGTTCTTTTATTACAATAAGAATATAATTAACATTTACATTGTTTCACTTATTGGAATTACATCCAACTTATTAACAATTAACTTACATTTATATTGTTACATTCAAGTTATTAAAAATTAACTTACCAATCTTATCCAAGTTATTATTTCCTTCAACATTAAGTTACCAAAATCTTCTTAAATTAAGATATTCAATTACCAAATTTTACGGGTCGTTACACTCTCCCCCACTCAAAACTTTTCGTCCCTGAAAAGGAAAAGGAAGGGAAAAGAAGAATTAAGAAATCAATATATCTTACTTAAAATATTAGATTTATAAACAAAGAAATTTACAAAATTAAATAATTTAAATAAAATATCAATTTATAACTATTAAATCCCTTTATACTCAAATTAGTAAAGTTTGGAAAACATTTTCAAATTTTTTTCTAAGTCCAACATTTACGGAAAATTTCGGTAGAGTCTCCTTTGTACGGAGAGGCTCGGAAGAAAATATAATATCAATATAACAATATAAAACATATATTTTCCAAAATAATATATATCCTAATACGGGAAAAACAATATAATAACGCTATAAACCGTAATCCGAAAACGTACCTATTTGTCGGGCAATTTACACTTATATCATGAAACCAAATGCACTAGCAATTGCTTCCATAACCCGCATTTCACTTATATAATCTAAAAGAGTCAATAATTATATAAAATGAAATGTTTAGTTTGTTTAAATCAATAACAAACAAATCAACACAAACAACAATCACTTGCATCCAGGCATCCAACCATCACATAGAAATCAACACAAATCAATCATTCATTCAATTCAAACAAAACAAATAGTTGTTCGGGTTCAAAACTTTAAATTGTACGGAGTGAAAAATAAACTACTAAGTGTACCTTTCATTTAACAGTCTTAGGTGAAAATAAATAGATTATTCATTCATGCAAATAATTTTAAAGTATCCTTGCCCAAACAACTATAAACCAAAACAAACAACAGCAATTTCAAACAACGGATTTAGTTTATCTTTATTAATTCCATTCATACATTTGTTGTTTGATTTCTCTTTTTCATTCATATGATGGTTTATCTTTTTAATTTACATTTATTTCTTACAATTTTATTTAGAAATAACTTCAAACTTATTTTAATTTTTTTTATTTATACTACTTATCTTTCTATTATATTTAATTATATTAACATTTTCAATTATACTTAAGTTTATAATAAATACAACATCAACTTCTTATTTATTGAAAAATTTCATTAATTACTTTCATTACCTCAAGTTTATTTCCGGTATAATATCTATTACATTTTCTTATTAACATTTCAACTTTTTATATCTTTTGGTAAGTTATATATATATATATATATATATATGCCTTTAAGAATGTAATTGAAAGTTATACAAGTTTTTCTCAATTAATTAAATGTTCAATAATAATCCTTTGTTTTATATGTTACAAAATTAAATTAAATTTTCATTTAATTTATAACTTAGCATTAAATCTCTTATTTTCTTTAGAGGTTTCAATTACTAATTACCTACGTTCTAATTCACTACAATAATTGAAACTATTTATTAATGGAAACATAAGAACTAAATATCGGGTTAAATCTCAAATCATTTTAAAATAATGGATAAACATATTTATATATCCAATTATATTTAAAATAATTTAAATTAACAATTTTTTTTTTCAAATAAATCTGTAGTAAAACTACTACAATGACCTTCCTACTTCGAAACTCAAAAATGAATGTTGATGATGCGGCCGCCATCACCGAAATTATTTTCCTACGACAGAGAGGGGAGTACAGGACTTATCACTTTCCAAAGTTTCTCTTTTTTTAAAAAACATTTCTTTCAACTTATATTTGAATATTTATATCATAAAATACTTCTAAAATATTATTATTATATTTCAAATCATTCAAAAGAAAGTTTCAAAACCCCGGACTTAAGTTCTAAATTCCCAATTTTCATTTATTTTATTTTCAATCTTATTTCAATTATTATTTATAAATTTCATTACCTAACAATCAATGTATTACAACCAAATATATATCATTTATAAAAAAATATTTTATATATAGAAATATAATAGGAAAAATTATTTCATTCACCCATATTCAAAACAAATATTGTGTCGGTCTGTGCTGTTAAGTGTTTAGAGATCCCTATTGATGTCATAGCATCCTATGCACCAACCAGAATTTATAAATACAAAACGGAACAAATTAACACAATATTAAAACCTTTTTATAACACTAACAAATACGCTCTCTTATATATATACAGTCAACGACTCATCATAGGGTATTACTACCCAATTAATAAAGAGTCAAACCCCACAAAGCTAAGGGTTTCGCTAAACTATTGCTCCGATACCAGATGTAACGTCCCGCCTCTTCGCACGGTTTAAATCGACAATAAACCACACACGTCATACTTAAACCATACAGAAGGGCGTATTGTTATAGGGTAAATAAGAAAAACATGGAAAGAAAGAACAAAAAACAAAACAGAATCTTGCAGCGGAACGATAAAATATAATAATCAAATATACAGTTCATGAAGCTGTTTTACAAAATATTCGATTATACTTATACAATACATATCAGAGTTACACTTACCAGAAAATATTAATAATGCAGCGGAATAAAATGGTGTAGCGGAATAATATAATAGATAATAGTAATACAAATCTTTGTCTTCTTCCTCCAGAATTAAAGTCTTTGAATCATGAAATGCTCAGACTGACCCGAGCGAATTGAAAAGACAAAACACTCGAGTTAGAGCTAAAAGATCTTATGTAAGTTAAATCAACAATAAAAAATATGAGTGGAATGGCGTCAGAGATGTTTACGGGATTTGACATCTCCTATCCAATGTCTAACGTGAGTGCAGTAACTCAAGAGATGCTCGGGATTCACATCTCCTAAGGATCCGTTAAACTATTTACTATGCAGTAATATTTCGCTATTATAATAATGTATATTAGTAAAATAAACTTACTTTTAAATAGCGTTAAGGCTTTACATTTTCCACCTTAACACGTAATAGTGACAATAGTCTATACAGTACCGTAATACCTCCTGATCGGGAGGCTACCAGAGGATACTGCATAGGTACGACACAAATAGAAACTCGTACAAGGCGCGCTAGGGCAGGTGACACGGCACAACTAGGCAATGCCAGGGTAGATATACCAATTACGCTTCCGGGCCGGTGGTAACGCGCAGCTACCGCCCACCTGGAGCCACACCCCCAAAAAAAGAAAATCAAAAGCGACCACCGAATCAATCCAAAGTTTGATATCGAAGGGAGTTGTGCCCGATCAAAGGTGCTACCTCATTATCCCATCAATCGCTCCTATTTTAGCCACCTTATGCCAACTCACGGGAGTCGGGTCCACCTATTTACCTCAAAGGAAATGCCGCCACCATGCTACTTCATTCTGGAATCTCCACCGCATACATGGTTATTAAAGTGGTTTTCGGAGTTGTTAGAGATTATGACAACTTCCGATCCCGGTCTCTTTAACAACTCAACGTTATTATAACACCGCGGTCATTCAAAATAATATATACTTCAAAACCAGGATATAATATTTACTTCAAGACCATATAAATACGATATCATTTCAAATTTAATAACCAAGTCAATATGATATTCCTTTTACTTCAAATAATTATAATATCATTTTATTTCAAATATATCCCCTTTTAAAATCATAACACTTCTAAATTTTATACTTCAAAACCAAACATTTGAAATTTTAACAACTTTAAACATAATGCTATGAAATTCATAACTTCGAAACATTTCAATTTCTATAAACGTTTCAATTTCGATATATTTCAAGGCTTTAATTATTCCACAATTTCAAAACTAAATTTGATAATTTCAATTCAGCAATTAAATTTCCTATTATTTAGTTTTGAAATATTTTATATAATAAACCCCTTATTATTTAAATAAAACTCAAATTTTGAATAACTAGATATTGCCTTCAATTCGTTATACTTGAAATAATCATTTAATTCACCTAGACCCAAAATCAAGTTATAATAATTATACCTTTTAAAATTCCAATTTAATAAATTTCACATCAACCCTATTGGTTAAATCCTTAAATAAATTCAATTTCATAAAATCTCAAATTTATCTAAATTTCAAATCAAATTTTATTCGAGTAAAATTCTTAAATAATTTAATTCACATCCATTTCATATTTTATCTTCCAAATCTTAATTTATTTAAATCATTATAACCTCTATATAAAAAATATGATTTAAATACTTAACCATATTTATTTTAATAAATCAAACGCCATTTTTTTAAACTTATTGTCATTAAACAAATTTATACATAGCTTAAATACATGAATTTAACTATATATAAAATATTTTTATATAATATAAAAAAGAATCAATATTTATTTCAACCGTATAATTCTATCCAAAACCATAGAGATTATTTTCAATATATATATATATATATATATATATATATATATATATATATATGTATGTATATGTATATATAGACCGACGGTGTCTGTATACAATTTTCTATCCTATGGTTAAATGATACAGATATTTATCATTTCAATCCGCAATTTAAAATGAAATACGGTTATATATCATTTCAAACCGCAATCCTGATTGAAATAGAGTGCATAACAATTTGCAGTTTATAACGATATAAAATATAACATCCATTCATCTAATATCGATCATCAACCATTAACCACAATCATCATCCAATTCAATCAATAACATCAATATATAACGGATAATAAACAACAGGTATCAACTAGTAGTTTATATTCAAAAACAAGTTAAATGAAAACTTAACTGGTAGTTTATATGCAATAAATAAGTTAAATAACAATTTAGTTCAATTATATTCAATTTAACTGGGATGATGATTAAATATATGCCAAACAGTCATAAATAAATTTATAATCACATCCTAAATAAATTTAACAAACATAAGAAATTTTAGAAGTTATGAGTGGGTTAAAATACTTACCTTTTGAATTTAAATTGAATTTAAATTCAATTTAAACCCAAAAATTAGATAGTCTCCAAATTCGTCCAAATCGGCGCCAAAAGTTCTAGAATTTTATTACGATCCCAGCGTAGAATACTGCGCGAAATTTCGACCTTGCATGCACAAGTTATTTCGATCAGAACGAATGAATATCAAAGTTTCAAAATAAAATAAAATAAACAAAAGAAGCAAACCCACGTTTAAGCCACGTCAGCACTTACACGTTTCCTCTTAGAACCCTAGCAACGCATGCCTTCGTTTCGGATCGCATCGCCACAACCGCCGTCTATGCTTCTTTGACCACCAATGCCATGATCACCATCGACCAAATCAAGCTAGCTCACCCTCCTCGCCTCGACTAGCCACCCTCCTGGACCCCACCATGGAAACCGCGACCCCCCTTAACGTCGTCCACGTCGAGCTTTGAAGGAAAATTTTCGTCGATTTGTGACACCTAGGTGGCGACTTAACCATATGGATAAGCATGAATCGCCTTCCTCTACGCAACCATGCCCTCTGATTGATACCATGGCTCGAACCCACCGTTGGATCGACCAAATTCAATACGAACGGCCGAGAATGATTTGCGATTTTCGGACAAACGGAGACTCAAAACAAAAAACGAACTGTAGATCTGAGATGCGTACATCGAGAGCTTCGATATATAATTTTTCTGAATTTTTTTGAGGAGTTTGAAATTTCAATTTGATTTTGAATTGCAACTGGATCTAGAATTTGATTGTCTGCCATTGAGGAGGAGAAATGGAATTGTACGCATATACAAATGAGAAATAGAGGTAGGCTAGGGTTTATAACAGGGTATTATAGGCAAGGTTGAAAAAGAGTAGATGGATCGGATTGAATATATGCGCTAACGACAAAGTGGCCCAAAAAGCCTGTTTCGACTCCGGAATGAAATTTGGTCAACCCATATATCAACATAGATGTTTTAAAATATTTTAAATGCAATGGAAAAGGTTTCAAGTCCTAATTCCATCGTATGAAAAAGTTATGCTAAAATCAATATTTTTCAAATTGATTTCAATTGATTTCAGTTTAATTTATTTCAAGGCATTTCAAGCCCGTACGATCAAATGACAAGCCCGATCACTATGAAACTTAAAATCCTACAATAATTCACCGATACAGATCTGATGAAACTGATTTCAGCGAAATCCGAGTCAGTGGCCAAAATGGCTATTTTTCCAGTTAAATTATATAAATTAATATTAAATAAGTTAAATCACTATTTAAATTCAAATTCTATAATTCATAATTTTTATCATCTAATATTACTTTAGTAATTTATAATCCTTTAAAACCAATTCCCATATCAATTTAGAGTAAATTAATTCACCAATTATAGTATTTATTTCGTTTACTTAAAATAATCCCTTTATTATAAATTGAATCCAATAATTTTAATATATTCCAATTAAACTGATTAGATTCAATTCTAGCCCTTTAATCGAGTCTATTATTACTTTGTAATGCAGTTAACACCTGCCTCACATTTCATTCATTAATATATTCAAATTTCCAACTTCCCTTTGTATTAACTAGTATTTCCAAATATATAGAAGTTGTCAAATATATACATTTATAATAATTAGAATCTTAGTTCATTCAAATAGGTTTCATTCCTTTATATTATCTTATGAATAAAATATGCATTTCCGTACATTTGCACTTTATAATTACAGTTCTTACCCTCATAAATAAGACATTTATTTTCATTAAATGTAATTTTTTTACAATTAATTTGGTAGACTAGATATATTCTGGTAATTTATGATGATTGTTACCATAGCCTCAAAATTTCACTTAGGCTTATTATTTCAACTATTTAATAAAATTTCTTACATCAAATGGATTCATTCTATTACCATAAATCATACATTAATTCATATATTCATACAATACTTACCTTTATTTACTTATAATAAAATCTCATTCACAAATATAACAGTTACAACAAATTAATAGGACAATTAAATAGTAACTTATGACCTTTACTATTTCTTTGATTCATTAATTACAATTAATATTCTCAATAAATTTATTTACTTGGTCTCATGCTTTCTATTACACCAATTACTACCTTATAAATAAATTTTACGTTTCCTTTTTAATTTGCATTCACACTTTCCGTTATTATATTAATTATCATTAAAGTACATTTAATTATCTTTATTTGTAATTGGTGAATTAGTTGGTAATAACCATTTGTCACCATTTTACCTTTTATAATACTTATATGTTCATTCTTCCCAACCAATTGCCATCTATTATATTATAAATTTACAATTTTAATAAATTCATTAATTGTCATTTCATTCAACCTATTAGTTTATTAACCTAAATTAGCACTGTTACGTTTTTATTAGCTTACAACCAGTGCTACCATTAGTTCATATACTAATTTATTCTATTTCCGTTCTTTATACATTATTTTATTAGTAAGCCAACGTATCAAATTATTACCTTTTATCCTATTATAAACTAATGCACACATTAATTAAGATTTTAAATCAAATTAATCACTTCATCTTGGTAACGTTCTTTTATTACAATAAGAACATAATTAACATTTACATTGTTTCATTTATTGGAATTACATCCAAGTTATTAACAATTAACTTACATTTATACTGTTACATTCAAGTTATTAAAAATTAACTTACTAACCTTATCCAAGTTATTATTCCCATTAGTAATTCACTAAATTTGTATTTCCTTCAAGATTAAGTTACCAAAATCTTCTTAAATTAAGAAATTTAATAACCGAATTTTACGGTTCGTTACATATACCATGTAAACTAATCCGACTTAATTTGCTCGAATACTCACCACTAGTTTGCTTGCTGACCTTGAACACATGATGGCAAAGGACATCCTAACATGCACACTTAAACCGTCGAACTTGAGACTGAACAATCAAAATTCCAGAACCTTCAATGTGGATTAGTTGACAAACTTGAAAATGAGCTTATGTAAAAAATGCAAACTTTCGATATGTTGGCGGTCGATCCTAAAGCATTCATAGCCAATCAATTTTCTTTCCAGTTGAGCCAGTCAGCGATGAAGGTCTCTCTAGACAAAACACCCTAGTCTCGTCGTTTTATTTCATTTTTTTAATTTCAAACTATTAATATATGTTATATACTTCACCGCAAATGTGCTAGTTCACACTTTGCACAGGGGAATAGGTTATGTTATCTTGCCTTTTGGCAAGGCCATGAAACTAAGGACTTACTTAGAAACCAAGGACAATCTTTCCTGAAGATCGGTCACCTACGAAGTTCACTATAGATACTAGTATATTTTTCCCAAGTCCAGATCGAGCTATAATCGATATGACACGGCAATGCAAAGCTGTGAAAGCCAATGTATCATATTTCAAGTCAATCGAAGTTCATATGCTCGAGTTATGCATCGATCATGTTTTATAGGAAAGGCAAAACATGATTAGTTCATATCCGTGGAGGGCAAGATTTCATTCATATTAATCGAGTTCGTATCCATCAACAATTATCTCCTTCGTGTCCCTATGCGTCGCATCCATCAACATCGAGGGAACTAACCACATTCACATCCATGATGTCTCCTTATCCATCAACCTGTGAACCTTTATATCTTATCCATCCCTTAAGAAGCTTGAGCACGTACCCATCGAACAAACAAAATTTGGTTCATATTGGTCGCCTACCGCTATCATTCGTGTCCATCAACCTGGAGCCACCTTGTATCCAACGAGATTAGCACATTTCGTATCGGTCGTTTATTTGCATGATTCGTATTGTTCAATGGTTATTGTTATGAAATCAACCATATTATGATTGATACGAAGGGATTTCCTATTAAACGTTCCGAAGTGACTACATATGTTCGATATGAAATGAAAGGAAATAGATGGATATAGATGAAGCCACACTTATGAATACGAATGGAACCTAAATTAAGGGAAGACTCGGTCACTCGGCATAAATAGTAGATCGATCCTGGAAGGTGCGCCATGTCATTGACCATCACATGCCTAGAAGCGACACGAATGAGATCGACAAGAAGTGAAGTGATACGAGCTCGGTTACACATGAAAATGCATCGATCATAATTCGAAATTAAAAGTCCAAATGCCACCAAATTTTCATAGGAGCTTGCTTAAAACCTCGAGAATGTACCTGATCAATTTCTGCCCAAACGGACCATTTATGGATCGATACAAAGTTAATTTGTATCGCTCCCCGATCGAGTTGAAATCACCTGAACTTGATCCCGTGGGCCCACCCATATGAGAAAAGTAGTCTTCAAGATCTGGGAAAGATATTTACTGCCTACGCGAATAAATAGTGACCCTGGACCAATAGAAAAGTGACTTTTGGCCTCTCTACATCTATACTCTACCGAAATTGCTACTATACTTTGATTGCACTATTGTAATCCACTTGTAACTAGCAAGTTATAATCAATAAACATCAATCATTTCATAGTGGATGTAAGCCATACACCGAACCACTCCTAATTCATGTGTTTCTATACTGATTCTTACTTGTTGATTGGTGTGTTTTTAGTCTGCCTCATTTTACATTTACTTTCTTCATTTTATCTCTTCAAACACCTCCAAAGAGTGTTGTGCCCAATTTTGGTACAAACACTTTGGTGCTTTCACTGAGAAATCCCAGCTTTTCTCATGCTCGTTGGATCTATTGCCGATATTGGATTGTGAGAATCTAAGGAGAAGATTTAGATCTCAAGCCTGAAAGTTCTTCCATCCTGTTCAGATTTGCATCAAGTCTAGGAGAGAACTTCACTATTCGCCATGGTTACTACCAAGACTACCTCACCGCTGCAAATACAGAAGGATGGGATAGGGAGAACCCCGCCCAACTTCCCTTTGTTGCCAGAATGCTCCCAGACCTTCGAATCCGCAAGGCCCTATCACCGGGGAGGAGTTCCAGGTACTGATGCAATAGCTGACTTAAAGCCGCCAGCAGCTCTATGCCAACGCGGAGTTAACCAATCGGCTGAACCATGAAAGACGAAGGAGATCCAATAGGGATCAGGCTTCCCACTCATCCACTGAAAGTTCAGCCTCTTTTGATTACAATCACAGATCCAAACGTCCGTGGCTGGATGGATGCTATACACAGGCTACCAGGCATCAACGCACTCTAAATTTTGGGTAACTAAGAGTTGGCCGGTCAACCAGCCACTAGACTGGACTGTCACCCCAAGAAGGGACGGCTCCTTACCATACTACTGACAACTGCGTTGATGCCGCTGCTACTGAGTTGGGAGCAGACACTCCAAACTGAATGGATCCGGGCCATCGCCAGCATGAGAATACTCCTGAGCCTTATGTTCCTAAAGACCTAGAGCCAAGGAAGCAAGATATGGACCGTCGACCCCAACCGGCACATCCCCACGTTGTGGAACCCGACCACACCTTGGCTCAGCATGCCTAGAATGTCCAGATGCAAGACATCCTGACAATGATCCATCGGATGTTCCGTGAAAACCAAGGCCCCGCCAATGATGATTAGGGAATATCCTGGAGTTATACTCTTTCACCGATGACATCCTCTACGCTGAACCGCCACGACAATTTAGAATGCCAACTTTACCTGTTTAGGAAGGAAGCTCTGACCCTAACCAACATATTATAAAGTATGAATTGTTGATGAACGCCGCACTGGTTGATGATGTGGTCAAGTGCCGATGTTTTCCAGTTTCCCTTGGGGCATCACGACTATGTGGTTTACTCGCCTACCACCCCGATCTATCTCATGTTTCAACCAGTTGGTAAAGAAGTTTTTTGAATAGTTTCACATGCATGTCACAAGGTGTTAATACCTTGTCAGCATCACTCAAGCTCCCAGAGAGACACTCAGACGTTATCTAGAGAGGTTTCACACTGTTTGCACCGAGACTAGTAATCCATATGACAATTCCATTCAGATGGCACTGACTCTGGGAATCGATCCCGATTCAAAATACGGAAACTAGTTGGTCGAGAAACCCCCTACATCATTGGTCCGATTCTATTCAAGGCAGCTTAGCTCTTGAGAAGAGAGGATGCAAAAAAGTCAATGAAAAAGTATGACATAGAGCCTAGTGTCGAAGGAATCCAAGGCAATGTCGTTATAAAGAAAAACTGGAGAGAGTTTCGGAAAGGTGTAGTTAAACATAAAAAATAAACTGAATTAGAAGAAAGGCGATGGAAGTCAAGGTAGAAAGCAAGATCAAAATCGCAGACCACGACATAGGGCTCCCATGTTTGACAAATAAACTCCTTTAAATACGTCTCCGGAAAATGTGCACTTGCAAACTTGTAATACTGTCCAATATAAGAAACCTTCTTCGAAGCAATCGTTAGAGAAATAGATTCAAACCGCAAAGTTTTGTAGATTTCACGATAGTTATGGCCACAACACGAATGAGTGCCATCATTTACAGGATATCTTCGAGAAGTTGATCCGAGAAAGAAAGTTGGAGCATTTTGTTCGGGTACCATAGTCTGGTGGTGTAGGCCCCTTGAATCAAAACCAAATACCAAATCAGTTTAGAACGAAGGAACCCGCTCGTACCACCGGGAGGTTTGTGATTAACACTGTTAGTGGTGGTCCTTATCCAGTGGATCAGAGGTGGAGGGAAATGGAGTCATATGTCAGCTCTATTAGGTATGTGAGCTTCGAATGTTGCAGTAACTTGAAAGATGGGGCTCAGGCCAAACAACATAAAATGATGACAGATGACGCCCCAACCATTGATCCAACATAAAACTTGGAAGATGGGGTTCACAAACTTGGAAGATGGGGCTCAGGGAAATGGAGTCATATGCCCCAGAGTCGATCCCTCAACCATTGATCCACTGGTCATTTCAGCTCAGATAGGTCCTGCTTGGATGAAGAGAATCTTAGTGGACAATGAAAGTTCAGTAAACATACTCTTTAAGTGAGCCTATAATCAAATTAAGATGGAAGCGAAAGATTTGACTCCTTGTCAGTCTAGTATTCATGGCTTCAATGGAAGTGCGACTACACCTACCGGGATGGTGGAGCTACAAGTGGAGTTGGGAGTTGGACAGCGCTGAAGAGTCAAGATATTGCAGTTTATTGTATTGGATATTGACTCACCATATAATGCTTTCTTGGGCTGATCGGCCCAAGCTGAGTTCAGGGCCGCTATCATCTCTTGGTGTCTAACTTTAAACTTCCCTCCTGATAATGGATTCGGAGTCGCTCAGGGTGACCAGGCTGTTGGACGAGCTTGTTGTGTTGCTGAGATGTGGGAGGCGGAGCGAAAAGAGATGGGAAAGGGCGCAAAGGAATCTCTCGGCATCCGCTTTGCGAATAATTGACAGTTAACGCCTGGGACAAGGCCCGAGCACCACAACCAATTCCCAAGAGATCTTAACCCAAGAGATATCGAAAATGAGGACGAAGTTAAAGACAATCAGGATTCTCTAGCAGAGCTGACGATCGATGTTCTGATCGATAGTGATGACAATTCTAAAAGGGTAAAGATTGGATCTCAGCTAAGCCAATAGATGAAGGAGGAATTGGTTGAGTTTCTTCGGGAAAACCTCGACGTGTTTGCCTGGAAGCACTCCGACATGTGTGGGATCTCACTGGACATCGTGAGTCACACATTGAATATTGACCTGTTGCGATATTGACCTGCTGCATGTCCCGGTCAAGCAAAAAAGGCATGGTATGGATAAAAAGAGATCTACCGCCTTTAAGGAAGAGGTGGATAAATTTAGGTCGAATGGGTTTATCTGAGATGCGTTATATCCAGAATGGGTGTACAATCCTGTACTTGTTATGAAACCTAATAGGAAATGATGAACATTCGTTGACTACTCGGACATGAATAAAGCTTGCCTTAAAGATAGTTTTCCACATCCCCGAATTGATCAGCTCGTAGAATCAACGACCAGACATGAACCTTTATCTTTTGTGGACTCATATTCTGGTTAAAATCAGATACCGATGCACCTACCTAATCAGGAGCATATCGTCTTTGTTGCCGATTTAGGACTCTATTGTTATAAAGTGATGCCGTTCGGACTTAAGAACGCTGCGACAACCTATCAGAGATTCTAAAACCGAATATTCGCTAACTAGATCAGAAAAACCATGGAGGTATATATGGATGACATGCTTGTGAAGTCACGATTCTCCACCAATCTTATCAAAGACCTGGAAAGGATGTTCAACATCCTCGGAGAGTACAGAATGAAACTCAACCCGCTGAAATGTCACATTGGGGTCACATCTAGAAAATTCCTCGGAATCATCGTTAATGCTCAGGGAATTGTAGCCAATCCAAAGGAAATCTAGGAAATTAGAAATCTTAAGACTCCAAGGACTATAAAGCAAGTTCAGAGTCTCAACAGGAAGGTAGCAGCACTGAGCAGGTTCATTTCAAAATCCATCGACAAATGCATTCCTTTCTTTGATCTAATTAGAAAAGGGAAACAGAACTTTGAATGGACTGCATTGTTTGAGGGAACATTTCGATCACTGGTTCAACACCTGTCCACACCACCAATTCTTTCAAAACCTATTGATCATGAGAGACAATATATCTACTTAGTGGTGTCAAGAGGAGTAGCAGATGCAACGGCCAGTCTATTACATCAGCAAACGGCTGACCGAAGCAAAAAGAAATTATCCAAAGTTAGAGAAGTTAGCTTACTGTCTTTTCATTACCTTGAGAAAACTCCATCCGTATTTTCAGGCTCATCCTATCACTGTCTACACTGACCAGCCATTACAGCAAGTCCTTACATGGCCTGAGATGTATGGTAGGTTACTCAAATAGAATATCGAGCTAAGTCAGTTCGACATCACTTAAACACCAAGGTGAGCTATTCAATGGCAAGTCCTAGCAGACTTCATCTCTGAATTCACTATCCCAAAGGACTTGCCCAAAACCAGTGGATCTCCCAAATATGTGTGGAAGCTACATACAGATGGTGCATCAAATGGCCACTGCTCAGGCGCTGGGGTTCTGTTTGAAACCCCTGAAGGTCGATCTATATGCTATGATTTGAAGTTTGATTTCTATGCGACCAACAACGAAGCCGAGTACGAAGCCCTGCTCGTCAGACTAAGGCTAGCTGGAGATTTAAGAATTATTGTAGTAGAGATTTATTGCTATTTGCAATTGGTCATTGCCATGTTCGGGGGGAGTACCAAGCCAAGAACCAGAGACTGGCCGCTAATCTCGCTCAAGTCCAGGAAATATTGAATCAATTCGATTACTATGCCATTTATTGCATACCTTGAGAACACAGTCAGAAGGCCGATTCCTTGGCGAAGTTAGCCAGTACAGTTGAGGTATAGAAAATGGAACTCGTTCCCGTTGAGACATTATCCTCCCCGAGTATTGATCAAATGGAGACTGACTAGGTACTTAAATTTATACCTGATAACGAGTAATGAATGACTCCATTCAGAAACTATCTCGAGCTTAGGACCCCACCAGAGCGCAGGAGTGAAAAAAGACAAGTTTTTTGAAAGGCTTCACAGTTCACTATTAGGAATGGAGTCATGTATAGAAGAGGATACTCTGTTCCTTTACTGTGGTATATCGCCCATGATGAAATCAACCGAGTATTGCACGATGTACATGGAGAAGAATGTAGCGATCACACCAAGGTGGAAGCTCTTGCTAAGAAAGTGCTCCGATATGGTTATTATTGACCGACTGTAAATCAAGACGCATCAAATTATGCAAGGAAATGTGACAGATGTCAAAAACATGCTCGGATTCCAAGAACCCCTGCCTACCGAAATAACTCAGATGGTCAGTCCATGGCCGTTCGTAGTACGGGGCATCGACATTATTGGATCTTTGCCTCTAGCTAAAGGTGGTGTGAAGTACGCTATCGCTATAGTTGATTACTTTACCAAATGGGAAAAAGACGAGCCCCTTGCTACTATCACAATGAAGAAAGTGATCAATTTTTTTATACGCAACATTATCTATCGATTTGGTCTCCCACATACCATCATCACTGACAACGGATCCCAATTCGATAGTGTCAAGTTCAAGAATTTCTACCAGTGATTCCATATCTAGAAGAAATTCTCTATAGTTGCGCACCCTCAAGCGAATGGACAGGTTGAAGCTGTTAATAAAGTTATAAAGTCCATAATGAAGAAACGATTGGGAAAGGCCGGGGGCAAATAGGTCGATGAACTTCCTATGGCCCTATGGGCTTATCGAACAACCCACAAGTTCGCGACCGACCATACTCCGTTTTCACTTTCTTACGATTCAGAAGCCGTTATTCCAATCGAGTTGGAAGTGCCTTCTCATCGTGCGACATATTATGACTCGAAGATGAATTCTATATTACTTGCCGAATCTTTGGACTTATTGGATGAGAAGCGATAAGAGGCTGATTTGAGGGCAGCCGTGCACCGAGGTCGAGTCGCTCGATTTCACAATGCTAAGGTCCAACCTCGAATCTTTGAACTCGACGATCTCATCCTTAAGAGAATTTTCTTGGTCCCTTCACACATGAAACCAACATGGGAAGGACCGTATGTTACTGAACGAAGACAAGGAGCTGGCACATTTAAATTATCGACCATTGATGGTTTCACTTTACCAAGAGCCTGGAAAAGCGAAAGTCTTCGTCGCTACTACACATAACAGGCTTTATTTATTCATTCAGTCTGCTTTTCATTTATGATCTGTTTATGCATTTCACAATTTGAATTTGTAATAAGACAACTGACTTTTCCATATTTTCTTATTTCAGCAATAAAATGCAATCTCTTCGAGCCAGAACAGTGATTCTTAAAATGCATCATGCGACCATCATAATGCACGAAGAGCTAAGTTCCATTCTATATTGGGACTTATTACAATAGAGAGTGACTGTGTTACGACCGGTTACTTGCTATGTGAAACCAGAGCTCGGGGGTAAGCCATCACACTGAAGCCAAAAAAGGATTGATACACGATAATTCTCTAACTAACTCCGGCTCCTACAGTGCGAGCTAGAGTATAAACTTACAAATGTGGGCTCAAAGAGGTTGGATCCATCCACCTAACGCCTTCGCCCGTGTTTAAACCAAGTCCGAGGAGAATGGATCCGTCCATCTAACGACATCACTTGTTAACCTAAGGTGGATGTGACCCAACCGTCCATGATCATGCCAAATCTATCGTTCCCAGAGTGCGAACGAAATCCTAAAACTTAAAATGGATGTGATCGACCGTCTTTTAACCCACTCCAGATTCCTAGAGCACGAACTAGAATATAAATATAAAAAATGGTGTAACCAACCACCCATTGGCTAACTCTAAGTCCCCAGGGCGTGGGTTGGAGTATAAACACAAGCCGAGTATGAATCGATCAACCATGAGACAACTTCGAGTCTCCAGAGTGTGGACCGGAGTATAAACACAAATTGGGTGTGATTGATTACCCATGAATCAATCTAAGTCCTCAAACTGTGGACGAAATTCTAAATATCAACCGGTGTTACTGACCGCCCGTAAAATAACTTAAGTCTCCAGAGCGCGAACATATCTTTGAACATTAAACGGGTGCGACCGACCACCGACGTGCAAATGCAATCCACAAAGTATGGATGCAAGTACCAATAGATGAGCGGGTGTGATCCGACCACTCGAACTCGTCTCGTTTCAACTTCATTCCGGATAAGTTAAACTTAATTTATCAGAGGAGGAAAGCGACTGCCTAAGATTCAAGTACTAGCTACTGATTGAAATAGTATAATATTGCGACTCAATTTAACTTTCAGTTATAACCCAAAGCCATAACTTCGGGACTTAACAACTAAACTTAGGTCCGATTCAGAGACTAAGGCTTCACAAGTACATTGAAACGAAGTTTGAGAGCTAATAAACTTAAGCAAATAAACACAAAATTGTGCTTGAAACAGAGTGGAATTTTATTTTAACTATTCTTTGAAATATGAGAATAAATACAAAAATCATTCCAAGAAATCCTACTAGCAGGGGCCGAACCTTCATCTATATGCGGCCTATAAGAAACAAAAGGAAATTCCTATCTGCCTACCAAAAAAGGAAGCAAGAAGACATGTCTATTCTCTCAGTTTATTATTCTTCTTCTTTGGCATTGACCCACTGGAGCTACCGCTCGGGTGCCTCTTCAAGCCTTTGCCTTTTGATGGCTGATCTCCAACCAGGGGAATTATGGTGAACTCTTCCTTCGAGCTCACAGGAATTGGAACACTTTATGAATGCGGAGTTGGAAGGATTGGAACGCTCTAGATATTGGAAGACGAGGGAGGCATGCCAGTGTCGACAATAGTACCGCCGAGAGAAATCATTCACAAAGGAGCTGGGCTAGGATCCGCCATACCACCTCTGATATCACTGGCCTATGCGGTTGCTTCCATCTCGAGTTAATCTCCGCTATGATCTCTTCTTCGTGAATTGCTTGGGCGTCCGTAGGGATGCTGCCAGTTGGGCCCAAAGAGCTGACCATGAATGCGCCTCCGCCCATGATGGGTGGCAGGTCAGTATGTGGGTCGCTTTGACGACCAAGGAGTTCCTCCATCATCTGCTCATCAAAAATAAAAGTGCTCCCCTGCACTCCGTCAGTTGATGCAGTGGCCGTTATTGTGGTCGCCTCCGTCGTAAGGGCCTCCTGCTCATGATGCGGCTCTTGAGTTGTAGGGGCACGACCGATGTAGCTTCTATCGCTGAATAGAGATAAGCGAAAAAGTGGTAGTGACTACTTCAAATAACGCTTCCGACTTTGAATAAGTGCGAGAAATGTTTAGGATAGCATCCTCAAAATGGCTCACGGGTGGAGCCGAAGCAGCTTTAGGGACATGCTTGCGAGCTGGAGACAACTACGATTGATCAAGATTGTTAGTAGGCACAGATAGAGGATCAACCAAATTCTATCGGTTTAGAAAACCGTCGAACGAATTTAAATTTAAAAATTTACCGCAAGCGCACGGTGTACGAATGTAGCACGCGGCGAATACGGGTCGATCCGCAGGGAATTGATGATTTAAAATTCTATTCAATCAAATTATACCGAAGTTGAGAGTGAATAGTTAGAAATGTAAGAAACTAACAAAAACTAGTAAAAGAAAATGATAAAAATATGAGAGTGTTAAGACAATTTAGAGATAAATCCACTCTCTAGATCATATAAATCAACAAAATGAAGTTATGATCTCTCTTTTCTTGTCATTAGTGAATTAGTTGATGTGCTTATCATAAGTATGGTATATTTGTGCTATTAATTAGCTCAATATAAACCATCAAACTATAACACAACCACTAATACACATTTAACTTTCATGAAATATGACAACAAAGTTGAAGTAGAAATCTATTTTAAGCATAGCCTATTAACTATTGTTTAGAAATATAGGCTATCAAATTTCAATTTCAACATTCACTTCTTTGCCACAATCATATTTAGATGAAGAGGCAATTTGTGTTATGTTTGTTTAAGCATAGCCTATTTGTTATGAACAACATAGACTATCAAATTCAAAGCTAAACAACATCATTAAACCACTTCAAGTGTTTCCATTAAAGCACTAAAAGAGAGCATAAACATCAAAATGTTGCATCTACATACTAGAGAGCTTCATTACACCTAAATTGAAGGGATTAAGCTCTCATATTTGTTATTATATGAATAAATGTAGAAAACAACATTAAACAAGAAGAGAGAAAGAGAGCAAAATGAAAAGAAAAATTATTCTACTTGTATAAAATAAAAGAGATCTATACTAGAGCATGAAAGAAAATAAACAAGAAAAGAAAATGAACATGTAATTAAAAGGAAACACTAAATAACATTGCATAAAAAAAAGAAAAATACATGAAGAAAAATGGCTAAGTAGCCATGAAAAGAGAAAGAGAGCTTTCTTTTATTTTCTAAACTAAAAACTAACTAACTAAGAGGAAGATCATGTTACATGAAACATATGGGTATTTATACATGTATGAAACCCTAATTCATATTTTTGGGGAATACCCAAAATGCCCCTTAGGAAGTGTGGAGGCCAAGTAACCATTAACATGTCTTAATCCTCCATTAAGTGTACATGAAACCATTAAGTCCAAAAGCATGTGCATTAGCCTTTAATTTGTACATTAAGGTAGGTGGGTAGGTGGGGTCCTCCATGTTCTTCACTTTGAATTATTTTCATCTTCATTCCTTTGTATTAATTTTGTGCATGCATATCTTCATGAAACCACTTCTATTTGAGATCAATTTCCTACAAAAATATGTACAAATTTTCAATTAATTTTTCTCATAGAAATATATGCACTTAAATGACCGTTTTGCCCCTATATGAAGATGAATATATGAAAATTTGGAATTATTATGAATTTTGGTTAAAACAAATTAAAATACGCAATATGATCATTTATTTAATTTAAATAGAATAAATATGGTGGTAAAAATATGCACATTTACGTGCACATCAAATACCCCCACACTTATCTTTTTATTCGTCCTCGAATAAAGAAAAACTAAGATAAATCCGTTTTCGTAGGGAGCACGATTGCATTGAGCATATGCAACAAGCCGTTAAACCTCTGGGTGTCCCCAGTAGGACGAGTGTTGTCCCGTGAGGGTTTTCAGCGGATACTACCCACAAAATCCAAATGCAGGATGAAAATATTTACAAAATGCAAGATATATTTACAAAGAGATGAATGCAAAATTTTGAAAATATTTACAAATGAAGGATTTATTTTTAAATTGACACGAATAAGTTAAATATAGGTTTTGCTTATTATCTTGAAAATTTATGTCATTTACTCGTCAAAATTTCCAACAAAAATCAAATTATCATATCAAATAGACTATAGTTTAACTCGTTGTTTTGGTTAATAACAAAGTGTAACTATGAAATGGATCCTTAGTTGATTATCAAAGTTTATCAAAGTGGTATTTTCATTTCTTTTCAATAACAAATCAAATCAACTAAGTAAAAATAGTGCTAGGATTTCAATTGCTTGCTCTCTCATTATTTGCAAGAAAAATTACACACCTAGCTCAGGTAAACTGAGGCCAGATGTACCACCCATGCACTGCCTTTCGGGCTTATGTGAGGGGAGTACAGATCATGGCGAGTGCACACACTTTCGTGCATACACCTATCGACCATAGGTGGTTTTTATTAAGCCTTTTTTTTACATGTGTTCCATACATCATAACCGTGAGGACTTTTAAATGAGTATGAAATCACATAATTAAAAATTCCAATTAATCACCCATGCATAACCGTGAGGACTTTTAAATGAGAGTGAATACTTGGATGTTATTATTTTTATATTTTTTTTTGAGAGGGAGTTTCGCAAAATCATCTTACCACCATTTAACTTAGAAAAAAAAATGTTATATCATTTACTTTAAATCAACCACTTTTTAAAACAAAGATTTTCAATTAGGATGTACTTCATAATTAACACATATGAATCTTCCTATATACTAGTTAAACCATTATTATTTGTAATCAAACTTCATTTTTATTTTTGTTGAGACCAATAAATTTTCAAAAATTTCAATTTAATAAACCAAAGCCGTATATTTATCTTATAGTGTTTCTTTTAAATATAAATCAAAAGAAAATTTCTTTTTGGGATTTTTTTTTGATTTTTTTTTCAAAGCAAAAATAAACCATGAAAAAAAAATGGAGATGAGTCTTCCCCCACACTTAATTTTGACTGTGTCCCCATAGTCAACCCAAGTGGAAGGAGAAAAATAAAATAAAAATCCAATATTTACATGAAAGATTATTATTTACAAGAGAAGAGAAAGTATACAGTCAGAAAGTAAATGAAACGGTCTTCTAAAGACCGATTCATTTGTCTCATCAAATGTGCGAGACACAACTTAAGCATGAAAAACCAAACCGTAAAAGATTTCAAAGTTGAGTGTTGATTTGGAAAAACAAATGTCGTTTTATTGAAAATCGTACGAGTTGTTTTATTTTCTATGATTTTGGCGGTAGATAAAACAATTGGTTGAAATTCACATTTATTTTCACCAAATTGAAATTCAAGTGTGTCATCGAAAACTTCTTCCAAATTATCAATTTCAAAGTCAAAATGGTGATCGAAATTTTCCCCATCAGAATTTAATGACTCATTTTCGAAAAGTCCATAAAACTCGTGCTTATTAAATTCATCTTCCTTCATTGGGTTATCAACAACTTTATCGAATATATCCATTTCAAAATCCAAAGTTGTTGTATTCAAATTTTTAGAAAAAGGAAGATCGAAATTTAAATCGAGTTTCTTACCCTCAAAAGAATTGAAATCCAACATAATTACCGTCTTTTCAACAACTCGGTTAAGATCATCATTTTCAGTTTGAAAAGTTGTTGTTTGAAAATCATGGATTTGGGTAAAAGATGGATTATCACTTGACTCGTCACATGTCGAAATTTGATTTTGTTTTTCATGTTTCATATAAGTTTCAAACAACAAATCCATGTCATCATCATAAATTTCATTCATTTGTTCAACAAAATCTAATTTGTAGTTATTAAATTGAGAATTTTCGATTTGGATTTGTTGAGAACAAAAATTTTCACTCGTAACATGGTTAAGATTATTCCCATTGCCCAATTCGTTTGAAAAGTTGTTCCCATTTTCATGTTGAGTTTGAAATTCATTTTGGAGTTCGAAACTAAATTGGCATGGGTTATAATCGTAATCGTTTGAATTTTGAATTGAATTCAAATTTTGAAATCCTTGACTCGAGTTATTACACAAATAAGAATTACATAAATCATTTATCTCTTGATTTTGTCCTGTAGAAAGTTCGAGTAAAGATGGAATCACTTCAATGCTATTTTCAAGAGTTGAAGGTTGGTCATCGTTTTGAAAATTTTGTTGTTCGAAATTTGAATTATTTACACAATAGTTGTTGTTAAAATATCCATAAGCATTTGGAGTGAACTCATATGGATTATATTGATTTTCACAACTAAAATCAAGTGAGTAAGAAAAAGGGAACTCGGACATTTTCTAGATTTTTTTTTTGGTTTTTTTTATAAAGAACAATATTTACAAGTAGAATTTATTTTTCAAAATGGAAATTGATTTTTGTTTTGTTTTTGAATTTTCAATTTTTTTTTGGCTTTTGAAAAGATTTTATAATTTTTTTTTGTGATTTTATTTTTTTAAAAGAAAAAGGGAAAAAAATTCAAAGAAAAATAAAAGGAATATTTACAATTTTTTAGTTTTGGATTTTTGATTTTTTTTTTTAAATATGCATGAACTAATGCAACTAAATGAATGTAAGGTTAATTACAAATGATTTATCCTCAGTTAACCCAAAATTGTATAATCACACTCTGTCTTAAATCAACAAGATAGTTCTCAGCCAGGTAACAGACATGATTTATCGGTGCACCACGAATCACCGTAGCAATGCAACCGAAGGTTTAAGTACCTTCAGAAGAACAACCACTATAATATTTACGAATCACCGTAATATTTATAAATGGTTATTACTCTGTCGTACCCTAGACACCGAGAAATTAAATTGTCGAAAAAGGACAAATTGTCAATATACAATTTAGTGTTATTGATTTCTAACCGTTATTATTAATCAAAATCTAAGATGAAATGCAAAGCAGAAATTAAACGTGTATTAACAATGCAACTGCAAATGATTTTTGTTTTTATTTGTTTGTTTTCTTTTTTTTGAAATTTTTTTATATATAAATTCAAATGCAAGCAATCAACAATGCAATTAACAAAAACAAGAGATATATACAATGCAAGGCAAATAAAAAAAAATTTATTAGCAAGCAGGCAATTTTTTTTTGGCAGCAGTCGTCCTTCTGAAATTCTGCTTTGGCAACCTGAAATATAAAACAAGAATATGTACAAATTTTTTTTTTCTGTTTTTTTTTTGAAAGGAAACTTAAAAGTAGGGTTTTACTTAAAATTTTTTTTTTTTTTTTTAAGAATTGAAGTAAAGAAATTTACACTAAACAAAGTTAAAACAAAATAAAAGAAAATAAAAAGGAAGAAGAATTTCACCCAAGCCCAAAATATTCCACAGCCTATTTCCCCTTTTTTTTAAATGGCCCGGCCCAATAAAATTTTACCCACCCTACAAATTAATTTAGCACACCCGAAACCATTTCTTTTACACGAATACAAACTCCTTCCCAGTTTATTAATACTAAATTCCCAAATTCATGAAATAATTTCTCGAACTTGCGAATTCAAATCTTTACTCGCGAAAACAAAATTCAACTCTCACAGTGAAAACAAGTGGATTGCAGATTCGGGGCGATTGCGCGTGCAATTGGGTTGCTGAGAATTGTTGCGGTGGTTTGCCTGAAGCGATTCGAGGTCGCGAGTTGAAGGTTGCTTTGATTTGCAGGCGAGTGAGCGGCGGCGATTTTCTGTTAAAGGAGGTGGTCGCGTTCGAGGTGGTGAATCGAAGTGAGGCGATGGGATGTTGCAAGTGGGAGGAGAGGTTCGCTGATGAAGTGGAGGATTGGTCGTGACGATCGAAGTGGCGGTCGAGGCTAGATTTAGGGTTCCGGCGGCGGTGAGGTGAATTGCGTTCAGAGGTGGAGGGGTTGCAGAAGTGTGCAGTGTGAAATCTGTGGTTGTTGTTGGAAGGTTTACAGAGAATTCGTTTAAGGCAGGGAAGATAGTGGAGATGAACTGGCAGGTAGATATGCAGGGCAGTTGAATGTGAGGAGCAAGAGTTTTTATTTTGTGGTTATGCTGTCAGTGGTGATTATGTGTTCAAATGGAGATTTGCATGATATGCAGTGGTGTATGATTTGAGTTTGGTATCAGAAGTGAAGATGTGTGGGAGTTGTTATGAGATGAACAATGGAGAGAAGTACGGTGTACACTGTTGTGTGTGAGTGCAGTTTATTTGACAACTTGATGTAACTGAGTTGTGAGATGAGTGTTGCAGTAGGAAATTGGGTTGTTTCAGGTGATATTAAGTGAATGTGGTGATGAACAGAAAGGAAGGAAGGATTATTTGGCTGTGTACTTGTGAATGGAAATTGAAAGTAGTGTGCAGAGGTGGTGAAGATGAAGTTGGGTGAAGGAAGCTGATAGGTTGTGTGATGGTGGCACTGGGTAGGAGGAGCTGCAGATGTATCAATTTGACAGTAATGCACTGTTTTGTGAAAACTTGGGATGTTGACAGAGGTCAGGTGTGTTATGCTTTGGTGATGTGGCAGTTTGTTGCTGAAAGGTAGTGATGGGTAGAAGGTAGATGGTGAACAGTTGTTAATGGCCAGGGCAACACAATGCACAACAGAATATTGACAGAAGGGAAGATGGACTGTATACAGTGCACACAACAGAGAGTTTAAATTGTATTGCAAATGAAATTTGTAGAACAGAAAAATAAATTGCAAATGTATTGCAAAAAATTGTAAATTTGTGAAATCTGTAAAGAGAAGATTGAAATGGAATAATTTTCTTTGTTTTTTTTTCTTTCAAATGAAATAGTGTATGCCTTTTTTTTTTAAGTAGAATATGCAATGCAAATGCAGAATAGAAATCGAGAAAAACAAGCACACAACAAATGAAAACAAAGTTTTCACAACAAACACACAATTTTTTTTTAATGTATGCAAACACACAAAATAAAACACACAAATCAAATAAAACTAATCCGAAGAATAGAAAATCAAAATCAAAGCAAGTCCCCGGCAACGGTGCCAAAAACTTGTTCGTCGACGGAAATTCTATCGGTTTAGAAAACCGTTGAACGAATTTAGATTTAAAAATTTACTGCAAGCGCACAGTGTACGAATGTAGCACACGGCGAATACGGGTCGATCCGCAGGGAATTGATGATTTTAAAATTCTATTCAATCAAATTATACCGAAGTTGAGAGTGAATAGTTAGAAATGTAAGAAACTAACAAAAACTAGCAAAAGAAAATGATAAAAATATGAGAGTGTTAAGACAATTTAGAGATAAATCCACTCTCTAGATCATATAAATCAACAAAATGAAGTTATGATCTCTCTTTTCTTGTCATTAGTGAATTAGTTGATGTGCTTATCATAAGTATGGTATATTTGTGCTATTAATTAGCTCAATATAAACCATTAAACTATAACACAACCACTAATACACATTTAACTTTCATGAAATATGACAACAAAGTTGAAATAGAAATCTATTTTAAGCATAGCCTATTAACTATTGTTTAGAAATATAGGCTATCAAATTTCAATTTCAACATTCACTTCTTTGCCATAATCATATTTAGATGAAGAGGCAATTTGTGTTATGTTTGTTTAAGCATAGCCTATTTGTTATGAACAACATAGACTATCAAATTCAAAGCTAAACAACATCATTAAACCACTTCAAGTGTTTCCATTAAAGCACAAAAAGAGAGCATAAACATCAAAATGTTGCATCTACATACTAGAGAGCTTCATTACCCCTAAATTGAAGGGATTAAGCTCTCATATTTGTTATCATATGAAAAAATATAGAAAACAACATTAAACAAGAAGAGAGAAAGAGAGCAAAATGAAAAGAAAAATTATTCTACTTGTATAAAATAGAAGAGATCTATACTAGAACATGAAAGAAAATAAACAAGAAAAGAAAATGAACATGTAATTAAAAGGAAACACTAAATAACATTGCATAAAAAAAAGACAAATACATGAAGAAAAATGGCTAAGTAGCCATGAAAAGAGAAAGAGAGCTTTCTTTTATTTTCTAAACTAAAAACTAACTAACTAAGAGGAAGATCATGTTACATGAAACATATGGGTATTTATACATGTATGAAACCATAATTCATATTTTTGGAGAATACCCAAAATGCCCCTTAGGAAGTGTGGAGGCCAAGTAACCATTAACATGTCTTAATCCTCCATTAAGTGTACATGAAACCATTAAGTCCAAAAGCATGTGCATTAGCCTTTAATTTGTACATTAAGGTAGGTGGGTAGGTGGGGTCCTCCATGTTCTTCACTTTGAATTATTTCCATCTTCATTCCTTTGTATTAATTTTGTGCATGCATATCTTCATGAAACCACTTCTATTTGAGATCAATTTCCTACAAAAATATATACAAATTTTCAATTAATTTTTCTCAAAGAAATATATGCACTTAAATGACCGTTTTGCCCCTATATGAAGATGAATATATGAAAATTTGGAATTAATATGAATTTTGGTTAAAACAAGTTAAAATACCCAATATGATCATTTATTTAATTTCAATAGAATAAATATGGTGGTAAAAATATGCACATTTACGTGCACATCAAACCGCAGGAGTAGATTTAGGCTGGGTTAGCATAGGAATTTCGGAGCCCGCACTATAATGCTCAACGCTAGAGCCCTCTCCAGCCTCTGGATGCTGTGTAACGAGTCTGTCTTTTTAGAATGTGATAGCGACATCGTGGATAACTCTTCTGTCATCCTCATTCAGCACCTGATTCTCTAATTCAAACGCATTGATGGATTCAGTGTGGCACCCTGCTTTTTCATCTTCAACCAAGCGACACCAAGCATTGTATAGATGTGACAGATAATCTTTGAGCCATCTCAGATTTCGAAGCTTCAGAACATTGGCATTATATGCAATGAGGAGATCTTTAATGTCACCCTCCAACATGGCCTCTGCCATTCCCACTTCACCCTCAACTCTGGCTTCGGCTTCTTGAACCTTTAGCATTGTCGTGTCCCTCTAGTCCTTGAGCGCCACCGCCTACTTGCATGCTTCCTGAGCGGCTTTATTTGCATTTTCTTTTTTATTGTCAGCTTCAACAAGTTTAGCTTTAAGCTCCTCAAACTCTTGTAGCGCCCCATCTCTTTCGGCCATAACTGTGGCGGTCTGATGCCATATTTCTTCAACTGGGGCTTAGTGTGTTCGTCTAATCTCCATCATCCTTCGGGTTGCCTCATCGACTTTTTTGTTAGCCTCTGTTTCTGAATTTCTCATAGAGTCATTTACATAATTATGCGATCCTTCTAGGAGAGACCGGTTCCTAGTTTCTCGGTTGTCTTTGCCTGCTCAAAGGCCACTACCGATACTTTATCATCGGTCTACTTCCATTTCCAATATTGGCCATAAACATCATGTATATAGTCGTGCATCGTCTGTTCTGCCTCATTGGGGGTTCGCATTAAGTGCGGCGGAAAGATGAAGTTATCAAACCAGATGTTTGAAAATTCCATTTCAACTTAGCGATTCTAATCGTTACTTCCCTGGTGGGTTCTATGATAGCTTGTTCAGTGACAAGGGGAGCCTTGATTTTGGTCCTTCGACGTTGTAGGTCAGGCCTAGCAGCTTGAAAGGGTGGTATTTGATGCGAAGATTCAAGGGGTTGTTTGCCAGAACCAGAAGGTTATGTTGGTCCTCTATGTGGCAGAGTGCATGACCGGGAATGGTGCCTATACTTCTTCTCCCTCTAACTTTCCCTTTCCCTCTCGTAACGCTCTCTCTCCTGTTGGTGCAAAACGAAGGCTACCAAACATAAATTTCCGCCTCGACATCGTAACTGTAAAATGAAAAGAGAAATGGAGTTGGTAATTTCCAGAGATGAATAGCTTGTGATTATAAATTTTGTGGTGCCGTGGAGTGTGTGTATGCATGTGCAAACCCCAGATCAACCGGTTATATCGGCCATACTCGAAGGAATTGACTTGCCTAGATTTAAAGCGCTCTGAAAACCTTCCAATTCGATATCCTGTTGGAGCGACACATAATTTAGGATTGGAATGTTTGCAAGTCCTTCGAAGGGGTTCTCCATGTGTGAGGGAGGAGCCTTCGAAATTATAACACCAGCGGTTGTTAGATACACAACCATAGATTTCCATCTCGTAGACTTGCGAAGCTTATGAGCAACCATCTTGCCTTTCTTTTTTCCCTTTGAATGTCGAGGACAATCTGAGGGCCTGACAATGGGTTCATAATCAGTGGGTATATCCTCTTCGCCACCCTGATCAGCGATTACCATTCCATACATTCTATGCCTCCGGAGCTAACATGAAAGACCCCTAAAGCCCTATGCTCCGATCTTTGTCAATCAGCCCAACAACTCTCATATTTTCATCCCTAAGCACCACTTCGATCTCTCAAATCTCGCCCACACCTCCTGAAGAACCCTGATGATTTCCCTAAATTGATTGCCTTCAGGTCGAGGAATTAAAGCTATAAAGAGAAAACAACATTAAACTTAGTAGCAATGGAGATTAATCAATTAGTCGCCAGAGAAATTGCGACACTTACGTCTAACTTGACCATTTAGCGATTCCTAGTAGGCATCGAACATAGAATCACTCGGTTTTGAAGTAGCTAAGCTTGGTCCAAGTCCTAATCACAATTTGATAGTTTCTGACTCCCTCTAAAAATGTGAAAGATGGGTTATCTCCCTGACTCTTTACGTTGAATAAGAATCTGGCTTCCTCTAGAGTTGGGGTCCGAAAAAAGGTGCTCCATGAAGATGATCAATAGGCTGTTTAGCAGAGCATACTTGTTCGGATGTAACTGTAATGCGGAAATCCCTAAATAAGATAACACCTCCCAAATATATTGATTGAATGGTGGGAGTATCTCGGATGTGCAAGAAAATAGATTAAAAGCAGTATACCCTACCGGAGGAGTATGTAGCCTGTCGTTTGGACTGGTAGCAAGGCATCGTTCAATGATACCCCATGCCGCAAGCAAATTCTCCCCAACGTATCTTTAAAAACGTTGGATGGTATGGAACCTTATGGATTCCCAATGAAGGTTGCTCTTGGTAGCTCGTCTAGAGCTGGAATTATGACATTGGCTGTGATGGACGACATCTCTATTATCGAAAGAGGTGGATTTTGAGCCTCCTATTGCTGTGAACTCCCAGGTTCCATAGCTAATCAACTCATCAAAAACCATCATCAGGTGACAATAATTCCGTGTGTTCCCCGGTTTGAAATGCATGAATGTGTTGTGTAGTGCAGTGCTGTGAGTTACTTAAGAAAATTCAATAAAGATTAACAAAGTATTCAAATGACGAGACTTTAGAATTCAAACAGAGTGATCGTTATGGCTGAACGTCACAACCAAGCCATTTAGAATTTGGAGATCGATTCAAATTGAAGTTCATTAAATTTTGTCCAGTTACATTTCCATCGACGAGCTTCGTAGAGCAGTAAAATATGCGGTGAAATAGTAAAGTCCAATTATGCAAGGTGGAAGCTCATCGGAGTCATATGCTCAAATGTACAAGGGGGCCTCGAGTTCATCAAAATTCAACTCGGATCGATCGCCAAAACTTCGATTCGTATTGGTTGATAAAGGCAGTTCGTATCCATTAAATGCGCGAGTTTGTATCGAAAAAAAAAATTGTATTCGTATCGATCCTCTGACAGCCAACTCATATCGATCAGGTATGCTCTATTTCGTATTGATCATATGCACCACCTTCATATCGATCAATTGGTTCGAGCCTTCGTGCCGATCATTACGAATCATCTGAGACCTTACCATCGATCGATACGAAGATACTCCACCTGATCGATACAAAACCTAACAACCAAGTTCGATTCAAACGCACCTAATCCAGATCGATATGACTCATCCTCCCTCCTTAAGCGACACGAAACGAAGGCCAAACAACCATTCCACGAGCTCCTTCGTGTCCCTCAAATTCTTTTCTTCTTCAACCCCATCTATGCCTTGTCTCTTCCACCCGTGACCTTGCTCCGGCCATCCATGGCCACCACACCAACGGAGTCGATCGTGGAATCGACAAGAACAACCACTAGGTTCTAAGTCTCATTATTTTAACACAAGTTTCATTAACTAACTACCTATGTTCAACAAATGATTAGAAGAATTCGATGCTTAATTCAGTTCGAAGGCGAAGGCGGCTTGAATTTCTTTCGGTTGGGAGCGATACGAACGCATGAGAATGAGAAAGTGGAAAATTTTACTAAGTACTAAGCCTTATATATTATAGAAACGACCTTTCGTCTCCCAGTGGTCTTAACCGGTCGAAGCGGTCGATGGCACAATCGATACGGGGGTCATTTCGTATCCAATATTTGACCGAGACAATTCCAACACCATGGATTCGAAGCAGCTGGTCGTAACCCTCGAGCGACCGAGATAAGGCAAATGTGAATCAAGTTTCTTTTGTAACCGATAGCATATCGATAGGCGATGGAAGGCAGAGTGTTATTTCAGATCGATTCAAAGCACATCGATACGAGCCACCATGTTCGTATCCACCAATGAGAAGGCCACTAAGGCTCATATCCATCGATAAAACGACATTAAAACACCAACTAACTTCGTAAAGACCGCCGTCGATACGAAAGCAAATTTTGCAAAATTTTCACATCGATCCACGAGGGGATCGATACAAAGAGATATTCTGAAAACAACCATCAAGCATTGTTATAACTCAGATTTCACATCGATTCAGGAGAGGATCAATACAAAATTCGATATGAGGAAACTGACAATGATTCATGAACGTATGAATGTTAACGGGAGTTAGGTTAGCATGCATTTGTGTATGTAATGAATTAACTTTCAATTTTTTAAATTTAAAGGAATTGAATGTTCGCATAGAGACAACCAAAACGATGAATAATAGAGCTCTAGCACTCAATACTCTATTACAATAGTGCACGATACCATCATTGGCAGTCATCAATTTAGTATTTATATTTCCAAGGAACAATAAAAGATTACATCTCTTGACGAAAAGACAACAACCATTCATCGGATCAGATAGAGCTTTTCAGACAGAAGGTTATAGCTTTTCAAAGCACATCATGTTCATACAAGACGCACTTTGTTGCAAAAATGTTATCCTATCTTTTGGAAAGGCCGCGACACTATGGACCTGATTAGAAACCAAGTACAGTCTGTCTCGAAGATCGATCACCTACGAAGTTCACTATGGATACTGGTAAAAAATTGCCAAGTCCGAATCGAGCTATAATCAATATGACATGACAATGCACAGCTATGAAACCCAACGTCTCAAATTTCAAGTCAACCGGAGTTTGTATGCTCGAGTTATGCACTAATCAAGTTTCATAAGAAAGGCAAAACATGACTGGTTCGTATCTGTGGAGGGAAGCAGTTCATTCGTGTTCATCGATTTCGTATTTATCAACAACCATTTCCTTCATGTCCTTATGCTTCGTATCCGTTAATATCGAGGGAGCTAACCATATTCGTATCCATGATATCTCCGTAACCATCAACCTTTGAATCTTTATTTCGTATTCTTCCCTCAAGAAGTTCGAGCACAGATCCTCGAACAAACACAATTTGGTTCATATCGGTCACCCACTGCTATCATTCGTGTCCACCAACCTGGAGTCACCACATGTCTAATGAAATTGGCATGTTTTTTATCGTCCCTTCTTTGCATGATTCGTATATTTCTATGGATATCGGTACAAAATAAACAATCTTATGATCGATACGAAGGCATTTCCTATCAAACATTATGAAGTGACTACATATGATCGATACGAAATAAAAGGCAATGGATGGATATGGATCAAGCCACACCTAAGGATACGAATGGAACCTAAATGAGGGGAAGATTCGGTTACTCGGCATGAATAGTGGATCAATCCTGGAAGGCAGCACCACATCATTGACAATTACGTGCCTAGAAGCGACACGTGAGAAAAGAAGTCTTACATTGAACATAACTCGAGATCTATAAGTCCAAATTCCACCACATTTTCACAAGAGCTTGCCTACAACCTCGAGAATGTACGTGATCAATTTTAGCACAAAAGGACAATTTATGGATCGATACAAACTCAATTCGTATCACTCCCAAATCAAGTCGAAATCACCTTAACTCGATGCCATGGGCCCACCCACGTGAGAAAAGAAGTCTTCCGAGATCTGAGCAAGATATTTGCTTTCTGCGCCTATAAATAGTGACCCTAGACCTACATAAAAGGGACTTTTGGCCTCTTTATGTTGATACTCTGCCGAAATTGCTACTATACTTTGATTGTACTGTTGTAATCCACTTGTAACAAGCAAGTTATAATTAATAAACATCAGCCATTTCATAGTGGACGTAGGATATATGCCGAACCACTCTAAATTCGTGTGTTTCTATACTGATTCTTACCTGTTTATTAGTGTGTTTGTTAGATCTACCTCATTTTACATTTACCTTCTTCATTTTATCTCTTCAAACACCTTCGAAGAGTGTTATACCCAATTTTGGTACAAACGTGTTATTTTTTCTATTCTCGATTATCTATTGAGTATAATTGATACAGATTCCAAACGCGTGAAGCGTTTAGCTGATATGTCTTCCGATTCAGCAATGCGACACTCTGGTTCTGAAGCAAAGTCAACTTTCACAAATATATCTAACAGGATTTCTCTTAGCCATCATGTGGAAAAAAAAATATATCCCACGAGTCGATCTTTTCTTAGATATTCCAGTCCTTCCAGCGAAGAACATAAGCCCTGCTCTTGATACCGCAGAGGGTGCTTTTCTTCTAGATAATCCAGTAGATTCACAAGCTTCCCGAATTGACGAGGCCACTCTCCACCGGCTATGTTCTATCCATGTAATTCCATTTGGGGACGTCTTGGTTCCTTTAAGACAGGAGAGGCCTCACTTGCCTTTAGTAGGGTACACGGCGTGCAATAAGTTTAGGTGCTGGGCCAGATTCGTACCGTTATTCAATTCGTTTATCCGAGAAATGTTGAGATACCTTGGGATAGTCCCCACACAACTCTATCTCAATTGTTATTCCTTTGTACTTAGAACCTTCTTGCTGTTGATGAATTTTTTGTTTCATCCCTATACCCTCCAAAAATATAAGATTTATCTACAACATCAAACGACGATCAGGAAGCCCTTTTTATGTCATTCTCAAACCTTCGCCAAACTGCCAAGTTCTGATGGCGCTTGAAACAAACTGTTGTTTAAGAATGAATGTTTTTACATTCGATGCCCTCCCAGATTTGCTAGATGATGGTTAAAAGGACGTAAGTATTACCTTCGCTTGTTTCTCAAATTCATCAATCCAAATCATAACTTTTTCTTTCAATATACTGACATCTAGAGTTCTTTCAGATGTTCGTTCACGTCATAAGGGCGTCGATTTTCAAGAGCTATCGCTGCAATGTGTGCTACCCCATGAAGGACAGGGACATCAAACTTCTCGTAACTTATGAGTTATTATCCTTTTTCGGGCTGTTTGAAGATGGCCATAGTATCGGGCTTTCGAAAGTGTGGCATTACCAAAGAATGTTGTTGATAAATGAAGGGATACGGTTAAGCCCATTATAAACCCTACCGAGGGGACTCGAGACGATACCGAGGAGGGCAAGATTAAGGCTTCTTAAGTTGACAAGATGGGAGATGGCAATGTAAGCCCATGGAAAGCACCAATAGTTTAATCGTCACAAGTCGCACAAACCCAAACGCCTACAAAAGAACGAAAAGGTTGGCGTACAAGCTTCATATAAGAAATATCGCCATAGATCTAGAGTTCTTTTTAAATCCTATTGAAGAGGAATCATCGTCTCAACACTTGGAAAGTTCGTCAAAAGGATTTTCGAATCTTCAAATTTGGGATGACATCATGTCCTATGAATTTCCAAACATTAACTTTGAAGGACTCAAATCTCCCATAAAAAGTGGCGAAGGCATCCGACCTTCTGATAAAGGAGAGAAAACGTCGATGAGCAAGGCTACAGCCAACGGTTTGTTGGGAGGAATACTAGGACACTCATAACCATATGCACTACACTATACACTTTTCGTTAATCATTTGTGCAACAATTATTAATATGCTCTCATTTGATCTTTATATGTGCAATGTCTTAATCTAGAGCCTTCGATCACCTTAGAAGTTCTTCATCGTACCACCGGTCTAGCCGGGAAACAGAGTCTACCTGGCGCAGGGAGAATGATAAGGGATGGGATAAGAATTATCACTCAAGCAAATCCTCTTCCTCTTCCAAACGCAAATCCCAGTCACTGTCATCCCATCAAGGTGAACAGTCTGACTTTCCTACTCAAAGTAGAGACCAGCCTTCCTACCGTGGTCCTCGTGCCATTGCATCTCACGAGCAACATTTTGGCTCCTCGATCTCTAGACAAGCCCATAAACATCGATCAGGAAAACATCCACTTGCTACTTCTGATCCACCATTGTCAGCTAATGCTCTGACGTCTCCACGGTAGGGAAATTAGTCGAGCTCAAGGCCACTTTTCCAAAGATTTTTTTTTTGATGGTCTCAAATTTCTTCCTTCCATTTAAATAATTCCAGGGCATGCCAATGGGAGTTCTCTCACGTGCGTCAATGATGTATTTATGCAACACGAATCATTTATACACTTGGTAGAAAAAGTCATCGAAGTATCCATTGAGCGTCAAAATGAGATAGATCGCCTCAAGTTGAAAGCTATACATGATAAGGACATAATCAAGCATCAAGACGCCGAATCGTTAGAATTTGAAACCCAACTTGCTGATGCGAAGAAGAATACCAAGGAAACGACAGAGGTAGTAAGCCGTATGGAAGTTTCTCATAAAAAGGAACTCAGCACTGCAATTCATCATAGCGAGATGCTTTAGAAAAGGACTCCATGCACAAGGAGAAAGATGCTCTGGCTTGCCGCGTCGAGTAACTTGAAGAAGGGAAAAATCGAAGCTTAAGAAAATCACAAAAGTACTACGAGGAAGTTTGTTGAGGCTATAAGCTTAAAGGCTAAAACTCGACGGGCAATTCGCCAACTCTTAAAGAAGAAGCTCGAGAATAAGGCTGAAAAGAGATATTCGATCAAGTTAACTCCCACATGGAAGCATCTATGGAGTCTGGTAGGATCGAGATTAAGGTCTTATTCAACCTTCTGACCATTGAATAAAATGCCAAAGTCCTGATCCATCGTGAATTAATTTTTTCTTGGTGAGGATTATCTCGAATCAATCGTTGAAGCTTGGAAGCACATTATCGAGATGAAGAAAAAAGAATTGGATGAAGCCTAGCATAACGAAGAAGTAGTGAGGAAAATCCTTCATGGAAACGAGCTATCGGATCTAGCTGCTGCAAAGCTTTGATTTTGTAATGTTTTGCACCTACCGAAGGAGGAGAACATATTGTCGGATCTTCAGGGACTAATCCTAAGGCTCCCTCTCCATCCTAAGTAGCCGGAACATCAATCTCTCTTGATATGGAGCAGGATCTTGGATATGATCCGGACAGTCCCGACTTCAAATCCAAGATGTTATCCCTCATTTAGAAGGAGGCACTCCGGCAACTACAGAGAGTCAACTAGATGTTGGTATTTCGCTTTACTCCTTAGTATATGAAAAGTTTTTCATTCTTTAGATGCAATGGTTTTGAGCTAATCTCCTTGTTTTATCAGAGCTTCCACATCTTCCAAGCCATAGTCTAACTGCTAGAAGTGGTGCTACTATAGAGCTACTTGAGAAAACGGGTGAAGACCTGGCTGCTGTTGATGTACTAGGGCCCGATGCTCAAGTCATCAGTGCCCTTGATGAAGATAAGACCGAGGATCCACATCCAGCCAACGAGTCAGGTGATGTAATAATTACTGGTGCCTCCGAACACACCACCAAGGTCAGCTTGAAAGAATAGATTGGAAAGGAGGAGTTGTTTAAAAGAAAGGTTAAAATTGAACCCACCGAGGTGGACATTGATGATCCTCATCTTGTGCCATTGCAAATTATTCCACCAGGTGGGTCGATCCCAAATGAACATCCTCCTAACTCCATAAGCTCTCCAATCGATGGTGCAAGGGGTCTCGAAAGAGAAGCATAAGTGGCTCTACCCCCAGGAAATCGAGAAGAGAGAGGAAATCAAAGAAGTTGTTGTTGTTTCAGCTCGATGTATATAGTTTGCACATCCATTTCTTTCACTAGTTGTGGTTGTGCGGGTATGAATCCCGACCTTTTGGAATAAGTCCTACTGAATTTTTGATACCTGTTATGTAAACAAAAGATTTTGTTTTCAGTTATGCATCGTGTGAATTGCTATTTAAGTTATTGAATGATTACTTTCCCTTCAATGTACTTGTAATTCGCTGCTTGAAAATTCAGGTAACAATTTGTCAACTCCATCCCAAGGCCTCTTAGTGGTCGTGGCCTCGAATTATATCAAACACCTGGCTCGAATCTTAATCTTATGCTGTCGGATTCTACGGTTTTGAATAACCGTGCTTCTGCCCCTGGCAATGACTTGGCGAGTCTAAGAGCCGAAGGGTCGATGTTTGTCCTTAACAAGTTTATACTCCTCCTGTTGGTTTCAGGCCGGAGCTTATGAAATAGAGAACAGTCGATATCCACTCATCTATTCATTTATGATTATATCCACACTCTGGGATTAGGTTTGGTTGATGGGTGGTCGGTTTGCACCAAGATTATGTGTATATTCTAGTCCGCACTCTTGGGACTCAAAGTTATCTCGTGGTCTGTCGGCCTCCACCTGATTTGGATATATACTCCAGTCCGCACTTTGGGACTTAGAGTTGTTTTATGGGTGGTCGGTTTCCACCTGGTTTTCTTTATATTCCATTTCAGAACCTCAATTATTGGATTTTAATGACAACAACTATAAAATTATTCCAAAGAATATCTAAGCTAATTTGTAGGTACATAAGCATCAAAAGAGACAAACAAATACGTTAAAATTGAAGATTCACAGTACAAAAGAGGATGAAAGTATGTGTATGGAGATACAAAAAGAGATATACACGATAGAGACAAGACGAAGGTGACAAACAATGCTTTATTAGTCATAGAGTGTCGTGTCTAGAGTTTACAAATGTTAAAATCATCTCCAAATGATATACACACATATACATTCGTATTTTAAATGGAAAAAAAATCAAGCTTTCAAAAATTGCATAGAGCGGGGCTCAAACCTGGGACTCTAATTTAGAAGGAAAATGCTCTAACCATTTGAGCTTTGGTACCTTTTGCTTATCAACAGAATTCAGCCGGCTGAATAATATCATTTAGACGGCTGAATGCTGAAACTTCTCATAAATTGATATGAAGTTTCAGCCGACTGAATCGTTTTATTCAGCCGACTAAATTAGGCCAAAAATAGCCTAATTCCTTGTTTGCATTTTAATTCGATTTAGAAGGCTGAATTAATTTATTCAGCCGGTTGAATATTTTCAACGGCTTTTGTATGAAAAGTCACTTCTCTTCATCGAAGAGAAACGTTTTCAAAATCAACTGTTGCCCCTGTTTCTTTTCAATATAGTTTTTCGTTTATGGTTGCAACCTTTTAAACTCTATAAATAGATTACAGAATTTAACAAACATTTGACTGAAACTATTTAAACTTTCTTAAATCCTTATTTATTATTCTAGTTTTCAAACTGCACTCAAATTGCTTACATTCTCTAATCTGTGATCACCCTATCTTTCATAATTCTCAAGCACGTGTCACTATATATCATAAAGGAGAAGATTATAGGAAGTTTGTAGTTCATCGACTTATCAGTGCTATTTAAAGAGCATACTACAGTAAGATACTTTTGTTATTTGTAAAGAAGTCATGTTCGGTTGCTCAGGCAGTAAAAGTCCTATTCGATTGCTTAGGCGGTAGAAGTCCTATTTGATTGCTTAGGTGGTAGAAGTCCTATTCGGTTACTCAGGCGGTGTAAACATATTCCTTCAGATTAAGTGAGGGTTGCTAGTTTAAATCCAGAAGGAGTCTAGGACTGGACAAAGAACGGGAGTTCGAACCAGTATAAAAATATATAGTGTCATTTTCTTTACTGATTTATTTATTTACTTACTCAATTATTATTTACACAACTAGTTTACCCATATTACACGATCCTATAGCACAATCACTTTCATTTGGTATCAGAGCATAGCCACTTTCATTTGGTATCACAGCCTGGGATTCTAGAGATCGTAACAACAACCTAGAATAAATGGCTATATAGAGATCTAGTCAAGGCAATAGGAAGAGGAAGAGTGTGACGACCCGAAATTTTTGAGGATTTAAAATCGAAATATTTAATTGATTTTAAATATTCAATAGAGTAATTTTAACTTGAATTACGAATATCACAATTTATTTGATAATTAAATTATTAAATTTAATAATTTGAAGTTGGGTAAAATGCTAAATATTGAGTTCTAAGCCTGTTAAAAATAATTTGGAGGCTTATAAAATTTATATTGATAAAACTGAGGATAATAGAACTTGTTAATTGAATTTAATAATGATTTGTTCGGTTTTGGAATTTTATCGTTTAAATTGATATTTAAAAATAGTCTTCCGAGGCACAGTCTTGGAATTCAACGAAACCAGTTCCATTGGATCCGTAATATTGAATTATTATCGGATTTCAATTTTCGTGGCGTTTGGAGTTTTCATGTGAGCATACAAAATGTAAACGCGTTGGAATTTATATCGAAAATCTAATGTTTAATGCTTCAAGAAGCTATCTTCTCCATACGATCGAGGTTTCGAATTGCGTAATTGTGACAGTTTCAAATTTAAATTTAAATTTTAAAAAAAGATATGTAGATGTATTTAATATGGTACTATTTTCAAAAGGTAAATTACATATTTTATTGGTTTCAACACTACGTAGAGAGTTGTACTCGCGTTCTTCCTTCTTTTGAAAGCCAAGCCGAGACTTCTAATTAAAGCCTCGCACCCCTTTTTCTTCTTTTCAATTCGAGCGAATAACAGACTAAAAAAAATGGCGACGGTCTTATTCCTTCTTCCCTTTTCCAAAATCGAGACCGAATTCGATTCTAAAAAAATATATGGCAAGATCGAAATTGTGAAGAAGGGTCGCACGAGGAAGCGCCGTCGCGAAGTCAAATCTGGGTGCGTGCGAGAAGGTTAGGGTTTTGGTGGCGTCGTGATTTTGGGTAGTCGAGTCGTCGACGGCAACGTTCGCGAGGGGATTCGCGTTTAGGGCTAGGGTTTGGAAACTGCTGCATGTTGGTGAAAGACGTGGTTATGCGGTTGGCTGGCGACAACGTGGGTGTAGCTGTGGGTTCGCGAGGGGTTGCGAATTCGCGTGCGAACGAGGCAGCATAGGTGGATTTGAGCATCTCGGCTAGGGTTTGGATAGCAAGGTAAATAAATTTACAATTTATTTATTTAGTCTAATTTGATAGTGTATATATTTATAAATATGAACATATGCGGTGAAAAAAAAAAGAATATATAGCAGTGTAATATAAAAACCTTCTCTGTTTCTATTTTGATATATCTGCTAAAATAAAATAAATAAACAGATACAGATTTTTAAATCCTCTTGTTTAACCTTTCAAATAATGTATTTATGGGGATTAATTTGTTTAACTAACTTATGTAATTATTTTAGAAATTGTTAAAGGGAAATTAGTTTAAAACTAAAACTATTTGTTAATTAAATTTCAAAATAGAAAATAAATTGTTCAATAAGTTCAAATATTAATAAATTATAAAATGTTATGCAAGGTCATGTACTGTGAAGAAATAAGCTGGTCTGGAGTGGATTGCATAATTAAAATCAAAGGTGAGTTAATCTCAATCATCTTGCTTTAATTTAAATTTAAATGACTAAATTTGAATAATGGTTTGAATGGTTGAATTGATTGATGTGCTATAATATGGTATATTTTGGAATTGGCATTTTATATTGTGCTAATGTCTGTGGATGCAGGGAAAACAGGTTGGAGGGATCAAATTGGATCACTCAACATTTATTTAGATTATTTCATACGCTCTGTTGTGATTATTTGATATTCTATGATGAATTATATTGGAATGTTGAATGCTATGGTTCGATTGGATATAATTGGGTATGATGAATTACCAAATATATATATAAATTGGATTTTGGAAAGATAATAAAAGAAGTGAAATTGTAAGTAAATAATTATAGAAATTTGAATAAATTCTAAAATGAATTGGAAAAGAAATAAAGTGACTTTAAAATTGTAATAAATAAATCTTGAGTATAGAAAGGAAATTTGAATATACAGAAAGTTAATGAATTTTAATCTTCAGGGATATTATTTAAAAGAACAAACATTTATTTAAAATTTAAGATTTAAATTATTGAAAAAAATAAAGAAGAAATTAGGAAAAAGCTAGAATTCGTATATTTCAGTTAAAAAGATTTAAAATCAAACGTAAAGTAATAATAATAATAATAATAAAGTCCATAATTAACGAACTTTGAAATGAACTAAGAAAGTAAAGATATTTATTTCAAATGGAGTAAATTGGAAATCAATTTGGGAAATTGATTTAAGTGATTGAAGCTGGAATTTTTCTCTGGGTAACCAAGTACGTTTTTAAAGTAAATTTTTAAATATAAGTTAAAAGTTTTAAAGTTGTTTTAAAAAGCATGTTTTGGAAAAATTTATTATTTCAAAATATTTAAATTCTAAAAGTAAGTATTTCCTTTAATCTAGTATAACAGTAATTATTTAAAGAGTGACTTAGTATTTTGTTTTTAAAAGTGAAAATCTAGTTTTATATTCTATTAAGTAACCTTATTTTCAAATATTCATATAGTATGTATTTTTAAAAAAAATTTTGAAGTAGTTTTACGTTAAATGTTTTAAAGTATATTTCAAAGTAAAGTGTTTTAAATTATTTTAAAAATCTAGTTTTGAGCTTGGTGATTTCGGTGGAGATAAAAAATATATTTGGGAAAGTTTATTCAGGAAAAGAGAGAATGGTTCGAATCTGTTTTCAAAGAGTTGAAAATAGAAATATATCTTGTGAAGATATTATTGAGGTTAATAAATAATTTGGGAAATTATTTATTGTTTGATGGATGTTTGTGAATATTAATTGATAGTTAAATCACCGACTATCAATATTGGACAAACACGTTGATCGTTTTGAAGAGACCGGGATCGAGATTTAATCCTCAAAAACCACTACGATCCGGTTTGTACGTTTCGTGGAAAACGAGTTTGGATTCGAAGATGGAGCAGTGAAGTGCAAGAGCTAGTCGCTACTAATCCTGAGGATATTTCCAAAATGGATGTAGTAGGAATAGTGCCTTCGGTTCCGTTCGAACCCGGAATGGACTTGTATGGATGAATGCTTTTGGAACATCGTCATGTGGACGATGGGCATCCTAAGGGATAAGTTCTAAAAAGGTAACGCTTAGCCTCAAGCCTCATCAAATGGGAATGATTGAAAATCAGGGGTTATGCAGCAAGGCTAGGTAGGTAGCACCCAAGCAGGGTGAGGTCATCCCTGCCTAGATGTCCCTTTTATTTCGGCTTAGTGGGCGGTTGCTGATCCCAACCGCGGAGTGATCTCACTCGGGATTATCCAGTAAGGGGTAGTCCCAGTCTTGTGTTGCAAGGGAGCACGCGTACTCCTCGTTACTGTGATCTAGGCTACTCTGACAGGTGGTGCCCCAGTGCCTAGTCATTAGTTGGAAATCCATTCTCCCTATGAGCCTTGTACGAGTTATGTTTGTATTTCCCACTCTGTGACTAGTAGCTGGAATTTAATCATGTAACAATTTCGGCTATTTTATCAGTATTTGTATATAGACCATATTATAATATCAGAGGATTTCTATAAAAATTGTTTTAGCTATCGTAAGGTAAAAACCCGACATGTTTATTTGTGGCGTGGTCTTACGAGATGCTTTTGTTTTCAAAGGATTTTTGAAACTTTAATAATCAATTGGGTGTGATTTTCTCACGCCGGTATTCCAGACTGACTCGGGTGTTATTTAACTTTAACGCTCGGGTCAGACCGAGTATTATAGGATACAGGATATGATGTTGTGGAGCTCAGGAGACGAGCTGGATGACGATACGTACTTCCGTACTTATTTATATATATATTCCACTGTGTTGAGTTGTTGTGTATCCATTTATATGTTATTGATGTTGAGCTGTGATTGATGTACTTTGATGATGTAATATATAAACTGATATGTTTGATCTTTGAGTAAAGGTTATGTATTATCTATTATATTTTATTCCGCTGCGATGGTTAGATTCTGTTGTTGTTTTCTATTTTCTTCTTCTACCTCTTCTTCTTTAACCCAAATGGTTCGTATTTCTGTACAACTTGAGCTGATTTTTGGTAGACTAGTGTTGACTCAAGGGGTACGGATTTGCGGGTTGCTGCAGTTGGTATCAGAGCTTAGGTTGGGGTTAACCTTGGCTCTGGTGGGAATTACTCATTTAAATTAGAGTCCGAAGTACTCTAGAATGAGTTTGAGTTTATTAATAGATATGAGTGCGTATTTGTTAGTGGATATAAATTGTTTTAATATTGTTTTGATTGTTTTATTGAGTGGTTTATGAACCTTCGTCGGCACAGTTTGGACAACTGTATCGAAGGGGTTTCTAAACACTTGAATAGAACAGTTTGACACGGTATTGTTTTAAATGTGGGTGAATGAAACAATTTTTACCCAAAAATATATTTTGATATTAAAGAAAAGCTTTTGCAAACTATTTACCTAATATATGGTTGCTTGGATGTTAGAAATAATGATATTTAAATTATTATCCTTATTGTATGGAAAATTTAAATAGAAATTGAAAATATAACCAAAGCTTAAGGGAATAAGTTCATAATAAAAAAAGAAACTTATAAATATGAATTATAAATGTAATTTATAAATTGAAATATAATCAAATGTAGATTTGTATAAGCATAAACTATACGAATGAATTATAGTTAAAATTGGTTTAAGCAGGATTTGGAAATTTAAAACCCCGGAGATTTTGGAAGTATTTTGAAGACAAATAATAGCATTATTGTTTTAAAATGTATTTCTGAAAGGGAAATTGTTTCAAATAAAATTTTGGCAAAGGATATCGCATTAAATTCACTTTAGTCGGTGAAAAATAACTTCGGTGATGACTGCAGCATCATCGATGTTCATTTTTGAATTTTTAAGTGATAGATTTCTGCCAAATGATTTGTTTAGAAAAGCTAGTTGTTTTAAAAATTTCAAAGGAAATTTGTTGGAAATAAAACCAGGATTGGTTTAACTTTTGAGAAATGTGAGTTGAGATGTTGGAGATTTCAAAATAATTTGAAACCAAAAGTCGGGTGTTTAAAAATCCTGATGAGATAGTTGTAAGCTTATAAATTGAGATGATTTTTAAATCAGGAAGGAAAAATATAAGCTTTGAATGTTGGAATTTAAATTTAAAGTGAAAAGTTAAAAATGAAATTAACTTGGATTTGGGAATAAAATTTAACCGGATTGAAATTAATTGGATTAGACTGAAAATAAAATCCAGTTGTGTTCTAATTAAGTTGAAATCGAATTGAATTAAATAAATCTGAGTTAAAATAGAATTGAATTGGAATAAAAATAATTATGTTGAGTTATTAAATAGAATTAGATTCTTACTAGAATAAATGGAGGTAAGTTGAATAAGAATTGGATTGGAAAAATAAATAAATTAGAATAACTTATGAAAGAATTAAAAACCCATGGTAATAAAAATATGCTTGGGTTATAAATAAGCGTAAGGCCCGAGTTAGAAATTGAAAGAAGAACATATTCAAGCCTAGAATGAATGGAATTGTGTAAATAATAAGTTGTGACTTATAAAATTTAAATGGGATAGAAAAAACCAATATTAATATTTTGATGAATTGGAAAATAAAAATCCAAACTTAAATTATAAAATAAATTGAACTTAAGAAAATCAAATGAAGTGATATTTGGAATTAAAAATCAAGTATTGAATTTTAACCAGGGAAAGAACTAACTTGATAATAAATTAGTTAATGAAATATGTAATGGAAACCTAATGTAATTAAATAGAAGCTGAATTGTGAGTTAATGATGAAGTTTGGAAATAAAACTCAAGTTATAAATTAAATTCAACTTAAATTGTTGGTGAAGTAAATGTAATTGAATTGTGAGTTCATAAAATTGGGTGGTAAATTGGAAATGGATAGTGGATTCAGAACTTGAGTTATAAATTAAAATTTAACTTGAAGTATTAACAAATTAAATATAATTGGAAATGTATCGGATAAAAATGAAATTGGATTAAAATAGTAATGGTTTGTATTGCAAATAAAATCCAAATAAGTGGAAATACATTGGAAATGGCATTGTTATTAATAAAATAATTACGGATGAATTGAGTATGGAAATTAAAAATTCATAATGGATTGAGTTAATAAACTAAATGTATCGAATCTGGATTTTAAATTTTATAATAACTAATCAAATGAAATTGTAAATTTAAAATGAAATTTGACTGAGATAGAATTAAGTTGAATAGAAAAGGAAAATTTACTCGTAAGATGAAATGAGCTTAAGAATAAAATTGAAGTAAATTAACTTAAGCTAATAGATGGAGGACAATTGAATTTAATTCAACTTAAACTAAGTTTAATGATATTGGATTGAATTTAAATCAAGTGAAAATAAATTTTAATCGAAATAAAATTCAGTGAGTTACCGATAATGTTAAATGGAATGAAGTTCTTAATTAAATAACTGTAAACCATTTAAATTGTTAAGGAATTGAAATAGCTTAGTGATAATGAGAAAATAGAATGTTTTCAAGTTAATAGAATGGTTTTAAATGAATGGATCGTCAATAGAGTTGAAACGATTATTGAATGGATTAGTCAGGATCAGATTCAAGCTTAATAAAATAGTTTTGGGTAAAAAAGACGGATATGGAATGAAAATGCAAGTGTGTGGGTTGGGAGTAATGTAGAATGGGATAGAATTAAGAATAAATTGAGCTGGAATCAATTTAAAATGGTCATCGGCTTAAGTGGTTATTTACTTGAATGAATATTACCAATTTGCATGAGACAAATTAGCCGTTGGACGAAAATAGAAGAAAATAAAATTCTATGAATCATTACAAGTAAATAAAATTGATTTTAAATCAATTGGAATAATATGGGTTTGTTGAAAATTAAAAATTAAGTGAATGTAAGCGATTGAGTTTTAAACCATTCAAATTAATGATGTTGTATACGAATGGATTGAAAACCCTTCAAATTTATTGGAAATGGTTATAAATTGATTGAAACAGTTGAATTAGTATGAAAACTGTATAAATTGTTTACGGAAAATGTTTGGTGTGCATTTCTTTCAGAATTCATGTGTTTAACTATTGCAAATAAATGATATGTTGTTAAACTTCATATATATGGCACCTACATGTTTAACTTGAGTAAGTAAAAGAACCTGGAAGCCGTGCGGCTGGATTTTGGGCACGCTAACTGCTAAATAAATAAGTTGTTTGCTTAAAAATGCTAAATAAGGTACGCCTGCGCAATAAAAATAGGAAATGTGAACTGTTTTTGGTTTTTTCGACCGGGTGGGTCGATGTATATATATGTATATCTTTTGTCAAAATGTAAAAGCTCCTCCGTACAAAGGAGACTCTGGCAAAAAATTTCGAAAATTTTGGAAGCTACAAAATTTTTGAAAATTTTGTTAACAACAAATGTTTTCAAACTAGAAATTGAAGTAGATTAGTAAATAAAACTAATTTTAAATAATGACATGAATTAGCTATAAATGAAAAAAAAAATTCAAATATTCAGAGTTAAAGATAAATTGAATTCATATGGAAATGAAAGAACCAATTTGAATAGAAATAGATATAAACTAAAGTGGTAAGGTGAAAATAAATATAAGGAACATATTTAATGCTTATACTAACTTCAGAGGGAATGGTGAATTCTTAAATGAAAAATTGATACTACTAATATAATCTAAGTTAATATTTGAATGAATAGATATTGACATTTTGTGAGGAAGTCGATAAAATATTTTTGGAATATTGTGATTGGATATTAGTGCTAAGCAGGATATGCAGGTAATATAAAGGAAAGAGAAAGAAAAAAAATTGGTTTTGATTTCAGAAAGATAAATTTGAAATGCTCGACAAAAAGGTATGTGTTTAAATTTCGGTATGAAATTTGATTGGGTTTTTGATCGAGCCACTTGGCGTTTTGTTTTCTTTTGGAATTTGGGAGCCTGTAGAGGCCTTTTGTAGTTGTACCGAGCTAGCCGCGCAAAGGAGACGCTGGCGAAATTTTTTCGAAAATTTGAGAGTTAGAAATTTTTTGAGAAATTTTGAAAATTTTAAACTTGGTTTTGAATTATAATTTGAATAGTTGAATAAGTAAAGTTATTTAGGAACTATGGAAAAGCTTGGAAAGTTAATAAGAATAATAATGGGTCATTTATAAAAAGATAGTTGGTAAGATGTTGAATTGTTAGAAACTGTTTGGATTTGAGGAAAATAATAAATGGGTATTGAACCATTCTTCCTAACGAGTAATTTCGGGGACGAAATTCTTTTAAGGGGGGAGGAATGTGACGACCCGGAATTTTTGAGCATCTAAAATCGGAATATTTAATTGATTTTAAATATTCAATACAGTAATTCTAACTTGAATTACGAATATCACAATTTATCTGATAATTGAATTATTAAATTAAATAATTTGAAGTTGGGTAGAATGCTAAATATGGAGTTCTAAGCCTGTTAAAAATAATTTGGAGGCTTATAAAATTTATATTGATAATACTGAGGGTAATAGAACTTGTAAATTGAATTTGACAATGATTTGTTCAGTTTTGGAATTTTATCGTTTAAATTAATATTTAAAAATAGCATTCCGAGGCACAGTCTCGCAATTCAACGAAACCATTTCCATTGGATCCGTAATATTGAATTATTGTCGGATTTCAATTTTCGTGGCGTTTGGAGTTGTCGTGTGAGCATACGACATGTAAACGCGCTGGAATTTATATCGAAAATCGAATGTTTAGTGCTTCAAGACGCTATCTTCTCCATATGATCGAGGTTTCGAATTGCGTAATTGTGACAGTTTCAAATTTAAATTTGAATTTTTTAAAAAAAAGATATGTAGATGTATTTAATATAGTACTATTTTCAAAAGGTAAATTACATATTTTATTGGTTTCAACACTAGGCAAAGAGTTGTACTCGCGTTCTTCCTTCTTCTGAAAGCCAAGCCAAGACTTCTAATTAAAGCCTCGCACCCCCTTTTCTTCTTTTCAATTCGAGCGAATAACAGACCAAAATAAATAAAAAATGGCGACAATCTTATTCCTTCTTCCCTCTTCTAAAATCGAGACCGAATTCGATTCTAAAAAAAATATATGGAAAGATCAAAATCGCGAAGAAGGGTTGCACGAGGAAGCGCCGTCGCGAAGTCAAATTTGGGCGCGCGCGAGAAGGTTACGGTTTTGGTGGCGTCATGATTTTGGGTAATCGAATCGTCGACAGCAAGGTTCACAAGGGGATTCGCGTTTAGGGCTAGGGTTTGGGAACTGCCGCATGTTGGTGAAAGACGTGGCTATGCGGTTGGCTGGCGACGACGTGGGAGTAGCTGTGGATTCGCGAGGGGTTGCGACTTCGCATGCGAACGAGGCAGCATAGGTGGATTTGAGCATCTCGGCTAGGGTTTGGATAGCAAGGTAAATAAATTTATAATTTATTTATTTAGTCTAATTTGATAGTGTATATATTTATAAATATGAACATATGCAGTGAAAACAGAAAAAAAGAATATATAGCAGTGTAATATAAAAACCTTCTCTGTTTCTATTTTGATATATCTGCTGAAATAAAATAAATAAACAGATACAGATTTTTAAATCCTCTAGTTTAAACTTTCAAATAATGTATTTATGAAGATTAGTTTGTTTAACTAACTTATGTAATTATTTTAGAAATTTTTAAAGGGAAATTAGTTTAAAACTAAAACTATTTGTTAATTAAATTTCAAAATAGAAAATAAATTATTCAATAAGTTCAAATATTAATAAATTATAAAATGTTATAGAAGGTCAAGTACTATGAAGAAACAAGCTGGTCTGGAGTGGATTGCATAATTAAAATCAAAGGTGAGTTAATCTTACTCATCTGGATTTAATTTAAATTTAAATGATTAAATTTGAATAATTGTTTGAATGGTTGAGTTGATTGATGTGCTATAGTATGGTATATTTTGGAATTGGAATTTTGTATTGTGCTAATGTCTGTGGATGTAGGGAAAACAGGTTGGAGGGATCCAACTGGATCCCTCAACATTTATTTAAATTATTTAATACCCTCTGCTGTGATTATTTGATATTCTATGATGAATTATATTGGAATGTTGAATGTTATGGTTCGATTGGATATAATTGGGTATGATGAATTACCAAATATATATAAATTGGATTTTGAAAAGATAATAAAAGAAGTGAAATTTTAAGTAAAATAATTACAGAAATTTGAATAAAATTAAAAATGAATTGGAAAAGAAATAAAGTGACTTTATAATTCTAATAAATAAATCTTGAGTATAGAAAGGAAATTTGAATATATAGAAAGTTAACGAATTTTAATATTCAGGGATATTATTTAAAAGAACAAAACATTTATTTAGAATTTAAGATTTAAATTATTGAAAAGAATAAAGAAGAAATTGGGAAAAAACTGGAATTCGTATATTTCAGTTAAAAAGATTTAAAATCAAACGGAAAATAATAATAACAATAATAATAAAGTCCATAATTAACGAACTTTGAAATGAATTAAGAAAGTAAAGATATTTATTTCAAATGGAGAAAATTGGAAATCAATTTGGGAAATTGATTTAAGTGATTGAAGCTGGAATTTTTCTCTGGGTAACCAAGTACGTTTTTAAAGTAAATTTTTAAATATAAGTTAATAGTTTTAAAGTTGTTTTAAAAAGCAAGTTTTGGAAAATTTATTATTTCTAAATATTTAAATTCTAAAAGTAAGTATTTCCTTTAATCTAGTATAGCAGTAATTATTTAAAGAGTGACTTAGTATTTTGTTTTTAAAAGTGAAAATCTAGTTTTATATTCTATTAAGTAACCTTATTTTCAAATATTCATATAGTATGTATTTTTAACAGATTTTTTGAAGTAGTTTTACCTTAAATGTTTTAAAGTATATTTCAAAGTAAAGTGTTTTAAATTATTTTAAAAATCTAGTTTTGTGGTTGGTGATTTCAGTGGAGATAAAAAAAATATTTGGGAAAGTTTATTCTAGAAAAGAAAGAATGGTTTGAAATTGTTTTCAAAAAGTTGAAAATAGAAATATATCTTATGAAGATATTATTGAGGTTAATTAATAATTTGGAAAATTATTTATTGTTTGATGGATGTTTGTGAATATTAATTGATAGTCAAATCACCGACTATCAATATTGGACAAATATGTTGATCGTTTCGAAGAGACCGGGATCGAGATTTAATTCTCGAAAACCACTTCGATTCGGTTTGTACGTTTCGTGGAAAACAAGTTTGGATTCGAAGATGAAGCAGTGAAGTGTAAGGGCTAGTCGCTACTAATCCTGAGGATATTTCCAAAATGGATGTAGTAGGAATAGTGCCTTCGGTTCCGTTCGAACCAGGGACGGACTTGTATGGATGAATGCTTTTGGAACATCGTCAGGTGGACGATGGTCATTCTAAGGGTTATGTTCTAAAAAGGTAATGCTTAGCCTCAAGCCTCATCAAATGGGAATGGCTGAAAATCAGGGGTTATGCAGCAAGGCTAGGTGGGTAGCACCCAAGCAGGGTGAGGTCATCCCTGCCTATATGTCCCTTTTATTTCAGCTTAGTGGGCGGTTGCTGATCCTAACCGCGGGGTGATCTCACTCGGGATTATCCAGTAAGGTGTAGTCCCGGTCTTGTGATGCAGGGGAGCGGGCGTACTCCTTGGTACTATGATCTAGGCCACGTACTTTGACAGGTGGTACCCCAGTGCCTAGTCATTGGTTGGAAATCCATTCTCCCTACGAGCCTTGTACGAGTTTTGTTTGTATTACCCACTCTGTGGGTAGTAGCTGGAATTTAATCATGTAACAATTTCGGCTATTTTATAAGTATTTGTATATAGACCCTATTATAATATCAGAGGATTTCTATAAAAATTGTTTTAGCTGTTGTAAGGTAAAAACCCTACATGTTTATTTGTGGCATGGTCTTACTAGATGCTTTTGTTTTCAAAGGATTTTTGAAACTTTAATAATCAGTTGGGTGTGATTTTCTCACGCTGGTATTCCAGACTGACTCAGGTGTTATTCAAACCGAGTATTATAGGATACATGATATGATGCTGTGGACGATGACGATACGTACTTCCGTACTTGTTTATATATATATATATATTTCGCTGTGTTGAGTTGCTGTGTATCCATTTATATGTTATTGATGTTGAGTTGTGATTGATATACTCTGATGATGTAATATATAAACTGATATATTTGATCTTTGAGTAAAGGTTATGTATCATCTATTATATTTTATTCCGCTGCGATGGTTAGATTCTATTGTTGTTATCTATTTTCTTCTTTTACCTCTTCTTCTTTAACCCAAATGGTTCGTATTTCTGTACAACTTGAGTTGATTTTTGGTAGAATAGTGTTGACTCAAGGGGTACGGATTTGCGGGTCGTTACAAAGAGCAATAGAAAAGAATCAAAGAAGAAAACAAACAAATGCTTCATGGCTAAACTCAAATCACAATCGGCATGCTTAGATTCTTTGTATAAAGATCTTCTGTTAGCACATGATGAATTATTTAAAGATTGTAAAACTTTGAATAAAGTTAATACAATTGCTTTTGCTAAGTTAAAAGATTGTGAGCAAGAAATTTCCAATTTAAAAGAGAAAAATAAATTTTTGGTAAAACAAATTAAATGTTTTGAAAATACCGTCGAAGAACTTGTTTTACAAAAAGATTTCCTACAAAAAGAAAATGAGCAGTTAGATGATAAAAAAACAATGATCTTTTGGAGGAAATCAATGTTTTGCAAAACAAAAATACTTTTTTAGAAAATTCTTTAAATAATTCTAGTTCTTTAATTCTATCTCTTGAAAAAGAGAATGAAGCTTTAATTAAAAAGAATTTAGAATTATCTAATGAATGTGAGATTTTAAAAGTTAATAATAATAATTTTCAAAAAGAAGTTTATGATTCTAAAGCAAGTTTTGAAAGATTAAATACAAAAATCATAAATTTTAACAAAGGTAAAGATATCTTATTTTCCTTAGTTACAAATTCAATGCTCACAATGGTAAAAGTGGTTTAGGATATAATAAAACTGATCGTAGAAATAGCACTAGATATGCTTTCATGTATAGTAAAAATGTTAGTGCTCGTACTAAATTTCGCATAAAGTCTAAATCCAATTTGTATAGAAATTCAAATACTGTTATAACCAATAATGTTTATAATTTCTCTAGAAGTACAAAATCATTGACTGGAAATATGAATAAAAATTATCTAAGTATTTAGGTTCCTATTAATTGGAAAAATAGAGAAAAATTCATTAATGATTATTTTGATATGGTAGTTAATAATGAAAATTATATTTATAAAGGTTCAACCACACCCAAATAGGTATGGTTTCCCAAGACCTAGCCCCAAGGACCCCAACTTAGTAAGTGGATACTAAAAATGATTATTATTTATTACAAGTACTCAGAGAAACTAAAGGAAAATGATAGATTTTAAAATTTTAAAGGATGTTCTATACGTTTAATAGAATTGCATGCTTACAATGAAATATGGACTTCAGCAAATAAGGTAAAATCTATTTTATTTTTCCCCATAATTAATATTGAGTTTATCCCGCTATTTACAAGATTTTTTATAAAATTTATTATATTCCCTCATTCTTTTTGATAATGACAAAGGCAGAGAAATTCATATGCATATTGATAAAGGAAGATATTATACTTAGGGGGAGCTTTAAACATATTAATATTGTTTTATATATAAAATGAATATTTTTTTAAAAATTGTATAGTTGTCATCATCAAAAAGGGAGAGAATGTTAGAACCTTAATTGTTGGATTCTAATGAAAATAACTATACAATTATGCCAAAGAATCTCTAAGCTAATTTGCAGTTACATGAGCATCAAACAAGGACAAACAAATATGATAGAATTGAAGATTCACAGTACAAAAGAGGATGAAAGTATGTGTATGGAGATACAAGAAGGGATATACACGATAGAGATAAGCTGAAGGTGACAAACAATGTATTATTAGTCATAGAGTGTCATGTCTAGAGTTTACAAATGTTAAAATCTTCTCCAAATGATACACACACATACACATTCATATTTTAAATGGAAAAATCAAGTTTTCAAAAAATGCATGGAGCGGGGCTCGAACCCGGGTCTCTCGTTTAAAAGCCAAGTGCTTTAACCATTTGAGCTATGGTAACCTTTGCTTATCAGTAGAATTCAGCCAGTTGAATATTATCATTCAGACGACTGAATGCTAAAACTTTTCATAAATCGATATGAAGTTTTAGCCGACTGAATGGTTTTATTCAGTCGGCTGAATTAGGCCAAAAATAGCCTAATTCCTTGCTCTTTGCATTTTAATTCGATTCAGAAGGCTGAATTAATTTATTCAGCCGGCTGAATATTTCTTAACAGCTTTCTTATAAAAAGACACTTCTCTTCATTGAAGAGAAACGTTTCAAAATCAACGGCTGCGCCTGTTTCTTTTCAATATTGTTTTTTATCTATGGTTGCAACCTTTTAAACTCTATAAATAGATTACCGAATTCAACAAACATTTTACTGAAACTATTTTAATATTCTTAAATTCTTGTCTATTATTCTAGTTTTCAAACTGCACTCAAATTGCTTACATTCTCTGATCTGTGATCACTCTATCTTCCATAATTCTCAAGCACATTTCACTATATATCACAAAGTAGAAGATTATAGAAAGTTTGTACTTAATTGACTTATCATTGCTATTTAAAGAGCATACTACAGTCAGATACTTTTGCTATTTGTAAAGAAGCCCTGTATGGTTGCTCTGGCGGTAGAAGTCCTATTCAGTTGCTTAGGCGGCAAAAGTCCTATTTGATTGCTCAGGCGCTGTAAACCTATTACTCCGGGTTAAATGAGTGTTGCTAGTTTAAATCCAAAAAGAATCTGGGAATGGACGTAGAACAGGATTTTGAACCAGCATAAAAATCTCTAGTTTCATTTTCCTTACTGCTTTATTTATTTATTGCTCAATTATTATTCGCACAAGTAGTTTATCAATATTACATGATCCTATAGTGCTGTCACTTTCATTTGGTATCAGAGCATAGCAACTGTCACTCCAGTCCATACTCTAGGGACATAGAGTTGTTTCGTGGGAGGTCGGTTTCAACCTGATTTATGTTTATACCCCAGTCCGCACTCTGGGGACATAGGATTATTTTGCAGGCGGTCAGTCTCCACCTGATTTATGTTTATACCCAGTCTTCACTCTAGGGACTTAGAGTTGTTTCAGGGGTGGTCGGTTTCTGCGTGATTTATGTCAATACTCCAGTCCGCACTATAGGGACTTAGATTTATTTTGCGGATGTCGATGTCGAATCGATTTATGTTTATATTCCAGTTTGCACTATGAGGATTAGAGTTATTTTAAATAGCAATAGGGTCGTAATCTTTTTTGGTTGATAAATTTTCCCACCCCCTCCCGCACAAAATTTTGTGTTTTGATTTAGCTAGCGAATGATCGTATCTCGGTCACTTTGATTTTTTATTTCAGTCCCACAGTCTAGGCAGGAATTTTTCAATCACCGATTGTTGGCCACATTCATTCCTTATTGCATATCCCTTTCTTTGGATTATGAATGGGAATTATTAAAAGAACAAGTTTATTGAGCTTATCTTGTTTAATCCCATCAGGGGTTAGCATGAATGATGAGTCCAACCTTTTAGAGCCTGTTCATACACACCGTACCAATTAGTTTCGCTATGTAATTATCATGCAATGCAATAGCAAACATAAAATAGAGGAAACCTGAAACATTATTCATTAAATGGAAAGGAACAAGATAAACTATTTTATTACATATTCGAAAAATCAAATGCTAAAGCAAACTATGAAAATAAATACAACTGAAATGCAAACTTAGTGAAATGGCATCGTAAATCTTCGTCATTCCACGGTCTTGGAAGTGTAATGCCATCGACAGTCACTGACATGAAAGTTCCTTCTCCAAGACTATATTCAATGATATATAGTCCTTCCCAAATCGGATTCATGTATGGTGCGGTAGGAAAAAACTATTTCAGGATGAGATCGCCAATTTCGAAGGTTCTCGGTCAGTGTGTAATATCAGCGACTTGATGTCGGTGTGCAGTTGCCCTCGAATCGGCTTCTTCGCGCTTCACGTCTATAAAGTCCAAAGATTGCAAGAGGAGATCTTGATTTGTTTTGGGATCGTAGTAACTCACCTGATGAGAAGGGACTTCGAGCCGAACAGGAATACCGACTTTTGAACTGTAAGCGAGGGCGAATGGAGTATGGCCAGTCGTGGTGTAATGACCCTAATTTTTAGTAACATTATTTAGGATATTTAATTAGCTAGAATTAAAAAACAAATAACGTGATGATTATGGAAATGAGATTTGTGATTAATAAGGGGTAGCCGTGCCATGTAAACAAATGAACTAATATGAGTAAAAATAAAATAAATTGGGCAAATAGGTGAGAGGCAAAGTTTGAATAAGTGTATTCTAATACCCTAAACCCTTAGGGATTCATTTCATAAGTTCATATGCAATACCAAACTAAAATAGAGGTCGGTCACCATTTGGAAGAACAAGAGGAAGAAAAGCTAAAGGAAAATCAATGTGAATCCATTCAAATCTCAAACTCCTTAACCTCAAAGCTAAGGTGAATAAAGACTACATCTCCTGTTTTCTAATTATTTTTGGTTTTGGGCCAAACCTGGTTTATCTTGCAAAGTTTATACATGTTTTGAATGATAAAATGGATATATATGCTTGTTGATGATTTATGATAATTCATATAGATTTTATGATGTGTTTTGATGTGAAAATCCTATTAGCTGACATCCAAATGCCATGCGATTTTAGATTTAGATCAGAAATGATATTTTAAATATGGGATTCAATTTTCATAATTTTCTTAATTTATGAGGATTTAATATTAATTTTTGTAACGACTCAGAATTTCTATTAATTTAAATTCGTGTATTCAATTAATTTTAGATATTAATAAGTGAAATTTATAAGTCGAATAAATTTTATTTCGAATAATTGGATTTAATTGAATAATTAAATCGATAATTTAATATTGAAAAATACAGAAATGATTGAAAATTGAGTTAAATATGATTGAAAATGTTTTGTAAAATTTTATTTTATCATGTCGGAGTTAGAACGATATTATAGAACTTTTAAAATCGGATTAAAAGTTAATTTGTGAAAATTGAATATTTTAATATTTAAATCGACTAATGAAATTAGCCATTTTTCGAACAGTCTCAGAATTGGACGAAACCAGTTCCATTGGATCCGTAATAGTTTGCTATTATCGGATTTCAATTTTCGTAGCAATTGGAGTTTTCGTTTGGCCGTGGCAGCTCGAAACGCATCGAAATTGTTTTAATATTAATTTGGCGAGTTAAAATAGCCATTTTTCAAACAGTCTCTGATTTCGACGAAACCAGTTTCATCGGATCCATAATGTGATATTATTATATGGTTTCAAATTTCGTGTCAATCGGATTTACCATTTGTCCGGTGCAAGCTAAAACGCATAGAAATTTGATTTACCGATTTAATTTAAAATTGAACGTTTATTGTCATAACTCGCACAGATGAACGAATTAGCTCCCGAAACATGTTCCATTGTGTTCGGAACGCAGGGTAAACCTTAGAAACGCCAACCGACACGCTTCGTTTGGAGTTCGGAAAATCCGAGTGAATAGTAAATTGTGAAATTTTCTATAAAAGCCCCCAAATCTTCATTTCTTGCAAACAAAAACAACCCTAGGGTTTCAATTCTCTTCAGCCGCCGGCTATGAAGTTAATGGCCGAAAATCAATCACCTTCCCCTCCAATTATCTTCCAATCCATAAATATTTAGCCGAAACTTCCAACTAACAAATTGAAGAGCTCGCCAAGTACTTCACATCCAACGATGGATTTGCGTTGAAGTGGCTCAGATTCGTTGTAATCGGCCAGGGAAGGGTGCGCGTTTCATCACGTTTTTCTCGATACACTTGCAGCCGAGCTTTGTGGTCTTCATGCCGAAGGTAGCTCTTGGAGAGAGCTTCGAAGTGGTGGTGGTGTGATGGAGTTTCGAGCGTCGGTAGGTGGTGCGACCATCGAGATTGGGCGCGTGCGTATGGATTCGGTCGCGTTTTGATTTGCCTGGGGAGAAAGTCATTGCGTTTGGCGGCCCAGATCTCTCAGTGAAAAAAATCGGCGGCCATGATCTATTAGGTTTAAGAAAATATAAATAATGTTGTAAATTTTATATTAAAAATTCGTGTAAACTTCGTAAATTCATATCTTTTTCATACGAGGTCGAAAACGTGCAAAACTAGTTGCGTTGGAATTGTATGGACGAGCACTACGCTATGGAATTGGATTGGAGTCGTTTGGAGTTAGCGAAAATTTCGGTTAAAATTAAACGCGCATTTAATTTTATTCGAAATAAAAACTGAAAACGAAATTGAAATCAAGGTGAGAACTTCTCACTCAATCGAATCGGTTTCGATTTTAATTTTAAATAGTTAGATTTAAAATTCTTGAATGTATGTTTGAATGATGATTGTTATCTATTGATTTTTAAAATAGACATTATGCGCCGTTAGTAAGCGGACGTTATTATTAAAAACATATACCGCGAATATTTCACAGTACAGTGAAATTGGTATTATTTACGTACTTGGAGTTGATTTCCCGCATTATATAGCGAATGAGACCCTATTGCGCCGTCTATTAAGCGGATAATATTTTTAAATCCCATATACCACGATAATTCTGTACTGGAACGAAATTGGTATTGTGCTAACATCTTTGGATGCAGGAAAATAGGTTGGAGGGATCCAACTGGATTCCTCAACAGTATTTATTTGATTTCAGATATTTTGATATTTGATTGATTATCATATACAGATATATGATGTCGTTGTTGTCGTGATTGACTATTTGGTGTGTAGCATCATTCGGCCAATTTTGGAATTTTGAAAGGATTTTAAAGTGATTTTTGAAAGTATACGTTATAAAATATTTTTGGAATTGATTCATTTTAAATAAATAAACGTTATAAATTTTAATGTTATAAAAATTATGATTTTTGAGAAATATAGTAAAAGTTGATTTTTGAAAATATGGGGTTAATGATTTTATAAAATAGTTTAATCGAGATTTTTGAATTTATTATAAAAAGTTTAAAATATAGGATTTATAAAATTTGATTATTTTATAAATCAAAGAAAATGTGAAATTTTAAAGGAGTTTAAAGACGTTTTAAAATAATAATATGAATTGATTTATATAAAAGATTTATAAATTGATATTTATAAATTAAAAATATTTGAATTATAAAACGAGCTTTATAAGTGTTAGAATGAATCGTAAATGAACTTCATTAAAGAATGAAATTTATAGAATTATAAACGGTAAAGTTATAAATGGAATTTTATAAGCAGTAGGTTTATAAAATTTGTAAAGTTATTAAAAGAATAGTTTGGGTAAATAAATGAATCTTATAAGTTATAAGATTTAGAATTTGGGAAGTTTAAAAGAACGGTTTTGTAAACAAATAAATTATAAGTATTTAACTTGAAATATGAACTTTTGGTGTATAATTGACTTATAAGTTGAAATATGTTAATAAAGGAGATTTATAAAAGGATGTCATTATAAAATAAGTAGAAATGGAAATTATAAACATTGTTTTATAAATCCGCAAACGACTTATTTTGACAAGTAAAATTGTTATAACTTATTAATGGAGTTATATTCACGTTTTAGACAGTGAATAATCCTTTAAAATAAAATGTATAGAAAGGATGAAATTTGTTACCGAAGTATATTCACGTTTTCGAATAGTGAATAATATGTTAAAGAAAATGTTTTGGATGTGATGTTTTAAATAGAATTAAAACAATCTAACGATGTTTTTAAAAAAATGTGTTGAGATTCGAAACCATAGATTTCAACATTCATTGTTGAAATAGACGTTTTCGAGAAATGGAAGGAAATGGTGGACTATAGCACTGTTGTTATAGTAAATGATTTCCAAAAGGAAATGTTTTGTATAGTATTGGGATTTATATATCTATTTTAAATTTCGAATCCCTATACTAGTGATTTTGTGTTGTCGTAACAATCTTTTACGCAACATTCGTTTTGGCCCAAATAAATATGTTTAAGAGAATGATTTCCTTAAAGAATGGAATATATACTTAATTTCGATTTAAGTATATTGAATATTTTCCAAGTGTTGAAAATAAATGGATTTGTGAATTACTTATTAAATAAGTATGGAAATGTTTTTCCAATGTGAAATGAAACGTTTTGAGAATTTATCTTCTTGAAGATAAAATTGGAAATGAATAATTGAAATAGTGTATTCATAAATATTTTTGAAAATATAAATTCACCATGGAATTTATAAATGAAAAGGGGAATTTGTTTAAAAGTAAACGTTGATTTATTTTTGAAGTGTGGAAATTAATTTACGGATTTTGGAACGTAAATATAAAGTAAATCGTTAAGGAGTTTTATGGGTTTAAATGAACCATGTTGAAATGAAAGTATTTCCGCGTAAGGAAAATGTTTGAAATTTGTTTTCAAAAGTGGTAAATGTGAAAAGTGATTTGAAAATTGTTTTCAAATGGTTGAAGTGTGAAAATTATATATCTTGTAAAGATATTTTTGGAAAATAAATAATTTGAAAAATTATTTGGAATCTGGTGATGTTGTGCATATCCATTGATAGTTCAATAACCGACTATCAATATTTACCTTTAAATAGGTGTTTGTTGTGATTTGCTTGAATTTGAGTGCCACACTTATTTTTGAATAAGCGCTCACTATTCGGGTTAACCGGGAAAGGACCTTGGGGTCGTATAACCCATTTCGAATATGTGATACGTCGTTATGAATTGCATTTGAAGACCGGTGTTGAAGACTGGATATTTTTGAAAACAGAAGGATTACCGTCGAATGTTTCTGCACCGAATGGCCCCGGTATAGAAATTCCATATGTGATGGGAAGTCCGGACATGATTAGTGAATATTCGGATTGCAAAGACTTCTTTGTAAGTGCCTTCGGTTCTATTCGATCCCGGAACAGGCTTGTATGGATAGTATGTCTGACATTACAAATTGAGATATAAAGCTGATTTCTTTCAAATATATTTCTGTTGGTGGCGGAGAATTTATTCTTTTAGCTTAACACCCTTCTCTGAGACGTACGAGCTCAGAGGTTATGTAGTTGATGGTTATCAGCGATATATTCCCAATTTGGTAATGTGACATGCTGAGTGTTGCTGTGAAATGATCATTGTTTGATAATTTGTGATATGATCATTTTTTTGATCATTTATCTTTGTGATCATTACTTTGATCATTTGTTGACCCAAAGCATGGATTTGTACCAAAGCGTGGCTTTGTGGACGAGACTTCGTCGGACCTCACACCCCGGAAATGGACAAAATAGGAAGGATGCGGCAAGGTTATTAGGGGTAGCACCCTTTAGTGTATGTCATTCCTTCTGGATAGAGGTGGTATCATGGTATGGAGCCCAGATATTTAACCTATGTTGTTGCTGCAAACTTATTACTTCGTGGTTGTTGGAAATCGAGGATCCTCGGATGTAGATCGGTTACGATCGGTCGATGACATATTCGTGTCAGTAGTTACCCAGTTAGGGGTAACCCGGCCTTGTATTGGCATAGATCCGGTTTGGTTCTCGGGACGTCATTCCAGAGGCGTTTCCATGTGTTAATGGGAAGTTCCTTGGCCTTACCATTTTTTGGAAATCCAAAGAAAGAATTCAAGCCTTGTACAGTTTTAGTTGTAGAACCTGCTTCCTCAGGAGGTAGCTATAGCAGGCATAATATAATGGTATCTATGCTGGCTAAGATTTATATTCTACTTTCGAAATGTTTTCTACACTATGCACTAATAATAATATCAAAAATGATTTGATTTGGCGTAGTAAGCATCTTTGACTAACATAAGAGGAAATCTCCTCCAAGTCTGCGTTTGCATTGTGTGTGTGGTGGGAGGTCTTATGGTAGTCTCATTTTTAAAAGCATTGCGAATTGACTTTAAAAATATTCCTCTATCTTGTTTTTGAAGATAAAATAAACTGTTTTAGTTCTCACACCAGTCACATGACTGACTCAGAGTTTATTGTTTTCCTTCCTAAACTCTGGGTGCCCACCAATTTCCACACAAGCAGTCAAGAGTTAGGTTTATCAGGATATTCTGGAATTCAGGAGTTGCTGGAGGCAAGATGGATGGCATGACGTATTCACTAGTATATAGTATTTCTTTTCCGCTGTTTATTGTTGTTTGTTGTTGTACACTCTGATAATGAAATGTAATGTAATGTAATGTAATGTAATAACTGATATAGTTCTTTGTTTAAAGATTATTCATTTATCTATTATATGTTGTTCCGCTGCGATTGTGAGATTCTGATATTGTTCTGTTGTTTTCTTTCTGTTCTTTCTGTATCTCTTCTCTCTTCTTCTATTTTTTTCTTTTCAAACCCTAAGAATTCGTACTTCCGTTCATCTTGAGTTAAGCACTGGAGATTTGTGTATATTCAAGGAGTATGGATTTGCGGGTCCTCACAATTTTCTAGTGAAGAAAATAATTATTTAGGTTTAAAATAATTTACGGCTAAATTATTTATGTGTTGGGTTTGAAATTAATATATATTAGAAAACATATTAAAAAAGATTTTCAGGAATTTTTATAGAATTTTCCTAGGTGATTTAATAGATATATAAAATTATTTAAGGTATGGGACTTAAATGTTTTATATATTTATAAAAGGAGAAGGGGTATTTTGAAAATTATTTAAATTGTTCAATTTTCAAATTTTGGAAGTACTTATAGAAAAGAAAATTAACAACTAACAATATTTTGACAAGCAAGGTAGGTTAGTTGAAAAGAATTCCTTTATCAAGTGAAAATCAGTTTTTACCTACATTTTTCATGTTTTGCCACTTGGGACACCATGCTTTTGATCTAGTACTCCCGCCTCCATCTCCACCGATATCAATGCGCAGGTGTCAAGTCTTAGTACATAGTGAATTGGACAAAGCCGAAAGATACGAAGTTGAAACAATGGGTTCCAAAGGAGGTCAAAACCTTACTTAGGTTTCAAATGAAAAACGCTCCTGCTTTGCTTTCGAAAGGGATGCTTTCGACTTGGTTGGCTTTCGATTGGGTCAAATAGTTTTAAAGGAATGGTTTCTAAGAGGTTGCGCCTTTGTTTTAAGAAAATGCTTGTTAGGGTCGAAACCCCTTTGTTGCCTCTTTCTACCTTTTGAAGCGATGCATTTGAAAGCACTATTTTATTTTATAAAACCCAAGCCACATCTCCAATGCTTTCGAAGGATTGGTTTTGACACCATCACTTCTTTACTTAGCAAATGCTTTCAAAAGAGTGATTTCAACTTAAACATTTTATGATCCTTTTGCTCTGTTGAAGGTAGGACCCAAAGGTTTCAAAAGAGATAACATTAAATGGTTTCAAAAGGTTTTCCACATGTTTCACTTGAACCCTTATTGCTTTCAAAAGGTTTGACGTTTTCATGCTTTCAAAAGTCTTAAATGAAGGTTTTGAAGGGGTAGTTCCCCATTAGTTTCGAAAGGTTTAAAAGGAAGGTTCTCCAATGTTTTAGAAAGGCAATGTTTAATTGTTTTAAAAGATAGGATGTCAAAGGTTTTAAAAGCTATCGAAGGAAAGAATTTTCACTATTTTCGAAAGGTTAATATGAATGGTTTCGAAAGGAATGTTTTGGCCTTTTGGCTTAAGTTATAAAAAGGGTTTACTTGGTTTCAAACGAGGTACTTCAAATTGTTTTGAAAGGAATACTTTCAATGGGATCAAAAGAGGTACTTTCAAAGGTTTAAATGTTTTCAACAACAAAGATTTGTGTAAAGTATATATAACATGGAAAGGTGATTTTGAGTAAAGCATAGAATATATAAATTTTCCTTGTTTAAGTACAGTTTAAAAGTTAAATCAATTTGAGAAGAAAAGGTTTTCAAGGAAAATTTAAGGGAAGATTACCCTAAGTAAAATGACTTGGATATTTATATACCATATGGAACTGGTATGGAGTCACACCCTATATATTAGCTATTAGCCCCTAGCTAATTTTGTCCAAAATTCTAGTTTGTAGGGCTTTGTCATAGGTAAGACTAAAATGATGTTACACACAGAAGGAAATATATTTTTATAGAAGTAGGTTATTGATGAGCCCGTAAAGCCATTTGGATCCGTTGACCTGGAGAAAGTAAGTTAGGACAGACCGTCCCAAGGAGGAGTGTCCAACAGATGTTAGAATATTTGTTTATATTGTTTGGTAGGTTCGAGTCAGCCAAAGGTTAGTAGTTAGCCAAACAAAATGAAAATGTCCGGATAGATGGTCCATTTGTTACTAGATATGTATGTTTACATGATAACGCTTTACAATTTTAATCATTTTTGTTTGTAGGATTATGATTTGCAAAAGATATATTTTAAAAGGATATTAGTGAGGGGAAACCAGTTCGGATAAGCGGCCTGATCTCACTTAATATCAAATAACGGAGATGTATAGTATTATTCACACAACGCTTTATGTCTGAATCGAAGTTTATGTTTTCCCCCTTAAGCTTTCGGTTGCTCAAAATTGATTTTAGTAGGTTGAGGGTTGAGGATTTTCAGGTTTTTAGCAGGTTGGCGAATAAAGCTTGCAAAGACGAGCATGTGCTGACGGATAGCTATTTAGAAGTTGCTGCTTTATTTTGTTTGATTCCGCTGTGTTGTATTTAGTCAGTTATGACTATTTAATACTCTGGCCATCCAAAGGGGCATCCTCATATGTCACTCTTGGTGTATTTTGTTATAATTATAATTGATCTGACAAGGGAAACATTTGGGATTACATAATTTGAATATGAAATTTTGTTTGAAATGTAATCCGAAAAATGTTATTAATATGTGATGCTTTTATTTCATATTCAAGTACTTCAGATATTATGGATACCATAATTATTCGGAGGCTAAATGTCTATCGAGTTAGAAAGTAGCCGAACGAATTTTGAAATAAAAATAACCGCAAGCGTACGACATACGCTCGTAGTACGTGACATATACGGGTCGATCCGTAGGGAATTGATGATTTTAAAAATTCAATTCAATCAAACTATGCCAATTTCAAGTGAAAGTTAAGCTAGAGAATTAGAGAATTAACTAACTCACTAAAAGAAAAGAGAAGCAAATATAAGAGTTAAGAGATAATTTAGATAATAAATCCACTCTCTACATCATGTAGTTCAACACGTATGAAATCATAATCTCTCTTTTACAGTCATTGGTGCTTTAATTGATGTGCTTATCATAAGTATGGCATATTTATGCAATTGATTAGCCAACTAAGCCGTCAAACCATAACACATACCTTAAAACACTTATTAATTTCATTAAAGTTGACAATGAAAATGAAATCTATTTTAAGTATGGTCTTTTAACTATTGATTAGAAATATAGACCAGAAAATTTGATTTTCAAATCACTTTCTTATGCCATAATCATATTTTGATGGAGAGGCATTTATGTTAGTGATTATTTAAGCATAGCCTATTTGGTGTCAACAATATAGGCTATCAAATTCAAAGCAAGAACAACAAATAAACCACATCATTGATCATCATTAAGCATAAAAAGAGAGCATGAATTAACGAATAGTTGAAGCTACATAATTAGAGAGCTTCGTTCCCCTAAGTTGAAGGGGTTTAGCCTCTCATATTTGTCATTTGATTAACAAATGTAGCTAGCAACATGAAAGCAAAAAGAAATGAAAATGAATACTAATTCAAAAGAGAAGCTAATTAACAAGAATTAAAACCATTCTACTTTGCATGAATGTAAATCTACACCACAACATGAAAGGAAATAAACAAGAAAAGGAAAAGAAAATGTATTAAATTTCATAAAAAAGTTACATGAAAAGAAAAAATAAGTACTAAGTAGCCATGAAAAGAAAGAAGAGAGCTTGATTTATTTTTGAGCCTAAACTAAAGCTAAGAGAAATTGCGAAAAGAAGGTTACATGAAACATAAGGGGTATATATACATGTGTTAAACCCTAATTCATATTTTTAGAGAATGCCCAAAATACCCTTAAGAAAAGTGTGGAGACCAAGTAATCATTAGCTTCTACTAATCGTCACTTAAGTGTACATGAAGTCATTAATTCCATAAACATGTGCACTAGCCTCGAATTATACATTAAGGTAGGTGGGTAGGTGGGGTCCTCCATGATTATCACTTTGAATTATTTCCATCTTCATTCCTTTGTGTTCTTTTTGTGCATGCATATCTTCTTCATGTAACAACTTGTAATTGGAATCAAATTCCTACAAAATAGTACGGAAATTTCTAATTAAATTTTCTCAAGTTAATTTATGCACAAAAATGACAATTTTGCCCTTGAATGAAGATGAATATGTGACAATTTGGAATTAATATGAATTTTGGTTAAAACAAGTTAAAATGCCTAATATGATCATTTATTCAAATTAATTAGAATAAATATGGTGATAAAAATAAGCACATTTATGGACACATCAAATACCCCTACACTTATCTTTTTATTCATCCTCGAATAAAGAAAAACTAAGATAAATCCGTTTTCGTAGGGAGCACGATTGCATTGAGCGTATGCAACAAGCCGTTAAACCTCTAGGTGTCCCTAATAGGACAAATGTTGTCTTGTGAGGGTTTCAGTGGATACTACCCACAAAATCCAAATGCAGGATAAAAATATTTACAAAATGCAAGATTTATTTACTATGAGATGAACGCGAGTTTTTGGAAATATTTACAAATGAAAGATTTACTTTTAAATTGACACAAATAAGTTAAATATTGGGTTTGGTCATTATCTTGAGATTTAAGACATTTACTTGTCATACGTTCCAAAAAACAAAGTTACATAAAAAATAAACTATAGTTTAACTCGTTGTTTCGATTGATAACAAAGTGTAACTATGAAATGGATCCTGAGTTGGTTATCAAAGTTTATCAAGGTGGTATATTCATTTCTTTTCAATAACAAGTCAAAACAAATAAGTTAAAATAGTGCTTAGATTTCATTTGCGTACTCTCTCTTCTTTTTTTGAAAATTCTATTGATATTCTTAATATTTACATATGCCCAACTCAGATAAACTGAGACTATATATATTGTCCATGCACTGCCTTGCGGACTTATGTGAGGAGAATACAGAGCGTGGCAATAGAAAACACGAGTGTGAACACCTATTGACTTTAGGTGTTATTAAAAAGAATTTTTATATATACACCTAGCTCAGATAAACTAAGGCCAGATATACCGATCGTGTACTGCCTTTCGGGCTTACGTGAGAAAGGTACCGAGCATGGCAAGTGTACACACAAGTGTGCACACCTGTCAACCGTAGGTGTTAATAGAATATATTTACATATATAAAAATATTTTGTTTTTTTTTCATTTTTTTAAAAGAAAGGAGAGAGTTCTACAAAATAATCTTAGCACCAATTAACGTAGAAGACAAAAAAATGTTATATCCTTTTCTTTAAATAAACCACTTTTTAAAAAAAAGATTTTGAATTAGGATGTATTTCATAATTAACACGTACAAATCTTCCTATAACTAGTTAAACCATTGTATTTGTAATCAAACCTTATTTTTAATTTTGTTAAGAAAAATAAGCTTTCAAAAATTCTAGTTTAATAAGCCAAACCATATATTTATCCTATAGTATTTCTTTGAAAATAAATCAAAAAAAAATTTGCTTATGTGATTTTTTTTAAAAGGAAAAAGCAAAATTAAACCTTGAAAATTAAAAAATTGAAGATCAGTCTCCCTCCCCCCCCCCCCCCCACACTTGATTTTGACTGTGTCCCCACAGTCAACCCAAGTGGAAGGTGAAAAATAAAAAAATGATCTATATTTAAATGAAGGTGAATGGTATTTACACGAGATCAAAAAGTATATCGTCAAAGAGTAAATGAAACGGTCTTCCAAAGACCGATTCATTTGTCTCGTCAAGTATGCGAGACGCAGCTTAAGCTCAAAAACCAAATCGTAAAAGATTTCAAAGTTAAACATTAATTTGGAAAAAAACGAATGTCGTTGTATTGAAAATCGTACAAGTTGTTTTGTTTTCGATGATTTTTGAAGTTGATAAAACAATTGATTGAAATTCAAGTTTATTTTCACCAAGTTGAAGTTCAAACCTATCATTGAAAACTTCTTAAAATTATCGATTTCAAAATCACAATGGTGATGTAAATCCTCCGCGTCGGAATTTAATAACTCGTCATCCAAAGTCCAAAAAATTCGTATTCATTAAATTCGTCTTCCTTTGTTGGATTATCAACAACTTCGTTGCGTATCTCAAGTTCAAAATCCAAAATTGTTTTATTCAAATTTTCGAAATCGAGAAAGGAAGATTGAATTTTAAATTTGGTTTCACACCCTCAAAAGAAATGAAATCCAACTCAATTATCGTGTTTTTAACAACTTCATTAAGATTATCATTTTCAGTTTCAAAAGTTGTTGTTTGAAAATCATCGATTTGGGTAAAAGATGGATTATTATTTGACTCGTCACACGTTGGAATTTGATTTTGTTTATCACGTTGTTTCATATATGTTTCAAACAACGAATCCATGTGATCATCGTAAATTTTGTCCATTTGCTGAACAAAATCCAATTTATAGTTATTAACATGAGGATTTTTTCTTTGAAATTGTTGAGAACAAAGATTTTCAATCGTAACGTGGTTAAGACTATTCCCATTGCCAAATTCATTTGAAAAGTTGTTTTCATTTTCATTTTTAGTTTGAAATTCATTTTGGAGTTTGAAATTAAATTGGCATGGGTTATACTCGAAGTCATTTGAATTTTGAAGTGAATTCAAATTTTGGTTATTATGATAACACAAATTTTGGACATCTGGTAATTGGTAATTATTGGATTTTAACTATTGAACACTATTATTTACTTAAAAGAAAATAAATTTTTGATAATTAAAATATCTATAAATGGGTATGAAAACTATAATAAATATTGGATTATAATATCTGGAGATGATAAATTTTATAATAAATTAATAATTCCTATAAATAAATATATGAATTGATTTGAAATTAGATTTTAAAATTGAATTTGAATTTGAAAGATATATATCTTAAAAATATGTTGGATTTAACATATATGAATAAAGGTTTTTTTAAAATTTAAAATAAGATTGTTTTATATTATTTCCTTTAAAGGAAATTTATTTATATAAATTTAGAAAAGAATTTATCTATTTACAAAGGTATTTATTAATTAAGGAAATTTATATAAAAGCTTTAAGGAAAAAAGTCTTTTAAAAATAATATAAATATAAATTATTACAAGTGTTAAGTTATAAATCCCTTTAAGTAACATATGTTAAGTAATTAAATAGGGTGAAAGACAAGTGTCACTAGTTTGTTTTATTTTATTTTATATTAAAATTTATTCTAATTGAATCTATATAAACATTCTTTTTTTTCTTAAACTCTTTTTCCACTTTCATTTCTAATAACAAAGAAAACAAAACATGAACTTCATCTCTCAAACCAGAAAATTTTCATGCAATCAAAACCTGAAACCTTTCCTAAAAATCGAAACAAACCTGAAAACTTTCTCTAACATGAATCAAAAGCCTGAAATTCATTCCTGAAGACAAATGCAATCCAGAAAGCTACCCGTAACCAATTTTCGACAAGACTGTAAACCAAGAATACATTATCAAATGCAAAGTGTCAAGGAATCTCCTCAACAACATAGCAGAAATCAAGGTTTTCCTGTTTTATAAGTCTTCTGTTTCAAAGCTTCAGTTTCAACTGTTCAAGGCTCTTCAAGTTTTCATTTTGAAAAGAGATAATGCTTCCCGGTTCTTTTCAAAAACACTCTGTATTTTCAAAGGTGAGTAACATAACTTTTTTTTAAATAAAACTTAAGTATTTGAATAGTCTGAATTCATGCTAAGTTCTGGAATGTATATGATTATATGAATTTAGATAAGTTCTTCATTTATTGATGGGTGTGCACGCAGTGTATCCATGTTTCTAATTTTAGTTTCCAAGCATGTGATATTTAAAATTCAATACCTCTTGATCCATTTGCTGTTAGATTTTAGACTTGAAACAAAATTTGTTTGTTTGATTATAGATTAAGTTTTGAAAATTTATTCAAGTTAAAATAATTTAGTTTTGTCTTTGGAAATCAAGAGCAACAGAGCAAAATTAATATGAATCAAATTTCAAACTTTATAATTCATTGATTTAGGTTTATAAACTGATTTCCTAATAAAAAACTTGATTTTTAAAAGAGGAATCAAAAATTTTAGTTGGACTTTGAGCATGCATCGCTGGGTTGAACAGAAAATGGAAATTTGGAGTTTTCCGGTGATCTCGGAGGACTAGGAGGTCGGGGTTCTCCTTGACGGTAGTAGAGTAATCGAAGATGGTGGGAAAAATGCCTGTATGGTGATCAAGTTGTTGTGGCGGTGGTAGGAGGTCATTTCAGTTTGTAACCCTAGTTTGGGTGTTGATCGGAATAATGTCCACCACAACGTCTCCGGTGGACCGAGTGCCACCATAGTTTGGAAATTGGAAGATTGGTCGATTGCAAAGGAGTGACCGGAATTGTAGTCGCTCCGGTGGCCGGAGATTCGAGTACGAGATGGTTTCAGGTCTGGATGATGGTTCCAGGATTTGGGTTAAACACTCGAATTCGATTTCGAGTTTGTTATCGTTGTTCTAATGATTGAGGTAGGGTGCGAGGTCGATCGTCGATGTGAAGAGGTTATCGTACATGGCTGGAGGTGGTCGGCGGCAATGTGCATGTGCACGATGCATCTTCTTGCATCTGGTGAAGATTGGGTTTAAACCTGATGTACTCGAGATTTTCTCGAGTGGTTCAGGTGTATTGCTCGAAGTTAAGGGGTGATTGACTCGAAGTAATTGAGATCTGGTTCGGGTCATTGTTTGATTACAGGTTTTAAACCTGTCAATGTTTATGTTTTAAAATGAATTTTAAAATTTGAAATAGGATTTAAACCAAGTTTTTAAACCAGGATCCAAATTTAGTTTGTATTCTAGTTTGAAATAAAATACTGTTTTATAAAATTTAAATGTTTTGTCAACTTTAAATGTTAAGGTATATTTTAAATGAATTGAATTTTAAAAATGAATTTGATTTTACAAAAAAAACTCTTGTAAATTCCTTTGATAAGACAAGTGTTTCTTTAACATGCGATTTTAAAGGGTTTTAAATTGTCTTAAACTTTGTTAAAGTTACATTATATTAATTTTAAATCTTAAATTCGAAATGAAATTTAAAAGTAAATTTGAAATTATGTTGTTTTCAAGTGCATTTGTAAATGATATTTAAGCCATTAATAGAAGAATGTTTTTATCTTAAAGTTGATTAAGATTAAATGATTTGGGATAAATTAAATTATTGAGGTAATTAAAATAGATAATTAATTGATTTAATTTATTATTAATTTGAATTAATAAATTTAGTAATTGAGGATTTTAATTAATTAAATAATGTTTAAGTTAATTAATTAAGAATATTTAATTGGTAATTAAGAATCATTAATTTGATAAGGATAAATTTTAAATTAATGGCTAAAGATTAATTAATCAAGTAATTAAAAATTAATTAAGTTATAGTTAAAACCTAATTAATTAAATAATTATAATTAATTCATGGGTTATTAAAGATTAATTAATTTGTAATTAATATTGATTATTGTAAGTATAATTACTTAAGAAAAGTAATTAAAGAATTGTTAGTAGTTAATGAAGATCATTAACTTGAGATCATTTAATAATTAATTAATGTGATTAATTTTAATAATTAATTATATTAATTAGATAAAGATAATCATTTATGGAATTATTTAAGTATGATTACTTAATGGAAATAATTAGTGATGGTAATTACAGGGTGTCATTAGTAGAAGATTGAAAGTAGTTTTGGGTTAATTACCTAGTGTAATTAATATGAAGAATAATTGCTTAGTAGAAGTAATTAATAATTAATTACTTAATGTAATTAGTTTAAGAATTGACTAACAAAAGTTATGGGAAGATAATTAAGTGATGTAATTAATTAAGAGTAATTATTTACAAAGTGAGATAAATCAAGGGTGATTAATAGATATAATTAATTAAAGATTAAGTATAATTACTTAAGATAATTAATGAGGTGTAATTCCTTAGTGAAGTAATGAGTGGATAACTACTGGATGTAATTAATTAAAAGGAAATTACTTGATAGGAAGTAATTAAAGGATAATTACTTGGTGGAAGGAATTAAGTGATAATTACTCAGTGTAATTAAGGGATTAATTAGTATAATTAATCAAGGAGTTGGTTTAATTGATAGAGTAGTTTAGGAAAGTTAATTTCTGATTGTGATTAATCAAGGTTGATTAATGAATGTAATTAAGTTAAAGGTTAATTATTAAATGAAATTTAATAATAATTAACTAAAGAAAATAATTAGAGGATCGTTAATTAATGTATTTAATGGAAGTGATCAATCTTGCTTATTAATGAATAGACTGGAATGAAACTATAATGTAAGCTTGGTCATTTAATTTAAGTAATAATACTTAAATATGAATGTATGATGTGTATTGACTATGGTAGGTAAGAACTCTTAGTAAGGTACGAGTTACCCGGGTTTTTAAATACTTTTATGCATTGGTATTTCTGGTTAGATGGATTTACTCACGCTGGTTTCCAGCCTGACCGGTTTGTTACTTTGATATAATGCTCGGGTCAGACCGAGTATTATAGATTTTCAGGTAAGGATGTTCTGGAGCTCAGGAGACGAGCTGGATGGCAGGTACGTATGGAGAGTATTTCGCTGTGACTTATTATAGCTATCTGGGGCATCTTGAATTTAACTGCCCAATGTTGTGTAAATATTTTATATCTTATATATTAAAGTGTAATTTGACTAGTAAAGTTTTCCTTTGTACAACTGCTATTTATTTGATATTATATTTTGATCCGCTGCGAATGTGAGAATCTGTGTTTTGGTGTTTCTGTTTCTTCTTTTTCTTCTCTCTTTCTTCTTTTTCTTAACTATCTGGAATTTTCGGGATCGAAATTCTGCGTTGTGTCATTTGGTATCAGAGCAGAAGGTTAAGCGATAACCTTAGCTCTGGTGGGTTTACTCATTAAGGATAGGGTCAATGGTACCCTAGAATGAGTTGAGTGTATGTGTGTGTCTATATATATATATATATATGTATGTATATATATATATGAGAGCGTACTTGTTATTTTCTTATATAAAGATTTTAAATGATTTTATATAAGAATATATTTTGATATGTAAAGCAATATTTCTTTCTAATAAATATTAATGTAATTGGTTGTTAAATTATTGGAATTAAATTAAGAGGTAATAAAAATACAACCAAATTGGAATTAAATAAAGATATGTTTGAAATGGATTCAAACTGAAATTAAAATCTTGAATTTGGGGAAGAGTTTCAGAATAAGATAATGATGAATTGGTTTCCAGATATGATAATCTTGGTTATTATCATAATTTTTTGTTGTATTTAATAATGAAATGTTTTAAGGAAGTAAAACATTTGGGTAAGTATAACTTCTAAATTGAAGTAGGTTTCAAATTGTGAAGTTTTAAAATCTAAGTCTAGAAACATTTGAATTGTTTCAAAGTGTTAAAGGAAACAATGAGTAATATAATTTAGACTATTTTGAATATAGTCTTGTTTTAAAATAAGAAGTTGTTTGAAAATTTTAAAGGAATTTGTTTGAATTTAAAACCAAAAGTGGTTTAAAATTTAAAAGTAACCTGGTGTGTAAAGGAAATAGATGCGAAATAAACTCTAAGGTTGAGTTTTGAATTTTCCTTGGAATGTGATGCGAAACCCAAAGTGAAGTAAGTTTTAAACTTAAGTGGGAAGGTTACTTATCTGAAGTTTAAAATTTGAATGGGAATTCAAATGTGTAAATTTGACTGGATTAAGTAAATTGAATTTAACTTGGAAGAAGTTAAATAAATTTGAATGATCAACCTGATTTGGAAATTTCAGGATGAAATTATGATTTTACTTGGGAAGTTAAATGGTTGTTGGGAGTTTGAGTGATCTTAAAATGGGTTTGAGATCCGAAAATTGGAAATGGATGGATGTTTTAAAATTATTGGATAATATTGCCTTATTGTTATTAATAATCTTTAAACTGTGAATTGGACTTGTTTAAATGAATGAAGAAATGGGGTGTGGTAATATATCCATTATTAAGATAAAAGGGAATTTAGATTCGGAATTAAATGGTTTAAAGATAAAGGTTAATTTAATTTAAGGGGTTAAATCAACATTTAATTTAACTCAAATTTGTATAATTCGAGATGGTTCAAAGTTGAGATTTAAATTGAATTAGTTCAAATTGAATTTGATTTGAATCAATTAGAATTATGTTTGAAGATGGATAAATTTAAAATTCAAAATGGAAAATTTGAATTGGATTAATTTAAAATGAAATTGAAGTTGAATGAGTTCAAATTCAAAAAGGAATTAGGATTAATTCAAACTGGAGTTGATATGAATTGAAACTGGTTCAATTTGAAATTTATTAGAATTAATTGAAATTGTGATTAAAAGTTGAATAAGTAAATTCAAATGGAATTTGATTTGAATTTAGGAAAGAAATTGAGGATTAATTTAACTTGAATTGGGGATAAATCTGTTTCATTGGAAATTGAAGTTATTTAAATTGGAATCGAGTCAATTTAAATGGAAGTGGAAATTTAAATTGAATTGATGGGATTGGAGATTGGGAATTGAACAGTTTGAATCTGGACTATTTTCCAAATAAATTGTTTTAATATAAATCTATTTTTTCAAACTATTTACTATACAACTTTTCTTTTTAAACCTAAAACTATGTTATACTTGTTTTAAAATTATTTGGGAACTATTTAACAATTTTCCAACTGTTTTATAAACTAATTACTATTTTTCTACTACTTTATAACTAATTACTATTTTATAACTATTTTGCAATTATTTAAAATTTCTATAACTATTTGACTATTTTCCAACTATTTTACAACTACTTAACTATTTTACAACTATTTTATAAACTAATAATTATTTTTTCAACTACTTATTTATTTTTAACCTTTCAAATTATTTACTAAATTTAAGCTGGACAGAGTTGAAACTGTTAATGATTGAATATCCATTTGAGATAAGAATTAAAGTGATAATCCAAAAGAAATTGAGGCAAATGTGAATAAGTAAATAGAAATCAAAAGTGGATGTGAATAGAAAGGAGAAATTGATTTAGTTGATAATCATTGAAGATAAATACGTAGGATGTACGTATATTATTCTATTCGCAAAGTGATTTGATCCAGATTTGAGCACAGTATTTCGAGATAGTTATATCGATCCGAGTAGGGATTTTCCACTCGATTTTCGACAGAGAACCTGGATACGGATTGTTGATTGGTTCTGGATATTCTCTATCATAGTTATGGCTATGCAAGGAGAATGACAGTTTCTGATAAAGAAACCAGAACTGAGTCCACACTAGGAAGTCGGGTGGACGATACTAGTTCGAAAGTGAAATTGTGTGATCGAGTGAGCGATCAGATTGATATAGCATACGGATGATATGAGTACATCGTACAGGTTTGAATGAAATTGATATTGGAAAATTTGTGGATAAGAAATGTGAAATGATTTCTGAAATGAAGAGTATATTTTGTGAAATATACAATGAAGTAAAATGGAAATCGGGTATTTCTATGATTAAAGGTTCACTTTATGAAGAAAAGAAATGAGAAATCAAATTTGAATATTTGATTTGGAATAGTTATATATCTTTGTTATATAAGATAAATCTCCCCTTGTTGAATCTATTGCCGGAAGGAAAGGATTTTTGAAAATATTTGGAGTATAAAAGGGTTTTATACAAGTTTGAAATGATCCAAAGATTTTTCAAGGATATATATATATATATATATAAAGGATCTTATGAGAATGATTTTGAGGAAAGGTTTGGAACCTTTGAATTTGGAAAGGCTTTTGATTTTTGTGTAAAATCAATATTGGATTTGGAAAGCCTAGCTTATGAATTATCGATTTTGGAATAATCGATTTTGAGAAAGGAGATTTATATGAGATTCATACTAGGTGTATGATTTGGAAGATACTATATGTGTATAGTATAAAGTGTTTTGAAAATGACTCGGGAGAAAAAGGCACTCCCTTGGAATGAACTTCTCAGAAGTGCCACAGGGTGGTACTGCCTTGAACCCTAAGGGGGGTTTCTAAAGTTGATCCTGTGAGGAGTCTGGAAAAAACTAGTTCCTGAGGATTATGTGTAGTATGTAGCGAAAGTCGAGGGCGCTAACACCTACAGAGGCATTTGAGTTATGATGTGACGACAGTGTAACTCGATTTCACTGCGATCTACTGCAGACCATAACGAAAGTCGCGTGTGCCGCTGAGAGCCAACAGTCTACGTTTGATTTTATATCGGTAGACTGCGACCTATGGTAACATAGCGAAAGTTCGTGTGTGCCGCTGAGAGCCAACAGTCTACGTTTGATTTTACATCGGTAGACTGCGACCTATGTGGGAGTGGAGAAGTTTAATTCTTTTGGCAGCGAAATTCGAGGGCGTTGATGCCTACAGTTATATGGGTTTTTGCTGTGATAGCAACGTAACCCCAGCTGTAGATGCGATCTATAGCGGGTTTCATGGCGTAATCGAGGGGCGCGAAGGCCTACAGTTATCTATGGATTTTGCCGGGACGACAACGTAACCATCTGGTTAACTGCGACCGTGGATGGAGGTGATGATTTCCAGAGCGTTCTCACCAAAGATGTTTCTTCTATTTTCAAAAATGCTTTCTATATTTTCAATAAAAAAATTATTTTGCAAGTATTTTCACTGGGTGTTGAAAATGGGTTTACCAAGTACTCATAGATTTTCAGTCCTACGCCTGATCAACGTATGACCGAATTTCTATGAGAACAATGATGGACTGGTTGGGACATCGAGTTATAAAAAGTATATAAAAACTGTTTTGCAATATTATATAGATCTTAAAAATGTTTTAAAAATGATCAAAGAAAATTTATCTAATAAATTATGGCTTCGTTCCTTTTTGAGGACGAAAGATTCTAAGGGGGGAGGAATGTGATAACCCGGATTTTGGATATCTGGTAATTGGTAATTATTGGATTTTAACTATTGAACACTAATATGTATTTAAAAGAAAATAAATTTCTGATAATTAAAATATCTATAAATGGGTTTGAAAACTATAATAAATATTGGACTATAATATCTGGAAATGATAAATTTTATAATAAATTAATTATTCCTATAAATCAGTATACGAATTGATTTTAAATTAGATTTTAAAATTGAATTTGAATTTGAATTTGATAGATATATATCTTAAAAATATTTTGGATTTAACATATATGAATAAAGGTTTTTTAAATTAAAATAAGATTTTTTTTAATTATTTCCTTTAAAGGAATTTATTTATATAAATTTAGAAAAGAATTTATCTATTTACAAAGGTATTTATTAATTAACGAAATTTATATAAAAGCTTTAAGAAAAAAACTTTTAAAAATAATATAAATATAAATTATTACAAGTGTTAAGTTATAAATCCATTTAAGTAACATGTGTTAAGCAATTAAATAGGGTGAAAGACAAGTGTCACTAGTTTGTTTTATTTTATTTCATTTTAAAATTTATTCTAATTGAATCTATATAAACATTCATTTTTTTCATCAACTCTTTTTCTATTTTCATTTCTAATAACAAAGAAAACAAAACATGAACTACATCTCTCAAACCAAAAAAAATTCATGCAATCAAAACCTGAAACCTCTCCTAAAAATCAAAAGAATCCTGAAAACTTTCTCTAACGTGAATCAAAAGCCTGAAATTCATTCCTCAAGACAAATGCAAACCAGAAAACTGGCTGTAACCAATTTTTGACAAGACTATAAACCAAGAATACATTATCAAATGCTAAGTGTCAAGGAATCTCCTCAACAACATAACAGAAATCAAGGTTTTCCAGTTTTATAAGCCTTCTGTTTCAAAGCTTCAGTTTCAAATGTTCAAAGCTTTTCAAGTATTCAGTTTCAAAAGAGATAATGCTTCCCAGTTCTTCTCAAAAACACTCTGCATTTTCAAGGGTAAGTAACATTACTTTTTTTAAAATAAAACTTAATTATTTGAATAGTCTGAATTCATGCTAAGTTCTGGAATGTATATGATTGTGTGAAATTAGATAGATAAGTTCTTCATTTATTGATGAGTGTGCATGCAGTGTATCTATGTTTCAGATTTTAGTTTCCAGGCATGTGATATTTAAAATTCAATACCTCTTGATCCATTTGCTGTTAGAATTTAGACTTCAAACAAAATTTGTTTGTTTGATTATAGATTAAGTTTTGAAAATTTATTCAAGTTAAAAGAATACAGTTTTGTCTCTGGAAATCAAGAGCAACAGAGCAAAATTAATATAAGTCAAATTTCAAACTTTATAATTCATTGATTCAGGTTTACAAACTGATTTCTTAATCAAAAACTTGATTTTTAAAAGAGGAATCAAAATTTTTAGTTGGACTTTGAGCATGCATCGCTAGGTTGAACAGAAAATGGAAATTTGTAGTTTTCTGGTGATCTCGGAGGACTGGGAGGTCGGGGTTCTCTTTGACGGTAGTAGAGTAATCGGAGATGGTGGGAAAAATGCCTGTATGGTGATCAAGTAGTTGTGGCGGCGGCAGGAGGTCATTTTAGTTTGAAACCCTAGTTTGGTTGTTAATCGGAATAATGTCCACCACAACGTTTCTGGTTGACCGAGTGCCACCATGGTTTGGAAACTGGAAGATTGGGTGATTGTGAGGTAATGGCCGGAATTGCAGTCGCTCGGTGGTCGAAGATTCGAGTACGAGATGGCTTCAGGTCTGGGTGATGGTTCCAGGATTTGGGTTGAACACTCGAATTCGATTTCGAGTTTGCTATCGTTGTTCTGATGATCAAGGTAGGGTGCGACGTCGATCGCCGATGTAAAGAGGTTATCGTAGATGACCAGAGGTAGCCTACGACAATGTGCATGTGCACGGTGCATCTTCTTGCATTTGGTGAAGTTTGGGTTTAAACCTGATGTACTTGAGATTTTCTCGAGTGGTTCAGGTGTCCTGCTCGAATTTAAGGGGTGATTGACTCGAAGTAATCGAGATCTGGTTTGGGTCATTATTTGATTGCAGGTTTTAAACCTGTCAGTGTTTAAGTTTTAAAACGAATTTTAAAATTTAAAATAAGATTTAAACCAAGTTTTTAAATGTGGATCCAAATTTAATTGGTATTCTAGTTTGAAATAAAATAAAGTTTTATAAAATTTAAATGTTTTGTCAACTTTAAAATGTTAAGGTATATTTTAAATGATTTGAATTTTAAAAATGAATTTGATTTAAAAAAAACACTTGTAAATTCCTTTGATAAGATAAGTGTTTTTTTAACATGCGATGTAAAAGGGTTTTAAATTGTCTTAAACTTTGTTAAAGTTACGTTGTGTTCGTTTTAAATCCTAAATTCGAAATGAAATCTAAAAGTAAATTTGAAAGCATAATGTTTTCAAATGCATTTGTAAATGATATTTAAGTCACTAATAGAAGAATGTTTTTATCTTAAAGTTGATTAAGATTAAATGATTTGGGATAAATTAAATTATTAAGGTATTTAAAATAGATAATTAATTGATTTAATTTATTAATGATTTGAATTAATAAATTTAGCAATTGAGGATTATAATTAATTAAATCAGGTTTAAGTTAATTAATTAAGAATATTTAATTGAATCATTAATTTAATAAGGATAAATTTTAAATTAATGGCTAAAGATTAATTAATCAAGTAATTAAAAATTAATTAAGTTATAGTTAAAACTTAATTAATTAAATAATTAGAATTAATTAATGGGTTATTAAAGATTAATTAATTTGTAATTAATATTGATTAATGTAAGTATAATTACTTAAGAAAAGTAATTAACGAATTGTTAGTAGTTAATGAAGACCATTAACTTGAGATCATTTAACAATTAATTAATGTGATTAATTTTAATAATTAATTATATTAATTAGGTAAAGATAATCATTTATGGAATTGTTTAAGTATGATTACTTAATGGAAGTAATTAGTAATGGTAATTACAGGGTGTCATTAATTGAAGATTGAAAGTAGTTTTGGGTTAATTACTTGGTGTAATTAATATGAAGAATAATTACTTAGTAGAAGTAATTAATAATTAATTATATAGTGTAATTAATTTAAGAACCGGCTAATAAAAGTTATGGGAAGATAATTAAGTGATGTAATTAATTAAGAGTAATTTATTTACAAAGTGAGATAAATCGAGGGCGATTAATAAACATAATTAATTAAAGATTAAGTATAATTACTTTAGATAATTAATGAGGTGTAATTCCTTAGTGAAGTAATGAATGGATAGTTACTGGATGTAATTAATTAAAAGGAAATTACTTGATGGGAAGTAATTAAAGGATAATTACTTGGTGGAAGGAATTAAGTGATAATTACTCGGTGTAATTAAGGAATTAATTAGTATAATTAATCAAGGAGTTGGTTTAATCGATAGAGTAATTTAGGAAAGTTAATTTCTGATTGTGATTAATCAAGGTTGATTAATGAATGTAATTAAATTAAAGGTTAATTATTAAATGAAATTTAAGAATAATTAACTAATGAAAGTAATTAGAGGATCATTAATTAATGTATTTAATGGAAGTGATCAATCTTGCTTATTAATGATTGAATGATTATGAGTGCATTGAATTGGTTGATATCTGTTATATGGATTGCTTTGTGATATGATATGTTGAATGAACGGTAATAATGGATTATCTATCAATTATGAATTGTTGTGTAAAAGTATTATCTGGTAATTATAGTTGAATTGTATTTAATTGGATAACTTGGGTTTAGATGACATTGGATTCGAAGAGACCGGAGTCGGGTATTAGTAAATACCCGAAACCACTTCGATTTGAAATCTACAAAGATTCTTTATGGAATTTGAATTTGGAATCAATAGACTAGTATGGAATTATAATGTAAGCTTGGTCATTTAATTTAAGTAATAATACATAGATATGAATGTATGATGTGTATTGACTATGGTAAGTAAGAACTCGTAATAAGGTACGAGTTACCCGGGTTTTTAAATACTTTTATTCATTGGTATTTCCGGTTAGATGGATTTACTCACGCTGGTTTCCAGCCTGACCCGGGTGTTACTTTGATGTAATGCTCGGGTCAGATCGAGTATTTTAGATTTTCAGGTAAGGGCGTTTTGGAGCTCAGGAGACGAGCTAGATGGCAGGAATGTACGAAGAGTATTTCGCTGTGATTTATTATAGCTATCTGGGGCATGTTGAATTTAACTTCCCAGTGTTGTGTAAATATTGTAACTCTGATATATTAAAGTGTAATTTGACTAGTACAGTTTTCCTTTGTATGACTACTATTTATTTGATATTATATTTTGAGCCACTGCGAATGTGAGAATCTGTGATACTATATTTGATATTGTATTAAAGCGTAATTTTGACTTGAGTTATCATACAAATAACAATTACACAAATCATTTATCATTTGATTTTGTTATGTAGAGATTTTAAGTAGAGCTAAAATGCTATTTCCGAGATTCGAGGTTTGGCCATCGTTTTGAAAATTTTGTTGTTTGAAATTAGAATTATTTACACAATAATTGTTTTTAAAATATCCATACGAATTTGGAGTGAAATCATATAGATTATATTGATTTACATAACTATTGTAAAGTTCAAGTGAATATGGAAATTTGGACATTTTCAAGAATGGTTTTGGTGTTTTTTTTCTTTTAAAGGAAAAATATTTACAAATAAAATTTATTTTTCAAAAGGGAAATTGATTTTTTTGTTGGTTTTTCAAATTTTTTATTTGTTGTTGAAAAAGTTTTAAAACTTTTTTTTGGATTTTCTAATTTTTTTTGGATTTTTAAAATTTCAATGAAAAAGGATTTAAAAATTTCAAAGGAAAAGATATATATATAATTTTTTTTGTTTCAAATTTTCAAATTTTTTTGTTTCAGATTTTCAATTTTTTTAAAAAATATATGCATGAACTAATGCAATTAAATTAATGCAGTGGTTAATTACAAATGATTGTCCTAAGCGTATAGTAAATGCTAGAATAGAAAATTTTACACTTGAATTTATTAAATGAATTATTGAAAATTTGATTTTATTTATAGGAAGTATACTTTATAAAAATCATAAATTAAAGGTATTTTAAGAACATTTTTTAATGTTAAAATATGATTTTTATAATGTATAAAGTGTTAAAATCAAAGTTTATTTGTTACTGGAATTACATTGAAAATCTGAAAATTAAATAACAGCACTTTAGAAATGCTATCGTTTCTGAAGTTAACTTAAAATCTGAAGTAAATGATATTATAGCACTTTGTAAGTGTTGTGGTTGATACAAATGAACTATGACTAAATTTTAACTAAGTGATATTACAGCACTTGGTAAGTGATGTGGTAGCAGAAAGATAGCTAAAAACTAAATAAAGGGCTACAGTAGCACTTGATAAATGCTGCGGTAGGATGAAATAAACCGTTTTAAATGAACTAAACTATTGCTGCAGTTTTGTTTAAATGTTGTCTTTGCTGAATTGAACTGTTTCAATTATAACTTACAGCAGCTTTTTCTAAATGCCGTGAAAGGCTGAAATTTTCAATGTTTATGGTTTTTAACCAAATAAATAAGCTCAGAACTGTCTAAAATTTTGGGAATTGAATACTTGATTTGTAAATATAATAAATTCACTTTTAAATAGTTTAAATGAATTATTTTGATTTAAATATAAACTATTTGAAAGGTGATTTGAAATGATAATAAATGAATGATATCTTTGAATTAAAAGGATATTAAATTTGAATATTTGGATTTGAATTTAAATAATGATTTGAAAATGAAGTTTTGAAAAGATTCAATATTTTGATATATTGAAATGATTTGGAAATGATTTGATCTTTAATTTGATAAAGATTTTAGATACTTTAATTTGAAGCACAACTATGATTTCTAAATTATAACCACGGGTTATAATAACGATTGGTTGTTAAAGAGACCGGGATAGGAAATGGACATACTCTCTGTCGATACTAAAAAACACTTTAACAACTGTGTACGCGGTGGAGATTCCAGAACGAAGTAGGATGGTGGTGACGATCCTCTTGAGGTATGAACGTGGACCCGACTCCCGTGAGTTGGCTTAACGTGGCTAAAACAGGAGCGATCGCCGGGCCAAGTGAGGTAGCTCCTCTGATCGGACACATTCCTTCGATACTATTCTGTTACTTATGATTGATTTGATGTATATCCTACGATTTTGATTGGGAATGTGTTCCAAGGTGGGTGGTAGTGGCTGCTATGCGTTACCACTACCCCGGAAGCACAATTGGTATATCTACCCTGGCATTGCCTAGTTGTGCCGTGTCACCTACCATATCGAGCCTTACTACGAGTTTTTTTTTCTCCCATAGCCCATGGAGTATTTAGGGTAGTCTCCCGATCTGGAGATATGCTGATATTGGATGGACTACTGGGACTATTATGTGTTGGGGGCTATGGGGGTAACCCTTTTAACGCTATTTTAAAGTAAGTTTATTTTACTGTAGACATTATTATAATAGCGCAATATTACTACATATTAAATAGTTTAACGGATCCTTAGAGGATGGGCAGTCCCAAGAATCCTTTAACTTACTTGTACTTTATTACAGTTCACTTGAGTTGGTTTACATTATATAAGTATATATGTCCTGACTCGAGTGTTTTGTATTTTGCTTTACGCTCGGGTCAGCCTGAGTATTCACAGCTTAGCTTTAGATTTCTCTCCCTGGAGCTAGGAATAGCTGGAGATTGTACATATCTAGTTATTTATCTTTTCACTTTCAGTTGTTCTGTTTTCAGCTCTTGTATTAGTGAACTTCTATGTATTTGATATTTCTATTGTAATTGTTTTCAGACTGATATTATGTATTTGTTTTTAGAGTTTGTTATAGTAGCTTCATGAACTACTATGGTATTTTATTTCCGCTGCGAGTTATTCTAATATTTCTATGTTTGTGATTCTGTGATTGCATTATTTGCTCAAAATTTATTTACAATGCGGTATTTTGAGCAATTTAAGTCCGACATGTGTGGATGCGAATGGCGGAAAATATCAGGTTGTTACATTTGGTATCAGAGCTTTGGTTTTAAGCAAAGCATAGCCTACGGAGCAAAAACTCATTAGAGATAGGGTAGGAATACCCTAGAATGAGTGAAATCAATCTCAGAATCACTTTCTTTGTGAGAGAACATATTTTCAAAGTATAAACTGGTTTTCAAAATGATTTTTCAAAGATTATTTTGATATAAATTTTCTTGTTTTGATGGAAATTTTCTAAACTTCCTTCCTTTCATATCTACCTTGTTAGTATTTTCTTTCATTAGGATATTCATCCAGGTGAATTCTATCTTATCTTGTCTTTGTTTCCTTCATATCTTGTCCTGAATTCATTCTTGATATTTTTTGGATGAATCGAGAAAATACCAAAGGTAGGGGTCATGCCCCAGCTCCTCAACCCGTTGCACCAGATAAGTTCACTGTTTTCTGTAAGGAATTCTCTCAACTTGGTGGCACCAAGTTTTCTGGTTCAGAGAGAATCATTGAAGCTCATCAGTGGCTGCGTAGTTTATAGAGGATATTTACTAGTCTTGTGATTACTGATGCCCAAAAGCATCAGTTGGCAGCGTGGCAGTTGTAGGAGTCTACTCTAGATTGGTGGGAGTCTATTACGGCTAACACCGTCGAGGCTGATCTTTATTGGGAATAGTTTAGGTATCTTCTTGTGTTTCTTTGAATTTTGTTTCTCTATCTCTTTTGTGCCTTTTCTAAGCTTATCTATCATCTTTTTCAGGGATGCTTTCGTTGCTAAGTGGATGCCCGAAGCCGGGAAATCCTAGCTTTATAGGGAGTTCATGGATCTCAAGCAAGGAAGCATGTCTTTTTCAGAGTATGAAAGTAAGTTCAATGAACTTTGTAAGTTCAGTCCAAGCCTTATAGACACTCCTCTCAAGAAGAATAAGAAGTTCATTTCTGGTGCTTGTCTCGAGTACTATGGTCGTCTCGTTTCTCATGTTCATGGCACTTTTACCCAGCTTATGAATATGGCTATTCGTTATGAGAACCCTACTTATAAGGGTCCTGCTGTTGTTGGTACTCCTCTAACTCAGTTTTCCTTTGCTAACTCTGAGAAGAGAAAGTCTAATTTCTAGCAGCAAAAGCAAAATTGGCTCAAGAATGCGGGTTTGGGATCTTTATCATCTTCTTCTTCTCAGATACAGCCTGTTGACCTTTCTTCTATCACTTGCTTCAAATGTGATCAGAAAGGACACTATGCCAATAGTTCCCCTCCTTTAGCTGGTGTTGCTGTTCCACCTCCTGCTCAGTTGGGTAAGCCTTTCGGTGTATTTGCTATCACTTTTACATCTTCTTCAGCTCCTAGTGCTACTAGGGATGACTAAGGTACTCTTCAGTGCATCCTTTAATTTGTTTCTGTATCATGTTCGAGTTTTATTTGATACTGGATTTTTGCATAGTTCATTTCTGTTGATTTGTGTTATAAGTTTGAGTATCTCCATTCTCCAAAGATTGCTTCTGTATCTTTATGTGTTTTAAATCCAATTGGGGTCTGCAAACCTTAATAGGATTTGTAGGCATGTGCAACATCTCTATTCTGATCATTGTTTTAGTGGTGATCTTCATTTGACTCCTATTGCCAGATTCTATCCCCAAGTATTTGGTGAAGTCACTACTTTACCTCTTAAGCGGGAAATTGATTTCCGTATTGATCTTATTCCTGGAGCTCTGGGAATGGGTTCTATGAATTGTTAGTCATACCTTTTGGTTTGACTAATGCTCCTTCTTTCTTTGTTGATTTGATGAATCGTGTTTTTCGTGCTGTGCTTAACAAATTTTCTAAATACCATTTCTGGAAGATGAACTCCGATTCCTTGGACATATTGTTTCTAGTAATGGAATTTCTGTTGATCAAGTCATGATCGCCGCGAGTCAATGAAAATCTTTCTTTCTTTCTCTTTTTCCTTAGTCATTCAATTATTATATCTTTTTTGTTGTTCTTATTTCTCCCTTTTCTGTTACAGGATTGGGAAACTTCTAAGACTTCTTTTGAGATTTCGTAGTTTTCTTGAGCCTTGCCGGTTATTACCGGAGATTTATTGAGAATTTTGCTCGGATTGCTGCACTTCTCACTGCTTAGTTTATTTAGGATATTATGGATAGACTGACCAAGTCTTCTCATTTCATTCCAGTTAACTCTACTCGTTTTGCTTCTAGCTTGTCTGAGATCTACATGAGGGAGATTGTTCGTCTCCATGGTGTTCTTCTCAGTGTTGTTGGCAATCCTATCTTTTCCAATCAGTTTGGGAAGCTTTTCTAGTATCTTTGGGTACTCATCTGAATCTGAGAACTGCATACCATCCACAGACTGACGGTCAAACGAGAAGAGTGAATCAGATTTCTTGAGGATCTTCTTCGTGCTGGTGTTCTTCATTCTAGAGGATCTTGGAAAGATTATCTCCACTTTGTTAAACTTACCTATAACGACCATTATCAGGTGAAGCTTTTCTGGTATCTTTGGGTACTCATCTGAATCCGAGAACTGCATACCATCCACAGACTGACGGTCAAACGAGAAGAGTGAATCATATTTCTCGAGAATCTTCTTCGTGCTGGTGTTCTTGATTCTAGAGGATCTTGGGAAGATTATTTCCACTTTGTTAAACTTACCTATAATGACCATTATCAGGTGTAATCTCAATCTTTTTGTCATCTTGTCTTAATCCTATTTCATTCTATCGTTTTCTGTCTTTTCCATACCTCGTTTCTTTTCGGGGACGAAAAGTTTTGAGTGGGGGTGAGTGTATGTTAACCCGCATTTTGGCAAGGCCATGAATATGAGGATTTAACTTAATTGACTACGCATGCGTCAAGGATGATGTACGATGGATAGATGACGCAGCGTGCTTGGAAGATGGAAATATGTTCGGATAAAAATGAACCGACTATAATTTGGGTCTAGGAAACATGGTTCGGCATTAAACATGGTTTAGCATGGTGGAGGTTCGACATAAATCTCGTTCGGCATTGGATGGGTCATTCGGCACACTTCCATACCTCGGTAGACCCATACCTCGGTAGATCCATACCTCCATACCTCGGTAGACCCATACGTCGGTAGATCCATACCTCCATACCTCGGTAGATTCATACCTCGGTAGATCCATACCTCCAAGCCATGGTAGATCCATGCCTCGGTAGATCCATACGTCGGTAGATCCATGCCTCGGTAGATCCATACCTCGGTAGATCCATACCTCCATACCTCGGTAGATCCATACCTCGATAGATCCATACCTCGGTAGATCCATGCCTCGGTAGATCCATACCTCCATACCTCGGTATATCCATACCTCGGTAGATCCATGCCTCGGTAAATTCATACCTCGGTGGATCCATACCTCCATACCTCGGTAGATCCATACCTCGGTAGATCCATACCTCCATACCTCGGTAGATCCATGCCTCGGTAGATCCATTCCTCGGTAGATCCATGCCTCGGTAGATCCATACCTCCATACCTCGGTAGATCCATACCTCCATATCATGGTAGATCCATACCTCGGTATATCCATCCCTCGGTAGATCCATACCTCCATATCTCAGTAGAACCATACATCGGTAGATCCATACCTCCATAGATCCATACCTCGGTAGATTCATACCTCAATAACTCGGTAGATCCATACCTCGGTAGATCCATACCTCTATACCTCGGTAGATCCATACCTCGGTAAATCCATGCCTCGGTAGACCCATACCTCCATACCTCAGTAGCTCCATACCTCGACACCTCGGTAGCTCCATACCTCGACACCCCGATACCTCGGTGACCTTGATGGGTCCAAACTACTCACGAGGCCCAACAACCTGGTTTTGCCTATAAATACAGCATGTGGGTCTCCAGATGGAGGATCTGCTTCTTCTTCTTCTTCTCCTCTGCTTTCTGACTTTCTATTTTCTAAGGCTAAGGCTAGCCTACCACTTTGTAACTTTAATTGATTCTCATATCAATAAGAAAGAAAACTTTTGCAGTGGACGAATGCCAGAGTTAGTCGAACCACTATAAAATCTGTTGTTCTTTACTGCTTTCATTTAATATCAACTGTTCTTCATATTATTACTCTCTACACACACTCTATCTGTTATCGGTAACTGTTAATTGGTGTTTTCATTTACATTTGGGTGTTAGTGACCAATTTTGGCGCTAACATTTTGGTGCTTTCACTGAGAAGATAACTCAGGAGAAGTTGATTTTGAAGACTTAAGAAATAAGATCTAAGAAGCTATGACAAGACAAACAAATAGAAGACAGAGGCCAGAAAGAAGTGAACATGAGGGAAGTCAAGAGGCTTCTTCAGAAGCGAATCAAGCATTGATCTGCATGGGGGCACCAAACTTGGAGCATGTTGGTCCAATCCCAGAGAGAGATATAAGAGTATCTGAAGCAAACTGACGGTAGTAGAGGAATGAAGGCTCAACCGGGGGCAGGTAAAATTCCCTCGTGAACTCGGGGACAGGTCGAAAGCGATGAACAAGTCGCAAACCTCTCACTAACACGGTTAAATCATTTACACATGTAAGCGATCACGCGCGATCCATAGGCATGCTCTGAATGACTACTAACCGCACCATAGTAAGAGTTTACGCTTTGACATCCTCGTCTTGCTCTTGCTTTGATTTTGATTTGAACATTCTTGTTGTGGAATTCGTATGATCATTGCTTTGATATCTGCAATCCTGTGAAAGAATTTACTTGTATGCCCGTTGGATCGTGAACGGTCCACGAGCACCACTTGTATGGCGATGAACCGCCAAAGTCTTTGATTTAGAAAATCCCCCAAACATAGAACCTGGTATCTACTAAGTCCCCCCCCCCCAGGCACACTAATTCGCCTCGAACGGCACCCGACCTCGAACGGTCATAATTCGCCTCGAACGACACCCGACCTCGAACGGTCAAAATTCGCCTCGAACGGCACCCGACCTCGAACGGTCATAATTCTTCTCGAATGGCACCTGACCTCGAACGGTCAAAATTCGCCTCGAACGGCACCCGACCTCGAACGATTATAATTCGCCTCGAACGGTCACAATTTGCCTCGAACGGCACCCGACGTCGAACGGTCACAATTCCCCTCAAACGGCACCCGACTGTGAACGATCCCACTTTACATTTTGCCGCGAACGACATTCGACCACGAACGGTCCCGTTTCACCTCAAATGGCATACGATCCCAAACGATCATCATTCGAGGTCATATGAAATTATCAAGTTCTTTACAGGTTGTTGATAGGATATGAACATCCAGCTTATGGCTATTCAAAACACACCTTCCAACAGCAAGGTATGTTTTGGGGGTCAAGTGTTAACCCGCCTTTTGGCAAGGCCATTGATATGCGGATTTAATTTAATTGACTACCCATGCGTCAATGCTTATGTACGATGGATTCAGTCGACTGGATGGATGGATGACGCAGCGTGCTAGGAAGATGGAAATATGTTCGGATAAAAATGAACCGACTATAATTTGGGTATTGGAAACACGGTTTGGCATTAAACATGGTTCGCATGGTGGAGGTTTGGCATAAATCTCGTTCGGCATCGGATGGGTCATTCGGCATACCTCCATACCTCGGTAGACCCATACCTCGGTAGCTTTATACCTCGGTAGATCCATACCTCGTTAGATCCATGCCTCCATACCTTGGTAGATCCATGCCTCGGTAGATCCATACCTCGGTACATCCATGCCTCGGTAGATCCATACCTCGGTACATCCATGCCTCGGTAGATCCATACCTCGGTAGATCCATACCTCGGTAGATCCATACCTTCATACCTCGGTAGATCCATGCCTCGGTAGATCCATGCCTCGGTACATCCATACCTCGATACATCCATGCCTCGGTAGATCCATACCTCGGTAGATCCATACCTTCATACCTCGGTAGATCCATGCCTCGGTAGATCCATACCTCCATACCTCGGTAGATCCATGCCTCGGTAGTGTTGAATATGCGCTTATATGATTTTTTGTTTGATGATAATAAACATATATATATATATATATATATTCATTTAAATGTATTTGGTAATGTACTATTTTATTTTTCATAGATTAAATAAATATTTGTTGAATAAAATAAATTACACAGAATTTGAATTCAAACAGAATAAGTTACACAGAATTTGAATTCAAACAGAAATTTTATTCAAATATATATATTTATTACATGTTTGAATAGTACAAATTCAAGCTCTCACTATACATATACAATTTTGATTCTAAATACATCACAATTTCATATTTACATTTAACATCACCACACATCACTCATTCACTCAATTCGTATTCCATCTTCAACTTCATTCCAGTTAGAATCCAGCATCTGAGCAATCTGCAAAAATATTCACTAACGTAGTAAAATTGAAAAAGAAATATTTTTGTAATATAAAATAAAATATGGATTTTGAAAATATTAGTAGCCTCAGTTATTTGGGTTGTTCGTCATCATTCATATTTGAATTCATCACATACGAATAGTGTGACATGCACAGTGTACCACTGTACATGCCACAAGGCCGTGCACATCGATATACACTTGATCGATTTACAGGGACAGGTGAGCACAGGTCAAACCCAAATGAAAAGCAAGGTTCAACTCACGTGCAATATATTGAAAATCACGACACGAGCACAAGGTCAAACCCGAGTTTTAAAACTGGGTTCAACACAAGGCACAATAAACTGAATGCAAAGGTCAAGCCATTGTTGTCATGACTCAACTCAAATGCAAAGCTTCGACAAATCAAAACTGCATCAGATCACAAATACAATGAACAGTCCCACAATGAAAATCAAGGTCAACAATTTCAAGTGACAACCAGAATGAAGTCCAACAGCAAAAGGGACTGCAACAATCATGCCAAAAGTATGGTTACAGCATAAAGGTGGTCAAGGCTAAATTGCAAACAAGCTCAAACCAAACAAAGAACCACAGGTACAAAATGATGCAATACCAAACTTCACAAGCAATGGCCAAAGCATCACATACATACATATGTACATGAGAAATGGCCAAAACTACAAGTAAATCAACATAGCAACAAACTCAGCAGATTCGGAAATGTGGCACAGCAGTTTTTGGGAAGAAACACATGAACATGAAATCAATCCAATTCCAACACAACAAACTACTGAATCAAGTGACCACCAGAATCTCAAACAAATGCAAGCGACTCAAGCAACAAGTTTACAAAGGCTATATGAACATGTGACTCGAGCAAAATGCACCAGATCACTAAGTCCAGCTACTCAAATAACACAGTGTCAACAACCAAGTAAATGCAGGAGACAGTTCAAGTTAGAACAACCAGAAAAATGGCCAGAGATGAAGCTCACAGGGGCCACAGAATCAATGCCGTGTAAAGTCAAAAGAAATGGTGGATGAACGAGATTCAACAGTGCCAACTACAGTGATCAAGTTCATATGTACAGTGCAGACCACAATGAAGTTGTAGAAGAATAACCAGTGTTGTACAAGTACAGTCAAGCTCAAATGGAACACAAGTCAATGGCAAGCTACAAACACCAAGTGCAACAGCAGATACACGAGCAAATGAAGACTGCATCATGATACAAAGCCAGAGACTGCAATATCAAGTGCAAGTGCAGACGGCAAAGACTCAACTACATCCATCAAGTTCAAAAACAAGCAGTGCATTGATACATGGAATCACATGAACAGTACCATGGACAGAAGACAATGCCAACAAATATAACAACAGCCAATGCCAATATGAAACCGAAGAACTCAATACAGACACAAAAAAAAAACAACAAAACCACGACTATCCTGCAGCAGAAACAATATCAAAGAAACAGTGAAAGTCGAAAGATTAAAAATGCAGACACTTCAATAAGCTACGTACAGTGTGCAAGTACAAACTCCAATGAGAAAATGCTCAAGTGAAGCTCGTGGTAAATCGACCAGAGAAGATGGCCAGAGACGAAGACGTGATGACCATGAAATTCAACAATACTGTGTTGACCATGTTAAAAAATTCAAAAACGTATCTTTGAAAAAGTAAAAGAGGAAAGTGTTTGCCGTATCAACCAAGAAAAATTGAACGCTTCAAAATCAAAGCCGTACGCATCAAGGCAAGAATATATCGGGAAAGAATCGAATTGATACGAAACAAGTGTTTCGGTATTCATATAAATACCAACACCAAATTATCATCATGGGCATGAAAAAACGATCGAGTTCAAGTACGAATACACAAAAGCATAAAATTACATACCAATGCAAGGAGACGAACTCGATCCAAATTGAAGAGCCGTGAGTAAATCAAAGAGCATCGGAGTCTACTATTAAACAGTATCGAGCAACCCTTCAATTCGACAAAGAAGCCTTAATCTGGATCGAGAACAAAGCCCTAAATTCACAAAGAGGAACGAACGAGAGAACGGCCACCATTTTCCCAAAGGAAAGAATAAAAAGGATCGGGTCAAAATAAATAAAGGGGGCTGGCAAATTAAGTTTTCGTTTTTTTTAAATAAGGGATTTAGTTTTAAAATAAGGGCTTTATCTTATTTTCTGTTTTAAATTTGTTTTTAATTTTAAAACTATTTTCAAACCATTGTATTTGCTAGTCGTGTGACTAAGGTTAGTCAAGCTACGTGGCGTAGCTTGAGAATTCGCAACTCAGTGGCTGAGTTGTGGCCGGGTTTTGAGCGTAGAGTTAGGTTAGTCAGTAGCGAGTGTCACGAGTTTACGTGTGTAAGCGTGTGACTATCTAATTTCTGTAGAAACCATGGGGGCAGCATGTAGGTAGGGTTTTGCTGAAGCTGGGTAAATTCTGTGTCGTTTCTATTTCTGCATTTATTATTCTGCTATTATCTGTGTTGCTTTTATTCTATGATCTGTGTTGAAATAATTTTATAAGCTTCCGCAATTAATTTTTAAAATTTATACCATCACCCTATTCATCCCCCCTCTAGGGTGAAATCGATCCTACAAGTGGTATCAGAGCAAGGAATAGAAGTCAACTTCTGTTTTAAAAAAATTCGTTTTTTAAAAACCAATTTTTATTTTAAAAAATTTTGAATTTTTAAAATGGGTTCTTTTAATAATGCTTTTGCTGAGGGTCAGTCCATAGTTATACCACCAATGTTCAATGGTGAATATGCTTATTGGAAAAATAGAATGAAAATTTTTCTGAAAACCATTGACGCTTGGAACATTGTTGAGACAGGTTATAGAGCACCAACTATAATTGTAGATAATCAGAAAATAGATAAACCGATGGACCAATGGACAGAACTAGAAAATAAATTACAAAATGCTATTGCTAAAGCTATGAATTCTATTATATGTTCATTGGATCAATTTGAATTTAATCGTGTCTCACATTGTCTAACTGCACAGGAAATATGGCACACACTAGAAGTGACTCACGAAGGAACATCTCAAGTCAAAGAATCTCACCTTGCAATGCTAAGCAGCGAATACGAGAATTTCACAATGGCAAAAGAAGAAAATGTCAAAGAGATGCATGGACGACTTTCCAATATCGTATAAATCAAAAGCCCTTGGAAAATCATATACAGAGTTGGAGATAGTCCGAAAAATCCTCAGAGTCCTTCCACGAAGTTTTGAAGCCAAAGTGACTGCCATTCAAGAATCAAAAGATTTGAAACAAATGAAAGTCGAAGAACTCATCGGAAATCTCACTGCTTATGAGCTAGAAATGAAATTCAAGGAAGAATGTGAAGGAGGTGATACTCGAAAGAAATCAATAGCTCTTAAAGGAACAATAGAAAGTGATAGTGATGATGATGATGACGGAGCAGTAGAATTGGAGCTGATAATAAAGAAAGTCAAAAGGTGGAATTACAAATACGGAAATTCAGCTCTAAATCGAAAATTGAAAAGTAGAATAAATAAAATATTGGACAATCCAGAAGAACAAAAGATCATCTGTCATAAATGCAACCAACCCGGACACATCAAGCCCAATTGTCCTCAAAATCGACGCGACTTTGAAAAGAAATCAAAAAGGAGAAGTTTTGCTATCACGTGGAATACAAGTGATGAAGATAATCAAAGTGCTAACAGTGAGGATGAAAAAGCAGACTTGTGTCTTTATGGTCAAATAACTGACAGTGATGATGACGAGCCAAGTGAGATATCAAAACTTTCTCATTCGGAATTACTTATATATTTACACGAAGTGAATGGTTGTTTTGAACGACTTAGGGAGAAATATGCCAAACTTGAATCACAAAAAGATACTTTGGTAGATTTAAATAAAAAACTTGACCAATTAGTTAAAACCTATCAATGTAGGATCCCTAAGTGTGATATGTGTCGAACATTCGAAGAAGAAATCAGAAAATCAGAAACTAATATAAAATCACTTGAAAATGAAATTCTGATTTTGAAAGAAATTGAAAAAAATGAGGAGAGAGAACTCTATTAAAAAGTGCACACAATTGTTAAACGAAAATGAATCTCTCAAAACACAAGTCCAACAATTGTCGACGACCTTAGATAAATTTTCAAAAGGTGAAAAATCGTTGAACATGCTATTAGGAAAGCAAACTGGTAATACAATTAGACAAGGACTTGGATATAGTCAATCTGAAAATGTTGAAAGCGATATTAATCGAGAAAATTCCATGTGCACAATTTGTAGAAAATATGGACACGATCACAATAATTGTTGGTATAGACCCCAACATGTGAAAACCATACCAATTTGGGTTCCAAAAGGCACAAATATAAAAATTCTCAAAGTTAAACAAATTTGGGTGCCAAAGGGAACAATTATAAATAGTTTTGGGTCTTCACAAAACTATTTTTAAAAATTTTATGCCACTAACAATCATGGACCTATAAAAACAAATAGGTCACATAAATCCTTTTCCGCGTAGGTGTGGTGGCAGGCTAAGGAACAACAATCATGCTACTTGGATTCTGGCTGTTCTAAGAGCACACCGGGCGACAAAGCAAAGTTTCTTAGCCTAGTTCAAAGGTGACAGAATCACAATAGACAACAACAACAAAAATATCGTAAAGGTAAAACAGGTAATGGTATGTTTTGAACGATATATTAAATGTGATAATCTGCACCGTACTTTGAATTAAATCAGCCAATAATAAGATGATGAAAAAATGATGATTTTGATTCTGACTTATTCAAAATTGTTGGCCAATTATATTCTTATGCCAAAAACACTATAAAAATACCTAGATTCTTTGAAGTACTTCATATATATATATATAAGTTTGGATTAAAAATAGTGTTTTGTTGGATGATAATACATTTGGTTATAATATGGCTAACTCTATATTCACGGTTTTTGATTATTAACATGGCTTCAATTCAAATTCAAGAAAATGTCATTTAAATTGCTATTAAAATTGAGTTTGAAATTTTTGGAGCACACTTCATGGTTTGGTCAATCAAATTCAATTAATGATGATTTTGAGTGAAAAAGAAATTCAGATGTAGATTACACTGGTAATCTAGTTGATAGAAAAATTACTAGTTGAACGTGATTTTTGAGACATTTTGTAACTGCATCGTTTTTCAAAGAAAATATCTGCATATTTTTCATTTCAAATAATTTTCAAATAGCAGAAAATTTTCTTATAAAACCCCCTCGAGAAAATAATTGTTTGACCATATTTTCAGATTAGTCATTTTTATTTGATTTTAAAAGACAAATTTTGACTAATCCGACTCCCTACTAATTATCAAAAAGATAAATAGTGATTGAAAAGGTGATAAGTGTTGATATTTAACATGCATTACTCAAGAGAGTATATTTGGAAAATTTCTTTAGGAATTCAAACAAGAATTATAAAACTTGTTGGGTAAAGATTCCATGACCATTTCTATATCTATCATATTTCTATCAACCATGGTTTATCAAAACTTAAATATAGTTGGTCGATATGTGGTACTATAATCAGGGATCATTTGTTTTTCATTTCATATTTTTTTTGTAAAAATAAATAAATATCCAAAGTATCCACTCTCATTTAAAAGTCCTCACGGTTATGCATGGGTGAATTGCTTGGATTTTTGATTATGTGCTTCCATGCTCATTTAAAAGTCCTTACGGTTATGCATGTATGGAACGCATATCAAAATTAATGGATTAAATAGACAAGTTGATTCTAATCCCATTTAAAAGTCCTCACAGTCATGCGTGGTTAGAAGATACTTGATTTCATTTTTAAAAATTAAATTGGAATACTACTAATCTCATTTAAAAGTCCTAACGGTTATGCATGATTAGTAGATATTCAAATTCCTGATATAAATGTACCACAAGTTGATACAATTGTATGATTTTATATTAGAACATCATTTCCATAATTCTAAAAGTGGAATATGTGCCTAACAAGGGTAGTTATGATTTTTGTTTGATTTTTATTGAAGTTTAATATTTATATTCAATTTGAGTTTAATGTTAGATTAATATTGATCACTTTATCTTTATTTTTCTCTAACATTATTATTCTTTTGCTGATAACAAAAGGGGGAGAGGAAATTTAAGATTTTGTCAAATAGAATCAAGCAAAGGTCAAATAAATTTCCATTTGCATCTAGGCTTATTTATATATTTCTATTTGTATGCATATATGTAGAGGGAGCATCATGTAGAAAGGAAACATTTAAATAGGGGGAGCAATGCATATCCATGATCAAATACATTTAACAAAGCATTTAAATAGGGGAAGCAATGCATATCCATGATCAAATACATTTAACATATTCAAAATCTTAAATATATGTTTGTTATCATCAAAAGGGGGAGATTGTTGAATATGCGCTTATATGATTTTTTGTTTGACGATAATAAACATATATATTCATTTAAATGTATTTGGTAATGTACTATTTTATTTTTCATAGATTAAATAAATATTTGTTGAATAAAATAAATTACACAGAATTTGAATTCAAACAGAATAAGTTACACAGAATTTGAATTCAAACAGAAATTTTATTCAAACAAATATTTATTACATGTTTGAATAGTACAAATTCAAGCTCTCACTATACATATACAATTTTGATTCTAAATACATCACAATTTCATATTTACATTTAACCTCATTACACATCACTCATTCACTCAATTCGTATTTCATCTTCAACTTCATTCCAGTTAGAATCCAGCATCTGAGCAATCTACAAAAATATTCACTAACGCAGTAAAATTGAAAAAGAAATATTTTTGTAATATAAAATAAAATATGGATTTTGAAAATATTAGTTGCCTTAGTTATTTGGGTTGTTCGTCATCATTCATATTTGAATTCATCACACACGAACAGTGTGACATGCACAGTGTACCACTTTACATGCCACAAGGCCGTGCACATCGATATACGCTTGATCGATTTACAGGGACAGGTGAGCACAGGTCAAACCCAAATGAAAAGCCGGGTTCAACTCACGTGCAATATATTGAAAATCACGACACGGGAACACGGTCAAACCCGAGTTTTAAAACTGGGTTCAACACAAGGCACAATAAACTGAATGCAAAGGTCAAGCCATTGTTGTCATGACTCAACTCAAATGCAAAGGTTCGACAAATCAAAACTGTATAAGATCACAAATACAATGAACAGTCCCACAATGAAAATCAGGGTCAACAATTTCAAGTGACAACCAGAATGAAGACCAACAGCAAAAGGGACTGCAACAATCATGCCAAAAGTATGGTTACAGCATAAAGGTGGTCAAGGATAAATTGCAAACAAGCTCAAACCAAACAAAGAACCACAAGTACAAAATGATGCAATACCAAACTTCACAAGCAATGACCAAAGCATCACATACATACATATGTACATGAGAAATGGCCAAAACTACAAGTAAATCAACAAAGCAACAAACTCAGCAGATTTGGAAATGTGGCACAGTAGTTTTTGGGAAGAAACACATGAACATGAAATCAATCCAGTTCCAACACAACAAACTACTGAATCAAGTGACCACCAGAGTCTCAAACAAATGCAAGCGACTCAAGCAACAAGTTTACAAAGGCTATACGAACAAGTGACTCGAGCAAAATGCACCAGATCACTAAGTCCAGCTACTCAAATAACACAGTGTCAACAACCAAGTAAATGCAGTAGACAGTTCAAGTTAGAACAACCAGAAAAATGGCCAGAGATGAAGCTCACAGGGGCCAGAGAATCAATGCCGTGTAAATTCAAAAGCAACGGTGGATGTACGAGATTCAACAGTGCCAACTACAGTGATCAATTTCATATGCACATTGCAAACCACAATGAAGTTGTAGAAGAATAACCAGTGTTGTACAAGCACAGTCAAGCTCAAATGGAACACAAGTCAGTGGCAAGCTACAAACACCAAGTGCAACAGCAGATACACGAGCTAATGAAGACTGCATCATGATACAAAGCCAGAGACTGCAATATCAAGTGCAAGTGCAAACGGCAAAGACTCAACTACATCCATCAAGTTCAAAAACAAGCAGTGCAGTGATACATGGAATCATATGAACAGTACCATGGACAGAAGACAATGCCAACAAATATAAAAAGAGCCAATGCCAATATGAAACCGAAGAACTCAATACAGACACAAAACAAAATCAACAAAACCACGACTATGCTGCAGCAGAAACAATATCAAAGAAACGGTGAAAGTCGAAAGATTAAAAATGTAGACACTTCAATAAGCTACATACAGTGTGCAAGTACAAACTCCAATGAGAAAATGCTCAAGTGAAGCTCGTGTTAAACTGACTAGAGGTGATGGCCAGAGACAAAGACGTGATGACCACGAAATTCAACAATACTGTGTTGACCATGTTAAAAAATTCAAAAACGTAGCTTTGAAAAAGTAAAAGAGGAAAGTGTTTGCCGTATCAACCAAGAAAAATTGAACGCTTCAAAATCAAAGCCGTACGCATCAAGGCAAGAATATATCGGGAAAGAATCGAATTGATACGAAACAAGTGTTTCGGTATTCATATAAATACCAACACAAAATTATCATCATGGGCATGAAAAAACGATCGAGTTCAAGTACGAATACACAAAAGCATAAAATTACATACCAAAGCAAGGAGACGAACTCGATCCAAATTGGAGAGCCGTGAGTAAATCAAATAGCACCAGAATCTACTATTGAACAGTATCGAGGAGCCCTTCAATTCGACAAAGAAGCCTTAATCTGGATCGAGAACAAAGCCCTAAATTCACAAAGAGGAATGAATGAGAGAACGGCCGCCATTTTCCCAAAGAAAAGAATAAAAAGGATCGGGTCGAAATAAATAAAGGGGGTCGGCGAATTAAGTTTTAGTTTTTTTAAATAAGGGCTTTAGTTTTAAAATAAGGGCTTTATCTTATTTTCTGTTTTAAATTTGTTTTTAATTTTAAAACTCTTTTCAAACCGTTGTATTTGCTAGTCGTGTGACTAGGGGACAAGCTACGTAGCGTAGCTTGAGAATTTGCAACTCAGTGGCTGAATTGGGGCAGGGTTTTGAGCGTAGAGTTAGGTTAGTCAGTAGCGAGTGTCGTGAGTTTACGTGTGCAAGCGCGTGACTATCTAATTTCTAGTAGAAACCTTGGGGGCAGCACGTAGGCAGGGTTTTGCCGAAGCTGGGTAAATTCTGTGTCGTTTCTATTTCTGCATTTATTATTCGGCTATTATCTGTGCTGCTTTTATTCTGTGATCTGTGTTGAAATAATTTTATAAGCTTCCGCAATTATTTTTTAAAATTTATACCATCACCCTATTCATCCCCCCCTCTAGGGTGAAATCGATCCTACAGGTAGATCCATGCCTTGGTAGATCCATACCTCAGTAGATTCATTCCTCCATACCTTGGTAGATCCATACCTCCATTCCTCGGTACATCCATGCCATCCATACCTCGGTAGATCCATACTTCCATACCTCGGTTGTAGCGACCCGCTATTTTGGACTATTCGCATCCGCACATGTCGGACTTGAATAATTCAAAATACCGAATTGTTAATTTAAATTTGGCAAAACTCAGATATACAACAAATAAATAATCACAGAACACAGACACAGAGTAATGAATATGCAGCCGAAATAAAAGAGATAGTAGTTCATGAAGCTACTATGTAAATATAAAAGATACATCAGAGTTTACAACAAAAGAGTAATATGTTACATCAGATACAAATCAGAATACATCACTGGAATCATCGAATACAGAAAGCAGAATAGAAGGCTGGATCTTCAAGCAAAGCTCCAACTCCAAAGGTGAGTTTCAAAGCTGAACCACTCAGTCTGACCCGAGCGTAAAGCAAAACACAAGACACTCGAGCCAGGAATAATATTATTGTATCAATAAATCCAACTTAAGTGAAATAGCAATCGAAATACAAGTAACTCAAGGGACTTGGAATAACCATCCCCTAAGGATCCGTTAAACTATCTACTAGGTAGTAATGTACGCTAAGTAGATAATGTCTATCAGTAATATAAAGTATTAAAATAGCGTTAAGGCGTTACTATAATCCCCCTTAACACATTTTTATAATGCCATAGTCTATACAGCACCGTAAACCTCACCGTAAACTGGTGGTTATCAGAGGGTACCCCATAGGTATAACACAAAACCAAACGTAGTGGTCGCGAATAGGATAATCAGTATGACAAGGTACATGAAGCGATACCAACTAGGATACTAGTAGTTGCGTGATCCGGACTGATGTTGAGCATAGTAGCTACTATCTCAACACCGCGAAACAACACCCCAAAATCGAGGGGTGCACCCAAATCGAATCACAGAAGTAATAAATATGGTATCGAAGAAGTGTGTCCGCTAGAGGTGGCGAACCTCAATGGCCCGGCGCGGCTCCTGTTTTAGTCATGTCAGGGGTCATCCAATATCGTTCTCTTCCTTCAGTCAACGCATTCACCGAACCATCCACTTCGTTCTGGATCAACACTCCACGTATAATAGTTATTAAAGCGGTTTTCGGTATCGACAGAGAGTATGTCCATATCCGATCCTGGTCTCTTTGATAACTACGTAGTTATTACACCGATTGGTCGTTTAATATATTTCAAAACAATCAATTTCAATTTCAATTAGAATTCGTAATAACATTCCATTCGTCTTTCTAAATCAATTTTCATAATTCACATTTCAACTTCCAAATTACCGTTTCAAAATCTCATAATTCAATTTCAAATTATATTTAAACAATTCAAATATTGATTCAAGTTCGTACAAGAGTTTCATTCCGAAATACTTTAAATTAGTTTAATTTAACCTTCAAAATCAATTTCAATTCATTAATCGATTTTATTCAATATTCGTTAAGTTAATTTAACATCCAAAACAATTCTTTTTAATTTCCAAGTCATTAAATCAATCATTTAAGTTAACTTTATCATATCAAAACTTACAAATTTAATTAAATTAAATTTATCAAATCAAATTCCTTAAATTACAATTCTTACATTAATTTCAATAAAACACATTTATTTCTTGTTAAGAAATTCGATTTCACTTATTCTTTACATAGTTACAAATTTCAAAACTCAATTAATAAAGAAACTAAATTTCATATATTCGAGAAATCAAATTTCATTTTAACTTACTTAAATAAATTTCCAAAACTTAATAATTTCAACTTAATTACAACTTAATTATTAAATCATTTCGAACTTCATTCAATAAATAATTCCAAATTTAATTGTTAAATAATTCATTTCAAACAACGTTCTTCCATCAGTTGTTGCATTAGTATTTTGTTTCAGATTTCAATATTAACCTTTTCCTTTCATCAAAATTTACGTTCCAATTTTATTTCAAAACCCTATTATTCAAATAAAACCTTTATTTTATTTCAAATCAAATTTTTGACCAATCGGGTTTATTTAATTCTCTATCCTAAGTCAAGTTCATTTGGGTATTTATCATTTCAACCCGAATCCATTTCAATTCAAAATCAAAGCATAGCAAAGGGAACTTCCAGTGTGATAACAGGGATGATGTCAAAGTAAATAAACAAGCATAACAACAATCAATAACAATTCAATAATCAATTCAAATAATCCCGAAATAACCGTATTAATTCACATTGTTATTTGTGCAAATTAATATAATTATTTCTAGAATCTACACTATCATTTCATGTAGATTAAAGATTATTCACTTATTACTCTATGCAATTCTGCACTTTACATCAATTATTCAATTTCATACTTCATCAATTAATACAACATAAATTCAACTTGTTCAAGGGTAATTAACAATTCTACGTGTCGAATAATTAAATATTTAAGGGATCATATTATTCAATTAACTAATCAAATTCAAAACATATGTCGATTCAAATTTTTAATTATCCAACGCCAAATTCAATTGCATAACATTTATCACTTTATACATTACAATTTAACATTCAAAATAAAACAAGAATCAATCAATCAATTATCAACCAAACTGTATTATCATTGCATAAATAATAAACAGATAATGATGTCAGATGTCATAGGTGAACAGATACAGGTAATAGCATATATAACAGCATAAATAACTAACAACAGCATATTTCAATTGCCGTTCAATTGAAATCAAATTTAATAAATAAAAGAACATTAATCGTGAGTGATTGCTCACCTTTCAAGGCTAGAGAAGTTCAAAAATGAGAGAAGTCACGACCCAAGTACGAATTCCAAAACGAAGCACAATTGAACGCGAATTTTGATGACAAAGCTGATAAAAGGAAATCGACGAAATAAGATCAACAGGATTGATGAAGTTCAATGGTATGAATGAACAAATATATATGACTATATTCACATATCAAACATATTTAAATTCAAAAACACTTATTTTATATTAAAACAAATTTAAAATCGGCAATTTATAAAACAAAACAATGTAATATAATACTATTGACACAATACATTACTGATATGTTCAAATACATGCCGACCTTTATATTAAATATATAATTTGCTGCGAAAAATCTCTAGCTTGTCAAATAATAATATAAATTTAAACAAAAACAGTTTTTTTTCGCATCTCTATATATAACTTCTCTACACATAACATGCTACACACATGCATATTAAAAATCAAAATCTATGTACAAATAGAACTCGAAATGCCTGTGTATATAAAAATCTATAGGCCATTTGGAATCAAAACCTATATATGTACAATAAAACATAACTTATATATAAACAACGTGTTATACTAATACAAAGTCTCCAAACATATATACTTTCAAAGGTTACTCAATATGTACAATATCAATACATATACACGTGTTATATAATAGTATACTTTTATGACTTACCTATTTTATAATATGTAAAACTGTTTCAAGCCAATGCCATGTACATATTAAAATCCAACCACATATATATAAACTATTATTTTATTAAAAACAATAACACATATATATAAACAACATGGCTTACGTTGAATTATAAATTCAATAGATCAAATGTACAAATCGATACCTATAAAATTTAATATAGTCTGGTACGGTTTGCTTCAGAACATACAAGCGAAAAACTATTATTATGTAATACATCTAAAATACTTTAAACACTGGTATATATATATACTTATAACCGATAAATAAACTTTTATATAAATATATTTATAAATATACTAACGGCATGAATTTATATGCTTCTATATAACTGAGAAATGAAAAAAATTATACAATAACATTATAAATATAGAAATCAATCTATATGTACACAGAGCATATATATACATACATACATATATATATATATATATATATATATATAAAATAAAGCCATGACGGTAGAGAACAATAGGCCAAGCACAACAATAATAAAGTAGTCCAAGTATCACAGACCACAAGCACGAAAACAAACAAAATAAAAATAAAAAAACACAAAAGAGAGTTGCAATCTATATTCACATAACTCTTACACATATGACAATTAACAAATATAAAATATAGAGGTCTTACGGTTGCTAGGGACGAGCTGTTGTAGGCGGATGTAGAGAGGCGGCAAGTTGCTCGGTCGCTGGTTTAGTGCTCAACCCATGCATGAGTTGGCCGATGGGAAGATGGCGAAAGTCTTGGGTTGATAGGATGTAGACGAAAGTGGCCATGGCGAAGAGGAGCTACGGTGGCCGGTGTGGGTTTTGGGGTGTAGATCGGGTTTGTGTGTGCAGCTCGGCAAGGCAGTGGAGGTGGGAGGGTTTTTAGGCGGGCTACACGGGAATGAGAGGAGAGTGGCGGAGGCAAGCTTGGCCTGAGTGGGTTGCGTCGCGATCTGGGTTGTGGCACACGAAAGGGGAAGGAGTGAGTGTGATGCAGCGTGTCTAGGAAGCGGATCAGGTGATCAAAACAAAAAAAACAAAATAATTCTTATGTGAAGACAGAGGATAGGAGAGTGAAGGTTACAGCTGGAGAAAAATATGACTAGTTGTCCAAAATAATTTTTGTAATAAATTCTCAAAGTAACAGGGCACAGAGATATTGAAAAGTTGGAACCCAGCTAAGGTGGACAACGAAGGGACAAGACATCGCAGCTGAATTCAAGAAATAATAAATGCAAATGACCGTTTGCTTCACGGTGAATAAATGAAGCGACAAGAAGACTAGAATTGGATACCGCTACGGTTAACTATTATGCGATTTCCACAACGCATCAGTCACCGAAACACAAAAGTGAATATAACGCGGAGATCAGCACGACGAGACGATCAAAACGGTGTATGGATATTAGTGATACGACTGAATTATAAAATTTTCGAAATTTTCTACTACGGAAAATGCAAGAAAATCGCAGAAGAATAAGATCGACGGGGACAAAAATGTCCGAATTTGGAAAAACGACAAACTGACAACTTGCTCAAAAGATGTTTTAGAATTTTTGTATGTAAAAATATTTTGGTTTTGAAAATATTTTATTTTCATCGCATTTTAACTGATTAAATTGAAATAAATTTACGCGCGAAATAAACTTTCATATTTTCGGACGAAAATTTACCAGTTGCTATGTTTAACTAGACGTATTCCAAATATCAAATTTATATTTCAAAATTTTATCTTTTAAAATTCCACGAAATTTCAATTAATAACGTTATTAAAACCGGTTAAATTTACGGGTCGTTACACTCTTCCCCACTCAAAACTTTTCGTCCCCGAAAAGGCAAGAGGTAGGAGAATAGAAACAACCAAAAGAAAATAGACTTGAATTACATAATAAACAATTAATTAAACCATATAAATTTCAATTTAAAAAAAATTTATATTCAACAATTCGTTTTTAAATTCAAGGGTTCCATTAAATTGATTTGATTTCATGTTTATTAATGTTAGGTACAAAAGGGTTCCTTTCAAATGAAATTCAATTCAAATTCAATTAATTCAAGATATCTAATTTAATTGATTTAACTTCAGTTTATTTACTTTCAAAACAAATTTTCTTCTATTAATCACGCCTATTATTTATTCACCTTATTATTCTCTTTATCTCCATAAACAATTTATAATTAAAATTTAAGTGAATAACATTCATTATACGCACTCACATTTATTTGTAAAGACAATTTGTATTGTATATTATTCAATTTTCTTAAATTAACAATTTCAAAGGTCATAAATTTGAATAATCATTTATTATAGTCATACTTTATTTGACAAATTTAATTTTTCGTTATTCCATATTATTATTAAATTTATTCTACTTAATATATCTTATCACATATATATTAAGTATATTTACACTAATGTAACTACTCAAATTTATTTAAAAAAAATTCCTTTGATATCCTTTTCTACTGTATAAAATTCAATTGCATAGTTAACCTTTAAAAATTTAGGTAAGTAATATAAAATGCAATTGAGTATTGTCCAAATAAAATTTCTAATTTAATTGTTCAGGCTTAATTAGTTATTCAAAATATTAACTTCATTTTATAATTGAATTTATCCTTTATCGTAAATTTAAGAATTTGATTTTCGAGTATCTTCAAATTTATTTAGAGATAAATAAATATATGTAATATATTAAGTCAGATTCTTTTTTATAAACATACATCAATATATATTAAAAATCAAGCATACTTTAAGAAATTCAAATCAATTTAATTTTTTCAAAACAAACCGTAGCAAAGCTATACAATAGTCTCTCCACTTCGAAACTCGAAAATGAATATCGATGATGCGGCCGTCATCACCGAAATTATTTCCCAGTGACAAAAGAGAAGAGCTCAAATGTAATCAAAAATTCTTTGAAAATGGTTTCTATTTGAAAATATTTTAAATAGTATACATTTTAAAACTTTAAACCATAGTTCGGAATTATCGGAAATTAAATTCTCAGATTCTAATTTAAATTCACTTGAATTCCAAATCAAATTATAAACAAATTTCATAAATTCATTTATTTATATTATGAATTAGTCAATGATTTATAAAACAATAAATGGAAATTTAATTTTCCACATTTCGGATAACAGATTCATTTACATTTTAATTCCAGAAATTTTTTATTCTTATTCATAACATAATCGTACAAAATTAATTTAATTACTAAATTTGAAAACAATATTGTGCCAGTTTGCTCTGTTCAAGTGTTTTGGAAATTCTATCGATAGCGCTGATCAGACGAATCAATCGAAAATCCAAATCAACATCAACAACTCAAACAACACAATATATAAAACATTTTAATATAAATACAAATACACTTCTTCTCTCGACGGTACAAGGATGGATTACAAAATAAGTATAAATGTTCAAATTTGATGGAAATCAAATCAAAGAAAATTTTGATTCGATAATAAGTTCGAAATAGAAGATAATATAATTCAATTAATAGAATCGGAAGATGGATAAGCTTATTTAATTTACGGACAACCTTAACTGGTCGACCGTTACTTCAAGAATAAGATCGATGCTGAACTCCGAGGTAAATCAACATTTGGCCTTAAGAAATAGAATTCAGGTATAGCAAGAGATAGATAGCATTGTAGACCGAGGATACATAAATCTCCGATAAATCGATGCCTATTGTAAAGGAGTTTCACCCTTTTTACAAATAATTCGAAGTTTGGCGAGACCGTCTATTCATTATAAAGATTATTCGAAGTGGAGTTATGGGATACTCCAGAATCAAAAGCAGACAAGTAGTGAGGGACAAGAATGAATTCCGGAATCGAGGGAACGTTCCAAAATTCAAAGGAATTGAGTCAAAAGAAAGAGGTTGAAACTCGAATGGGAGTGATTCTGTAAATACATTTAGCCTATATGTTAAGTTTTGCCTAGAGCTACTAAAAGCTCTGATACCAACTGCAGTGACCCGCTATTTTGGACTATTCGCATCCGCACATGTCGGACTTGAATAATTCAAAATAACGAATTGTTAATTTAAATTTGGCAAAACTCAGATATACAGCAAATAAGTAATCACATTACACAGACACAGAGTAATGAATATGCAGCGGAAATAAAAGAGATAGTAGTTCATGAAGCTACTATGTAAATATAAAAGATACATCAGAGTTTACAACAAAAGAGTAATACGGTACATCAGATACAAATCAGAATACATCGCTGGAATCATCGAATACTGAAAGCAGAATAGATGGCTGGATCTTTAAGCAAAGCTCCAACTCCAAAGGTGAGTCTCAAAGCTGAACCACTCAGTCTGACCCGAGCGTAGAGCAAAACACAAGACAATCGAGTCAGGATTAATATTCTTGTATCAATAAATCCAACTTAAGTGAAATAGCAATCGAAATACAAGTAACTCAAGGGACGTTGGAATAACCATCCCCTAAGGATCCGTTAAACTATCTACTAGGTAGTAATGTACGCTAAGTAGATAATGTCTATCAGTAATATAAAGTATTAAAATAGCGTTAAGGCGTTACCATAATCCCCCTTAACACATTTTTATAATGCCATAGTCTATACAGCACCGTAAACCCCACCGCAAACTGGTGGTTATCACAGGGTACCCTATAGGTATAACACAAAAAAAAACGTAGTGGTCGCGAATAGGAAAATCAGTATGACAAGGTACATGAAGCGATACCAATTAGGATACTAGTAGTTGCGTGATCCGGACTGATGTTGAGCATAGTAGCTACTATCTCAACACCGCGAAACAACACTCCAAAATCGAGGGGTGCACCCAAATCGAATCATAGAGGTAATAGATATGGTATCGAAGAAGTGTGTCCGCTAGAGATGGCGAACCTCAATGGCCCGGCGCGGCTCCTAATTTAGTCATGTCAGGGGTCATCCAATATCGTTCTCTTCCTTCAGTCAACGCGTTCACCAAACCATCCACTTCGTTCTGGATCAACACTCCGCGTATAATAGTTATTAAAGTAGTTTTCGGTATCGACAGAGAGTATGTCCATATCCGATCCCGGTCTCTTTAATAACTACGTAGTTATTACACCGATTGGTCGTTTAATATATTTCAAAACAATCAATTTCAATTTCAATTAGAATTCGTAATAACATTCCATTCGTCTTTCTAAATCAATTTTCATAATTCACATTTCAACTTCCAAATTACCATTTCAAAATCTCATAATTCAATTTCAAATTATATTTAAACAATTCAAATATTGATTCAAGTTCGTACAAGAGTTTCATTCCGAATCTTTAAATTAGTTTAATTTAACCTTCAAAATCAATTTCAATTCATTAATCGATTTTATTCAATATTCGTTAAGTTAATTTAATATCCCAAGCAATTCTTTTTAATTTCCAAGTTATTAAATCAATCACTTAAGTTAACTTTATTATATCAAAAACTTACAAATTTAATTAAATTAAATTTGTCAAATCAAATTCCTTAAATTACAATTCTTACATTAATTTCAATAAAACACATTATTTCGTGTTAAGAAATTCGATATCACTTATTCTTTACATAGTTACGAATTTCAAAACTCAATTAATAAAGAAACTAAATTTCATATATTCGAGAAATCAAATTTCACTTTAACTTACTTAAATAAATTTCCAAAACTTAATAATTTCAACTTAATTATTAAATCATTTCAAACTTCATTCAATGAATAATTCCAAATTTAATTGTTAAATAATTCATTTCAAACAACGTTCTTCCATCAGTTGTTACATTAGTATTTTGTTTCAGATTTCAATATTAACATTTTCCTTTCATCAAAATTTACGTTCCAATTTTATTTCAAAATCCTATTATTCAAATAAAACCTTTATTTTATTTCAAATCAAATTTTTGACCAATCGGGTTTATTTAACGCTCTATCCTAAGTCAAGTTCATTTGGGTATTTATCATTTCAACCCGATTCCATTTCAATTCAAAATCAAAGCATAGCAAAGGGAACTTCCAATGTGATAACAGGGATGATGTCAAAGTAAATAAACAAGCATAACAACAATCAATAACAATTCAATAATCAATTCAAATAATCCCGAAATAACCGTAATAATTCACATTGTTATTTGTGCAAATTAATATAATTATTTCTAGAATCTACACTATCATTTCATGTAGATTAAAGATTATTCACTTATTACTCTATGCAATTCTGCACTTTACATCAATTATTCAATTTCATACTTCATCAATTAATACAACATAAATTCAACTGGTTCAAGGGTAATTAACAATTCTACGTGTCGAATAATTAAACATTTAAGGGGTCATATTATTCAATTAACTAATCAAATTCAAAACATATGTCGATTCAAATTTTTAATTATCCAACGCCAAATTCAATTGCATAACATTTATCACTTTATACATTACAATTTAACATTCAACATAAAACAACAATCAATCAATCAATTATCAACCAAACTGTATTATCATTACATAAATAATTAACAAATAATGATGTCAGATGTCATAGGTGAACAGATACAGGTAATAGCATATATAACAGCATAAATAACTAACAGCAGCATATTTCAATTGTCGTTTAATTGAAATCAAATTTAATAAATAAAAGAACATTAATCGTGAGTGATTGCTCACCTTTCGAGGCTAGAGAAGTTCGAAAATGAGAAAAGTCACGACCCAAGTATGAATTCCAAAACGAAGCACAATTGAACGCGAATTTTGACGACAAAGCTGATAAAAGGAAATCGACGAAATAAGATCAACAGGATTGATGAAGTTCAATGGTATGAATGAACAAATATATATGACTATATTCACATATCAAACATATTTAAATTCAAAAACACTTATTTTATAATAAAACAAATTTAAAATCAGCATTTTATAAAACAAAACAATGTAATATAATACCATTGACACAATACATTACTGATATGTTCAAATACATGCCGATCTTTATATTAAATATATAATTTGCTGCGAAAAATCTCTAGCTTGTCAAATAATAATATAAATTTAAACAAAAACAGTTTTTTTTCGCAACTCTATATATAACTTCTCTACACATAACATGCTACACACATGCATATTAAAAATCAAAATCTATGTACAAATAGAACTCGAAATGCCTGTGTATATAAAAATCTATAGGCCATTTGGAATCAAAACCTATATATGTACAATAAAACATAACTTATATATAAATAACGTGTTATACTTATACAAAGTCTCCAAACATATATACTTTCAAAGGTAACTCAGTATGTACAATATCAATACATATACACGTGTTATATAATAGTATACTTTTATGACTTACCTATTTTATAATATGTAAAACTGTTTCAAGCCAATGCCATGTACATATTAAAATCCAACCACATATATATAAACTATTATTTTATTAAAAACAATAACACATATATATAAACAACATGGCTTACGTTGAATTATAAATTCAATAGATCAAATGTGCAAATCGATACCTATAAAATTTAATATAGTCTGGTACGGTTTGCTTCAGAACATACAAGCGAAAAACTATTATTATGTAATACATCTAAAATACTTTAAACACTGGTGTATATATATATACTTATAACCGATAAATAAACTTTTATATAAATATATTTATAAATATACTAACGGCATGAATTTATATGCTTCTATATAACTGAGAAATGAAAAAAATTATACAATAACATTATAAATATAGAAATCAATCTATATGTACACAGAGCATATACATACATACATACATACATACATACATATATATATATATATATATATATATATATATATATATAAAATAAAGCCATGACGGTAGAGAACAATAGGCCAAGCACAACAATAATAAAGTAGTCCAAGTATCACAGACCACAAGCACGAAAACAAACAAAATAAAAATAAAAAAAACACAAAAGAGAGTTGCAATCTATATTCACATAACTCTTACATATATGACAATTAACAAATATAAAATATAGAGGGCTTACGGTTGCTAGGGATGAGCTACTGTAGGCGGATGTAGAGAGGAGGCAAGTTGCTTGGTGGCTAGTTTAGTGCTCAGCCCATGCATGAGTTAGCCAATGGGAAGATGGCGAAAGTCTTGGGTTGATAGGATGTAGACGAAAGTGGCCATGGCGAAGAGGTGCTACGGTGACCGGTGTGGGTTTTGGGGTGTAGGTCGGGTTTGTGTGTGCAGCTCGGCACGGCAGTGGAGCTGGGAGGGTTTTCAGGCGGGCTGCACGGGAATGAGAGGAGAGTGGCGGAGGCAAGCTTGGCCTGAGTGGGTTGCGTCGCGATCTGGGTTGTGGCACACGAGAGGGGAAGGAGTGAGTGTGATGCAGCGTGTCTAGGAAGAGGATCAGTTGATCAAAACAAAAAAAACAAAATAATTCTTATGTGAAGACAGAGGATAGGAGAATGAAGGTTACAGCCGGAGAAAAATATGACTAGTTGTTTAAAATAATTTTTGTAATAAATTCTCAAAGTAACAGGGCACAGAGATATTGAAAAGTTGGAAGCCAGCTAAGGTGGACAACGAAGGGACAAGACACCGCAGCTGAATTCGAGAAATAATAAATGCAAATGACTGTTTGCTTCACGGTGAACAAATGAAGGGACAGGAAGACAAAGACTAGAATTGGATACCGCTACGGTTAACTATTATGCGATTTCCGCAACGCATCAGTCACCGGAACACAAAAGTGAATATACCGTGGAGATCAGTACGACGAGGTGATCAAAACGGTATATGGATATTAGTGATAAGATTGAATTATAAAATTTTCAAAATTTTCTACTACGAAAAATGCAAGAAAATCGCAGAAGAATAAGATCGACGGGGCCAAAAATGTCCGAATTTGGAAAAACGACAAACTGACAACTTGCTCAAAATATGATTTAGAATTTTTCTGTGTAAAAATATTTTGGTTTTGAAAACGTTTTATTTTCATCGCTTTTTAACTGATTAAATTGAAGTAAATTTATGCGCGAAATAAACTTTCATATTTTCGGACGAAAATTTATCAGTTGCTATGTTTAACTAGACGCATTCCAAATATCAAATTTATGTTACAAAATTTTATCGTTTAAAATTCCACGAAATTTCAATTAATAACGTTATTAAAACCGGTTAAATTTACGGGTCGTTACATCGGTAGATCCATCCCTCGGTAGATCCATACCTCCATACCTCTGTAGATCCATACATCGGTAGATCCATACCTTCGTAGATCTATACCTCGGTAGATCCATACCTCCATACCTCGGTAGATCCATACCTTGGTAGATCCATACCTCTATACCTCGGTAGATCCATACCTCGGTAAATCCATGCCTCGGTAGATCCATACCTTCATACCTCGGTAGCTCCATATCTCGACACATCGGTAGCTTCATACCTCGACATCTCAATACCTCGGTACCCTTGATGGGCCCAAACAACTCAGGAGGCCCAACAACCTTGTTTTTCCTATAAATACAGCATGTGGGTCTCCAGATGGAGAATCTTCTTCTGCTTCTTCTTCTTCTTCTCCTCTGCTTTCTGACTTTCTATTTTCTAAGGCTAAGGCTAGCCTACCACTTTGTAACTGTAATTGATTCTCATATCAATAAGAAAGAAAACTTCTGGAGTGGACGTAGGCCAGAGTTAGCCGAACCACTATAAAATCTGTTGTTCTTTACTGTTTTCATTTTAATTTCAACTGTTCTTCATATTATTACTCTCTACACACACTCTATCTATTATCAGTAACTGTTTATTGATGTTTTCATTTACATTTGGGTGTTAGTGACCATTTTTGGCGCTAATAGTGTAACAACCCTGTATTTTATGATTATTTTATTGTATATTTTATTTATTTTAAATTGAATTTCTCGATTTAAAACTTTATTTTATTTATTTAAATGAATAATTTTTTTTATTTTAAATATAAATTTTGATTTTTATGAGAATTATAATTTCAAACATGAATAAATAGAATATTTTCTAGAAAAGTGGATTTTTAGTCAATATGGTCAAACTTTGACTTTTAAATTTAAAATTTAAATATTTTAATTTTTGAATTTTATCTTTTATTATGAAAATAAATTAAATTTTAAGCATACTGCTTTTCGTTTCGTTGAAATCTGATTAATATTTTGAAAGTTATACTTTTTACAATATCGTGTGTAAATTGATTTATTTAACAATATTGTTTATATTAATTTATATACATAATAGATTTTACTTGTCATATATTGTTCTAATTTTTTTACATGTGTGTAATATGTCATGCTATGTATATATTTTATTTTTAAAACATTTTTAAAGTGTAGTAGTTATTTTTTCAAAACCACTTATATTTTGTTTTCAATTTTAAAAACTAGTTTACATATAATAACTATGTCTATATTTTTTATAAAATTTATTTATTTATTTCAATTTCACTTTATCTGGTATTCATTTTATTTTATTTACATGGTTTTTATTTTGATTCATTTGAAATAAAAGAAATGAGAAATTTCAAGAGACTTTAGCCTTTATATAACCTTTGACCTTCCATCTTCACACCCCTTCAATCTTTGGACCGTCCTTTTCCTGGTCATAGCTGTGACTTTTTCTTTATGCAATTCATGTGAAAACACTCTTCTCACTTCTCTTTTCACGTATTGTCTCAGATCTGATGAAATAGTTGGGTAATGTCTCTTTCTTTTTCCACTTTTCTTCTCATTTCTATTGATTTTCCTTTGTAGTTTGTCTTGCCTCTTCTTGCATTTGTTCGGCCTTAGCTCCTCCACCACCTCCACCATCCAGCACCACCACATCTAGGCCACATCACCTTCCTCTCCTCTGACTAGTGCAAGGCCATGAGAAATCCTTGAAGCAATCACCACCTAATGTTGAAATTCCCCTTGAATTTGCCATAGTCGAGCTCTTCATGCACCTTGCCTTCATTTTTCACCTTATCCACCTCCAAAACCTCCGCCACCTGATGCTTCACCACCTTTGTAGACACTCCTTGCACCGCCTAACCTTCCCCTAGCATGGTCGAGCCCAATTGTCCTCAGGTCGAACACATAGATGCACCAAAAATCCACTTGTTTACCTTAACCCCTTTGTATTCCTATGTCATAACTCCGGTCCTCCACTACTTGCTAGCAATGCCTATTTGGATCCATATCCTAGCTCAAATCACCATGGTCGCCGAGCACTCATAAGCCCTAGGCTGAGCATGTGAAGGTTGAGGAAATGGTCAAAGCAAATTTGTTCATTGTTGCCTTTCTTTTAAAATGTTTCAATTTGTATTCTACGTTGAAATCATAAGTATTTTTGGGTTGAAATCATATTTATACTTGTCTTGTTTTATGTGTTGTTCACAAAATTAAAACTTGGCTCTCCACTCCACTCAAGTCTTAAGTCATGTTATCATGCCTTATGGAATCCGGTTGTGTGCTTTGTCTTGCTATCTCCAACTTGAGACAAGTGAGTAATCACACTTGACATATTTACTTATATAAACTGTGAAGTGACACCAAGTGAATATGTATACTGCTATATCATTGTTACACTATGTTATAGTTGCTTGTTATATGATAATATGATGTTCACCCAGTTAGTAAACCTGTCATATCATCTGTTACTGTCATATGTTATTATATTGTTCATTTATATCTGATTATCACACTGCAAGTTCCTTGTAGAATAGAATCACTATGGGTTGAAATGATACATACCCGAACAGACTTTAGAATAGGGAAAAATCATTATGGGCTGAAATGATAGGCCTGAGCGATTTTCATTTATTTTCGTTTGACTTGGGATTGAGGTTTTGAAATGATAGAACCCAGGTTTTCTTTGTAAATTACGGATTGAAATGATATATTATCCGTATCACTTGACCTAGCCTAGAAAATTATATACAGACCTGTGGTTAATATATATTTTCTAAAAATTTTAAAGTATTTTAAAATGTAAATATTATGATACTTTGATTTAAATTTAAATTAAAAATGATTTTTATAAAATATTAGTGATTTTCTACAGGTTAAATAAATGAGATAAATAAATGGTAAAGTAGAATTTGAAATATACGCTAATTTTGGAATTTATGATTTTATTTATAAATGGAATTTCAGTTAAGTAAGAAAATATGATAATTTGATTCAAATTTGAATTTATAATGATTTTTATAAAGTGTTATTGTTTTTTCTATGAATTTAAAATGGTTAAATAAATGAATACTTTAAAGTGTAATTTGAAATACAATTTAAATTTGGAAATGTGAAACTTGGTTTTAAAAATGAAATTTAAGTTATATATATAATGGAAATTTAGTTTAAATTATGAAATGGTAAATTTAATTACAATGTAAAGTAAATGCTAGAATAGAAAATTTTTCACTTGAATTTATTAAATGAATTATTTAAAATTTGATTTTATTTATAGGAAATTTCGTTTATAAAAATCATAAAATAAAGGTATTTTTAATGAACATTTTTGAATATAAAAATATGATTTTTATAATTTTTAAAGGGTTAAAATCAAATTTATTTGCTGCTGGAATTACATTGAAAATCTGGAATTTAAATAACAGCACTTCAGAAATGCTATCGTTTCTGAAGTTAACTTAAAATTTGAAGTAAATGATATACAACACTTTGTAAGTGTTATGGTTGATACAAATGAACTATGACTAAATTTTAACTAGGTGATATTACAGCACTTGGTAAGTGCTGTGGTAGCAGAAAGATAACTAAAATCTGAAACTAAATAAAGGGCTACAGTAGAACTTGATAAGTGCTGCGGTAGGCTGAAATAAACTGTTTAAAATGAACTAAACTATTACTGCAGTTTTGTTTAAATGCTATCTTTGCTGAATTGAACTATTTCAATTATAACTTATAGCAGCTTTTTCTAAATGCTGTGAAAGACTGAAATTTTCAATGTTCATGGTTTTTAACTAAATAAATGAGCTCAGAATTGTCTAAAATTTTGGAAATTGAATACTTGATTCGTAGATATAATAACTTCACTTTTAAATGGTTTAAATGAATTATTTTTATTTAAATATAAACTATTCGAAAGGTGATTTGAAATGATAATAAATGAATGATATCTTTGAATTAAAAGGATATTAAATTTGAATATTTGGATTTGAATTTAAATAATGATTTGAAAATGAAGTTTTGAAAAGATGTGATATTTTGATTATTGAAATGGTTTGGAAATGATTTGGTCTTTAGTTTGATAAAGATTTTGAATTTGACAATGATACTTTAATTTGAAGTATAAACTATGATTTTTAAATTATAACCATGGGTTATAATAACGATTGGTTGTTAAAGAGACCAGGATCAGATACGGACATACTCTCTGTCGATACCGAAAACCACTTTAACAACTGTGTACGCGGTAGAGATTCCAGAACGAAGTAGGGTGGTGGCAATGATGCTCTTGAGGTATGAACATGGACCCGACTCCCATGAGTTGGCTTAAGGTGGCTAAAACAGGAGCGATCGACGGGCCAAGTGAGGTAGCTCCTCCGATCGGACACATTCATTCGATACTATCCTCTTACTTGTGATTGATTTGATGTGCATCCTTCGATTTTGATTGGGAGTGTGTTTCGAGGTGGACGGTAGTGGCTGCTATGCGTTACCACCAGCCCGGAAGCATAATTTGTATATCTACCCTTGCACTGCCTAGTTGTGCCGTGTCACCTACCATATCGAGCCTTACTACGAGTTCGTTTTTCTCTCGTAGCCCATGGAGTATTTAGGGTAGTCTCCCGGTCTGAAGATATGCCGATACTAGATGGACTACTGAGACTACTATGTGTTGGGGGCTATATGGGTAACCCTTTCAATGCTATTTTAAAGTAAGTTTATTTTACTGTAGATATTATTATAATAGCGCAATATTACCACATAGTAAATAGTTTAACGGATTCTTAGAGGATGGGCGGTCCCAAGCATCCTTTAAGTTACTTATACTTTATTACATTTCACTTGAGTTTTGTTTACATTATATAAGTATATATGTCCTGACTCGAGGTTTTTTATTTTTCTTTACGCTTGAGTCAGCCTGAGTATTCACAACTTAGCTTTGGATTTCTCTTCTTGGAGCTAGGAATAGCTGTAGATTCTACATATCTTGTTATTTATCTTTTTAGTTTCAGTTGTTCTGTTTCAGCTCTTGTATTAGTGAACTTCTATGTATTTGGTATTTCTATTGTAATTGTTTTCAGACTGATATTATGTATTAGTTTTGAGAGTTTGTTATAGTAGCTTTATGAACTACTAGGGTATTTTATTTCCGCTGCGAGTTATTCTGATATTTCTGTGTCTGTGATTTTGTGATTGCATTTCATTTGCTCCAAATTTATTTACAATGCTGTATTTTGTGCAATTCAAGTCCAACATGTGCTGATGCGAATGGCGGAAAATATCGGGTTGTTACAGGGGATGAGTAGAGAACAAACTGAAATGGACATGCAATTGTAAATTGAATTGGAAATGTGTAGAAATAGCAAATGCACAGGCATTCTAGAAGAAAGTAATTGAAAAGGGAATTGTATAGGTTCAAAATAGTGAAGAAAATGCAAATGAACTAGAAAACAAATACACCCAAGAATCGCACAAACACACAACAATTTTCTTTTAATATGCAAATAATCAAACACAAAATAAAAACATACAAAAATCAAAAGAAAATAATTCGAAGAATAGAAACTAAAATCAAAACAATTCCCCGGCAAGGGCGCCAAAAACTTGTTCAATGGCTAATGTCTATCGAGTCAGAAAGTAGCCGAACGAATTTTGTAACAAAAAGAACCGCAAGCGCACGCGTACACTTGTAGTACGTGGCAAATACGGGTCGATCCACAGGAAATTGATGATTTTAAAATTCAATTCAGTCAAATTATACTAATTTCAAGTGAAAGTTATGCTAGAGAATTAGAGAATTAACTAACTAACTAATTAAAAGAAAAGAGAAGCAAATATAAGAGTTAAGTGACAATTTAGAGAATAAATTCACTCTCTATATCATGTAGTTCAACATGTATGAAATCATGATCTCTCTTTTATGGTCATTAGTGCTTTAATTTATGTGCTTATCATAAGTATGGCATATTTGTGCTATTGATTAGTCAACATGTGCCATCGAACTATAACACACCCCTTAAACCACTTACTAACTTTCATGAACTTGACAGTGGAAATGAAAATGAAATCTATTTTAAGTATGGTCTATTAACTATTGATTATAAATATAGAGCCATCAAATTTTAATTTTAAACTACTTTCTCATGCCATAATCATATTTTGATGAAGAGGCATTTGTGTTGGTGATTGTTTAAGCATAGCCTATTTGGTGTCAACAATATAGGCTATCAAATTCAAAGCAAGAAAAAAAACACTTCACTGATCATCACTAAGCACAAAAAGAGAGCATGAATTAAAAAATAGTTGAAGATACATAATTAGAGAGCTTTATTACCCCTAAATTAAAGGGGTTTAGCCTCTCATATTTGTCATTTGATTAACAAATGCAGCTAGCAACATGAAAGAAAAAAGAAAGGAAAATGAAAGCTAATGGAAAAGAGAAGCTAACTGACAAGAATTAAAACTAATATACTTTGCATGAATGTAAATCTACACTACAACATGAAAGGAAATAAATAAGAAAAGGAAAAGAATATGTATTAAATTTCATAAAAAGTTATCTGAAAAGAAGAAATAAACGACTAAGTAGCCATGAAAAGAAAGAAGAGGGCTTGATTTATTTCCGAGCCTAAACTAAAACTAAGAGAGACTAAGAGAACAAGGTTATATGAAACATAAGGGGTATATATACATATGTTAAACGCTGATTTATATTATCAGAGAATGCCCAAAATACCCTTGAGAAAATGTGGAGTCCAAGAAATCATTATCTTCTACTAATCATCATTTAAGTGTACATGAAGCCATTAATTCCATAAGCATGTGCATTTGCCTCTAATTTGTACATTAAGGTAGGTGGGTAGGTGGGGTCCTCCATGATCTTCGCTTTGAATGATTTCCATTTTCATTCCTTTGTGTTCTTTTTGTATGTGCATATCTTCTTCATGAAACAACTTGTAATTGAAATTAAATTCCTACAAAATAGTATGGAAATTTCAAATTAAATTTTCACAAGTTAATTTATGCACAAAAATGACTATTTTTCCCTTGGATGAAGATGAATATGTGACAATTTGAATTAATAAGCATTTGGTTAAAAACAAGTTAAAATACCCCATATGATCATTTATTTAATTTAATTATAATAAATATGGTGGTAAAAATATGCACATTTATGTGCACACCAATAATTGTTATCGTATTTTGTCACCAGAAGTTAATATTGTGGATGACTTCATCATCCGTAGCGCTTAGCTTCGAGCCTCCAAATAAAGGATGTTACAACTTGATATCAGAGCATATTATAAAAACCTTTAACTAAAATGAATTTTAAAAACATAATCCTATGGAACTAGAGATACGATCGGGGTATGGGATAATGCTATAGTAACGTACTTGTATTTGCTATATATAAGTATACGCTATATCTCTATTCTCTTATATGTCTTAGTCTATTCTTTTGTATCTCACGATGTTTGAATACAGATAGGGATGCTAGAAGTGGAAGAGTGAATCTTGGGGGAAGCACCACAAATAATGGGATTGCCAAACCAAATACGAAGAGAAACTTAGGTCAGGCACAAGCTGGAAATGTGCTGGTGGAGTCCTGCAAGTTGATATAGGAGCTATGTATTAGTTTTTTATGAATATGATGCAGGCTGGGGTTGCTGGTGGAGTAGTTAGAGGAGGAGTTCAGGAAGCTCCAGTAGTCAACAACTATACTATTCTGTATAGGGATTATGCTCAGTTGGAGGAAAGCTATTTATAAGAACTGAAGATGCTATTGAGGTGGAGAACTGGTTGCTATACTTGAGTGAATTTTTGTAGACTTGGGGCTCAATGATGTGCAGAAGAGGAGGCTTACATCGAGAGAGCTTTATGGAGCAGCTTTATTTTGTTGGAATAGTGTGGCAGTTGGAGTGACTGAAGAAACAATGACATGGATGGAGTTTAAGAGGAGATTCAAGGAGAGGTTCATTTCTGTGATGGCGAATTCTACCTTGATCATAAAGTTTTCTAAGTTGGAACAGTGCGAGATGACTATTTTTGAGTATGTTAGTAGGTTTGAGGAGTTGGCTAGGTATGGACATGACACTGTTGATACTGTGATGAAGAGATATGAGATGTTCATAAGGGGTTGAAGCCTGGGTTAGCAAGGTCTATATTACTTCATATTAGGGATCCTCGTGATGTTGTAGTAGAGATGGCGTTGAGACATGAGGAGATACTTGCTTCTTTGGAGAAGCACGGGTGTAACATCCCTCTATTTGAAGGCCCATAACTAACGGCCACGGATGCTGCAATCATCCATAGTTATTAATCCTCGATGACCAAACACGGTGATATTAGATACATCAATACATATAGACACAAGAATATGAAAAAAAATTAAACAGCAAAAAAAATATCCAAATTTCAATTTAAAATATTCCAAATTGATTACATAATCCCAATTTGTAGATCACATTCTGACAACATATAGTTTTACAAAATACGCCAAAGCGACATATGAAGATGCCCCCTTGGTAGGTTAGATTATATAGATAGGTAAGAAAACAGTTTTCCTCTACAAAGAAAATACACAGTGGAAATATAAAAGAACATTAATGAAAATTTGCCTCCTGCACATCCTCAGAAGCTTTATTCGGCTAAAAGAACACTTGGAAACGTTAACTCTCAACCTATTGAAAATCAATTGAGTGTCCGAGAGTTTAAGGGAAAAACAAAAACTTCGAGTCGGACATAAAGCCTGATATGAATAATAATTTACCATCTTAAAACATTTGGACATCTAGTGAGACCACGCCACTCAGTGGAACGGGTTTTCCTCTCACTAGTATCCTAAAACATATATAAAACCATATATTGTGCTCATGCATACACAATGATTAAAAAACATAGTATTTCAAAACATTATGATGATCTGCAAAACAATTAAATCAGTTCTAGATTACCCATCCCCGTTCATTCTGACTATCTTCCTCAATTATAATTTCTGGGATTATTATTAACCTGTTAAAATGTTAAGAACTATCTGTCCAATTACCTAGTTTTCATGGGATCACTAAGAACTTATTCGTAACTCCAATATCTTATTTCTTATCCTAGTTTTCATGGCCTAACTATGATCCTATTGGCTGACTGCCAATATCTTAATTCGAATATATTTTTCATAGGCTAACTACAAACCTACTGGCCCCTGCCAGTATCAAATCTAGTTTTCATGGGCTAACTATGAACCTATTGGCCCCTGCCAATATCATACAGTTTTCATGGGCTTACTACAAACCTATTGGCCCCTGCCAATATCTTTAATTAAAATTTTAACATTTGTTACCTTATATTCACTATTAAGTCAATCTAACTGGTTATTCTGCACTTTCCCCAAAATACAGTTATGGGTTACTAATAATGTGAATAACATTTCAAAATCTTTATTTATGCCATGGTATTACTTTTAAAATTGAGGCCGAGATGTGTTTTGAAATCATAAAAATATCTCTTTCGAAACCCTTGATAGCCTCCATCAAAAGTTAACACTTCTTTTCAAAACATATACATACTTTTCTAAACACTTGGAAAATATCCACCTTCAAAACCATCGGTACCTTTCGAAAGTATCAAGTCGTTTTTGAAAACATAAAGCCGAAAAACATATGAAAGTACCCTTTTCGAAAGCATTGGGTTTACTTCTTTAAAATCCACATTTAGGCCAAATTGCTTATATACAAAAGTATCTCTTTCGAGACCAACAAAAACTAGAATTGGGAAAAAATTGATGGTGTCGAAGCCATCCAGTTCGAAAGCAAAAGGCTTTAAAATTAGAATTTGAAGATCTAAGTTGAAACCCCCTTTCGACTCTCTCTCCTTCGAAACCCTAACCCCTTTCAAAAATAATTAGGAAAAAGATTTGGTTTAAGGTAAAAACAAGTGCAATCCTTCTAAAAGCATTACCGATCAACCTGGCCCAAACGTAGAGTAGCAGCTAGGCTTCGACTAGGTCGAAACCAACCCCTTCCGATAGCTTTTTTAAAAGAAAAAGAATCACCTTTGAAAGCTTTTGTTTAAAGAAACAAAATCCCCTTCAAAAGCTAGTACTTTAGTATTAACATGGTAACCTACTTCAAAAGCTAAACAAATGTTTCTACCAAGTCAAAAGATTTTAAATAAAACAGGGTAAAGATTTAACTTATGAAAACAAAGTAGGGTTTCGACCCCATCGGAAGTTTACCCTTCGACACCAAAGCTTCCACCTATATTCCAATCCACTATGTATCTTCTAGGGAATAATATATGTATTTGTTCTGATTATGATGGATTCAATAGTGATGGTTCGGACTGTGATGGGGCAGAATCAAGGGAGTCGGAAAGAGCTTTCCATTAAAGGTGAAACATCTTTTCAAGATTAAAGGCTGAATTATAGAAAATTCAAGTAATTTCTTTTTAACAACTTGCCATGTTGTAAAATATAAATTGGCTGCCATAAAACTTTTCAATTAGTTTACTTCATTTATTCAAATTCTAAATTAAAGGATTTAAATGTTACAACCTTTCCAATTAACCTAAATCTGACATTTGCAAAAAAGCCCCTCTTTCAAAATAATTTATTTCCCTTAGTAAATCAATTGGGAAAATCCCAAAAAATCGTAGAAATTCAAATTAATCATGTAATCAAATATATTAAAATTTTAGACCCACTTTCTTCCTGAAATTCAAAAAATAATATTTAACCCAATCGTGTCATATTTTCCTTCAAAAATTCATAATAAAATTGGAATAGCTTGGAATATTTTGAAAATTAATACCCGGCTCCAAAATTACGTTTTACTTAACATAAAAATTTTCCATGGCATTTGAAAATCATTATCTCATGGTTTTACTCTTAAAACCATAAGTATATATAAGGTAATTGTTTAAATCAAACAAGTCATAATTTAAGCATATCATCATCCAAAATATCATGGAAACAAAATAAAAAATATATCCAAAATCATAGGATTATAGAAACCAAAAGGAGATGGAATAAATTATTATTCACCTTAGATTTGATAAGGAACTTGGGATTTATTGTTAATTAATCCTTCCTAGCTTGATCTTTGGCTTTAGATTAAAATTTCCTTCTTTTCCTCTTTGGTAATGGCCGGCTCTATCAGGGCTTTGCGTTTATTTTGATTTGAGAAAATAAAATGAATTTGAATCGACAAAATGAGAAGTAATAGCCATGTATAATTGCTTGGTTAATTTAATAATATGCCTATGTGTAGTTTAATTAACCAATAAACCAATTTAAAGCCCATTTATCTTATTATTAAGCATGGCCTAATAAATTTTTTTCAAATATAAATCTTCGTATCATCGTTATTCTATTTTATTTATCTAATTAAATCTCATGAATAAAGTTGTCAAATTAGTGATGTTAGAAGCTCCCCCACTTGAAGAATTTCATCCTCGAAATTCAGTAAGGACTAAATACTAAACATATCAATCACATGTAACAACTCCTAGCAACCATACTATTCTAACTGACTAGCTACTATCTATATAAATCTAATACAGGCATGCCCTTAAAGCAGATCAGGATAAGTGCCTCTAATCATATATTCTGTCTCCCAAGTAAAGTCCTTCTCGTTGTCACTCCATTGAACTTTCACCGACCTGACTGTCATGTTCCTTAATCTTTTCTCATATCTAGCTACAACCTGAGCTAATTGTCTAACAAAAGTCAAATTAGGCTCTGCCACTAAGTCATCCAATCTTGTGGGAGGAATATTAGTCTCTGGATCATGCGTATACTTGTAAAGATGAGACACATGAAGTACATTATGGACACATGCCAAAATGCTTGGTAGCTCTATTCTATATGCGAGCTTTCCAATCCTCTATATAATGTAGAATGGACCTACATATCTTGGGGCTAACTTTCCCGACTTTCCAAATCATACCATACCTTTCATAGATGATACCTTGATAAAAACCTTATCTCCAACTGAGAATTCTCAGTACTTATGCCTCTTATCCACGTACTCTTATGTCTGGACTGTGCTTCCTTCATCCTACCTTGGATTAACTCAATTTTCTCTGACGCCTCTCTAGCCAAATCTGGACATAAGACTAATCTGTCTCCAGTCTCCAGCTAACACGCTGATGAGTGCATGGTCTCCCATACAAAGCTTCAAACGGCGCCATTCCTATACTAGTTTGATAACTATTATTACAGGAAAACTCAATCAAATGTAGGTGATCTTCCCAAGATCCACTTAAATCCAACACACAGTCTTTCAATAAATCCTCAAGTATCTTATTGACTCTCTTTGGCTATCCATCTATCCGAGGGTGATATGCAGTACTCATATTGAGATTGGTACCCATCACTTCTTGTAGACTCTTCTAGAATTCACTAGTAAACAAAGCATCTCTGTCACTGACTATACTACTAGGAACTCCATGCAGTCTAACTATGTTCTTCAGGAACAACTTATCTATAACATGTGCAGTTATGGTTGACTTAACTGGAATGAAATGTGCACTCTTAGTCAATCTATCCACTATAAGCCAAATTCTTTCATTACCTCTATTTGACCTTGGCGACCCATCTATAAAGTCCATGGATATCCAATCCCATTTCCAAACTGGGATCCGTAAAGGCTGTAGTAACCGACTTGGCTTCTGATGTTCGGCTTTCACTTGTTGACATTTTGTACACTGTCTAACCCACAAGCCAACATCCCTCTTCATGCCTTCCCAATATAAATTCCTTTTCATATCCTGATAAATCTTGGTTCCTCTATGACGAATCTTAAACTTGGATCTATGACATTCTCTAAAATATTATTTCCTTAAGTCCTCCAAATTCGGAACACACAACCGTCCCTTCTTTCTTAGCCATCCTTTCTGGTCAAGGCTAAAATCCTATAAATCATCGATCTCCATTCCAACTTCAAGTCTTCTAATCCTTTCTGCTAGTATTGGATCCTCCTTCAGCTTAGAAGTAATTTTCTCAATCAATACTATTCAAACTTTTAAAAAAAAGAAAACCGGGAACTACTCTAATTTGAACCAGCAGTCAATCTTAACTGCACATCACAATTGACTAAAGCTTCTAAATCTCTCCATTCCACAAGCATAGCTAACACAACATTATGATTTTTCCTTCTAAGGGTATCTCCCACCTTATTACCTTTGCCTAGAGTTTATTCTATACCAAAATCATAAGCAGCCAAATAGCTACCTCTGATGTCTAATATTCAATTCCTTCTGAGAGAATAAATACCATAAAGACTTATGATCGGTATACAACTCAAATCTCTCCCCTAAGAGATAATGTCTCCAATTCCTCAATCGAAGATCACTGCTGACAACTCCAAATCATGCTGTCTAGGCTGCCTGGATGCGTAGGCAATGGCTTTAACACTCTGTATCAATACTGCTCCTAATCCTATTCCACACTATTGACCCAAAAAATGGATCAACACCCTAGATCAAGTGTGAAAGCACCAGTCCTATTCTGATAGAGCAATATCACATATCACAAATATAAGAAAAGAACAGTAAAAGAAAGAAGACAAATTTTTTTTATAGTGGTTCGATTGTTAATGAAGCCTATGTCCACTTTATACTTTTTCTTATGGACTGATTGCTGTTACAAGAGATGTTTGATTACAAGGCTTTGATTATCTTTCTGTAGATTGAATCCCCAGAGTTGGAATCCACTGGAGAATCACAATGAATTCCTTTGGAAATTGTTTTGAAGGGGGTAGAGAGCGAAGAATAATTCCAGTAGGGCTTTAGCAACCAGTCCGAAAAAGACGATCCTCTTTGTGTTGCAGGAGGGATGGTATTTATAGATATCGAAAGGCTTCTGGGCCAGGCCTATCTTCATCACCTCGTAGGTAGGACACAAGCGACCTAGAGGGCTTTGGCTTGCAAAATGATCAAAAACCATAGGTCACTGGTGACCCATAGACTTGGTTCGCTTTGCGGGCCAAGTCTTGTCTCTTTTTGATAGTGTTCCATATCTAGTTTGTTTGTTGGTTTGAGCAGAGGTATGGGTTTCTGATGAACCAAACACTTAGGATTTTTCTGGAGTTTGGAATTGAAGATGTTTCCATAGTCTTTTATTGTAGTTGTTTGTGTAGTATCGTTGCACGTTACTCCGTCTTGATGATGATTTGCTGGCTGATTATGCTTTGATTGCTAACTAGGCTGAACCGACGTTAGCTTCTTGGTTCGGTTAAACTTGGTCGTTGCTTTACTAATATGATTTGGCTATTGTCAACTCCTTGCCTTAGCCTTTTTGGTTAAGTTCAAAGCCATTATAATGTGAAGGGATTGTTCCGTATTCTGCTGGATCCTGTTGGATTAAAAACCCTGATAATACACACGCATCGGTATACACCACCAAACCTTGGTTTCCGTCCGGAACTACTAACATGGGTGAATTAGTCAACAATTACTTTAACTTAAGGAGTGCCTCCTCAAATTTTTCAGACCAAACAAATCTCACTTCCAACCTAGTCAGCTTAGTTAAAGGTGCTGCTATCCATGAGAAATCCTTAATGAACCTTCGGTAGTAGCCAGCAAGTCCAAGAAAACATCTGATCTCTATCGCCATTTCTTGTCTCTACCAATTATTCACAGTTTCAATCTTATCTGAATCGACTGACAACCCTTTCTCTAAAAGCATGTGACCAAGAAACTTTACCTCTTTCTTCCAAAAATGACACTTGGTAAACTTCGCCTCTAGCTAATTCTGCTTCAGTGTCACAAACACCACTCTTAGATGAACTTCATGCTCTCTCTCATCCTTAGAATATCGTAGAATGTCATCTACAAATACTAGCACAAACCTATCCATGTACTCTTGGAAAAATCGGTTCATTAAATCTACGAAGAAAGCAGGTGCATTCGTCAATCCAAATGTCATCACCAACCACTCATATGAACCATATCTAGTCTGAAATGCTGTCAAAGGAATACTATCCTCCACCACTCTCAACTGATGGAAACCCATCGCTAAGTCCAATTGAAAAAACACTCTGGCTCCATTCAACCGATCGAACATGTCATCTATTCTTGGAAAAGGATACTTATTCTTAATGGTCATTTCATTCAGCTTATGTTTCTTTATCGACCCATCCGGTTTCTTCATAAACACCGCGACCGCTCCCGAAGGTGAACTTCTTAGTCTGACAAAATTCTTTCCTTCTAGATCCACTAGCTTCACCTTCAATTCCTTCATCTTAGTTGCTGTCAACCTACTAGGTGGTCTACTTACAGGTTCAGCTCTGGTCACAAGATCTATTCTAAACTCAACAGCTCTTTTAGGGGATAATTTAGTGATTAGCTTAAAAACATCTGCAAATTCTCTTGCTACCCGAACCTGACTTAACTCATTCCCTACCTCCATAGCATTAAGAAAATCACTAGCACTCCGGTCAGTATTCTCTACTGAGAATATCACCCGGTTATTACTTTCAGGGTGTCTCAGTGATATTTCTCTATCATGGCAATATATTCTAGCCTCATACCTACCCAACTAATCCATACCCAAAATGTTCTTGAAATCTACGAAATCAACAATATAAAAACTACATGCAAATTTATGACCTAACAAGTCAAGTTTTAACTGGTCACATCTTAACCCTAGAGTTGCATACCATTATATTGGATTCGCAACCCTTAAGGAAGTAACGAGGTAGGCGGGTTCTAGACATAATCTATCAACCAATCACTAAGATATAAATGGATGTGATGCACCGGTATCAAAAGGTTCTCTATTTGAAATATTCTAAGTCAAAATCGTACCTTCCATCACAGTCTTTCCCTTATTTGTTGCAGTAGGCCTATTTGGTTATATAGAAAAAACTTTTCCTTTGTCCTACCTAACTAGCTCTGGAGGCTGATTCTTGTAATACGCAATTTGATCATAGCTGAAGCATTTCACATTCTTCTTAACTGTAGCTTTCCTCCCATTTCCTGACCGTTGTGCATTTGTAAAGTGACCCTTCTTATCACACTTATAACAAACTACCTCAGCCTTCGACCTCTTAGCTGTGTCTCCCTTCTATACTTCCTTATATTTAAAGAACTTCCTCTTCTTCCCTTGAGAACCCTGGGTTTCCACTGACTTTTCTGTAACTAGATCAGTAAGCAACTCCTCATAGCTAATAACCATCTCCACTAGTATATTACAAGGATCACGGACATGTGTCATGGTTATTATAGAAAGTTCGGGCCACGGTCCCTGAATGAACTTATTATTCCTTTTGATGTCAGTATATATAAGAGATTGCCCATATCTAGACAGCTCTTTAAACTTAGTAACAACGTACTCACCTACTGACATATTTCCTTGCACTAAATCCATAAATTTCCTTACCAGCTCAGACTTAGCAAACTCAGATACAAACTACTGCTTAAATCTCATATTAAAATCATTCCAAGTTAACTGTTCTTATGGAACTCCGGCAGTGATACTATTCCACCAATGCAGTGCTGACCCCTATAACTGTCTAGAGGACAACTTTCTCTTTTTTCCATCATTCCGACCCATATCAGTAAATATATGCTCACAATTCAACTATCAATTCTGAACTTCTACGGCACTCTCCATTCCCAAGAATAGATTCGTACTCAAACTGGTGTAATCTTTACTCAACAAAGCAATATTACCAACTTGAGCCATAGGATGTGCTCCTTCTCCATTTCCAGCAACTCCAGCAGCACCTTCTTGCATCAAACCGGGTAAGAATTGATACATCATCCCATATCTGCTAGTGGATTTCCAGCACCTATATTGGCTTCAGCATTTCAGTTACTAGCATTAGGCGATCGATCCGGATTTCTCCTTGTGGTGCGTCAAGCATTTTCATTAGTTGTTGTGCTTCCACCATCTAGATTTCTTATTTCATTTTCTGCTTCCATATCTCCTTTCTTGTAAATCAGCATACAAGCCTTTGTAAGATACAGAATAGACTAAGAGAATGGAGGATATGTACTTATATATAACTATATATAAGAAAATACAAGCACTTTACTATAGCGTTAACCCAACCCCAATCTTATTATTTGATTCATTGGATTATGTTTGGAAAAATCTTTTAGGTTTAAGTTTCTTTTAAAGTTTCATAAACCTATTCTCTAAAACCAACTTGTAACATACCATTATTTTGAGGCCCAAAACTAACGGCTACGAAGGCTATAGTCATCCGTAGTTATTAATCCTCGACGACCAAACACGGCGATATTAGATACATCGGTACACCGAAACAAATGAATATGGAAAAATATTAAACAACAAAAAACTCCACGTTCCATTTCAAATTGATTACATAATCCCAATTCCCAGACCACGTTCTGATAACATATAATTTGTAAAATATGCTAAGAGCGACATATGAAGATGCCCCTTGGTAGATCAAAGTATATAGATAAGCAAGAAAATAATTTTCCATTACAAACAAAACACACAACAAAAATAAAAAAGAACTCCAATAACAAGTTTGCCTCCTGCATGTCCTCGGAAGCTTATTCTGCTAAAACAACACCTGAAAACCTTAACTCTCAACCTACTCAAAATCAATTAAGTAACCAAGAGTTTAAGGGGAAAACAAAAACTTCAAGTCAGACATAAAGCCTAGTATGAATAATAATTACCATCTCAAACCATTTGGATATCTAGTGAGACCACGCTGCTTAGCGGAATATGTTTTCTCCTTACTAATATCCTAAAACATATATAAAATCGTATACTGTGCTTCTGCATCCACAACGGTTAATAACATAGTATTTGAAAACATTACGATGATATGCAAATAAATTTAATCAGTTCTAAATTACCCATCCCATTCATTCTAACTATCTATCTCAATTATAGTTTCTAGGATTACTATTAACCTGTTAAAATGTTAGGGACTGTCTGTCCAGTTGCTTAGTTTTCATGGGATCACTAAGAACCTGTTGGTAACTCCGATATTTTATTTCTTATCCTGGTTTTCATGGACTAATTAGGAACCTATTAGCCGATTGCCAATATCTTAATCCGAATATAGTTTTCATGGGCTAACTATAAACCTACCAGCCCTTGCAGTATCAAATCATAGTTTTCATGGGCTAACTATGAACCTATTGGCCCCTGCCAATATCATACAGTTTTCATGGGCTTACTACAAACCTATTGGTACTTTCCAATATCTTTAATTAAAATTTTAACAACTATTATGTTATATTCACAACTGGGTCAACCTAATTGGTTATTCTATCATTTCCCCAAAATACAGTTATGGGTTGATAAAAAGTGAATAACAATTCAAAATCTTCAATTATGCCGTGGTTATTACTTTTAAAATTGATATCGGACTGTGTTTTGAAATCATAAAAACATCTCCTTCGAAATCTTGGATGCCTGCTTCGAAAGCAAAGACTTCTTTTCAAAATATAGTGTACATACGTTTCTAAACACTTGGAAAATATCCTTTTTCGAAACCATTAGTACCTTTCGAAAGTATTTAATCGTCTTTTAAAACATATTCAAAACATACGAAAGTACCCATTTTGAAAGCAATCAATTTACTTCTTTAAATTCAACATTTGGGCCAAATTAGTTATACATGAAAGTATCACATTAGAGACTAGCAAAAACAAGAATTGGGAAAAACTTGATGGTGTCAGAGCTATCTAGTTCGAAAGAAAAGGACTTTAAAATTAAAACTTCGAAGGTCTGAGTCAAAACCGCCTTTCAAATCTCTCGCCTTTGAAACCCCAATACCTTTCGAAAACAATTTGGAAAAGGTTTGGTTTAAGGTAAGAACAAGTGCAATTTTTCGAAAGCATGACTAGTCAACATGGTCAAAAGGTAGAGTAGTGGCTAGGCTTCGACTAAGTCAAAACCAAACCCTTTCGAAAGCTTTTGTTTAAATAAAAAGAATCCCCTTCGAAAGCTATTACTTTAGTATTAGCATGGCAACCTGCTTCGAATGCTAAACAAACGTTTCTACTAAGTCAAAAGCTTTTGAATAAAACAACGCATGGATTTAACTTATGAAAAAACAGGATTTCGACCCCATCGAAAGCTTACCCTTTGACACCAAAGCTTCCGCCTATCTTCCAATCCACTATGTATCTTTCAGGAGATAATATGTGTATTGGTTTCAATTATGATGGTTTCAACCGTGATGGTTTTGACTATGATGGGGCGGAATCAACGGAGTCAAAAGGTGCTTTCCATTAAAGGTGAAACACCTTTTCCAGGCTTAATTATAGTAATTTTAAGTAATTTATTTTTAACAACTTGCCTTGTCGTAAAACACTGATTGGCTACCATAAAATTTTCAATTACTTTTCTTCTAAAAACTGCTGGATTTATTCACATCCTATATTAAAGGATTTAAACGTCATAACCTTTCCAAATAGCCTAAATCCGACATTTGGAAAAAAAGCCCATCTTTCAAAATAATTTTTTTCCCTTAGTAAATCAATATGGAAAAATCCTCAAAAATCATAGAAATTTAATTTAATCATGTAATCAAACATATTAAAATTTTAGACCCAATTTCTTTCTAAAATTCACAAAATAAATATTTAACCCAATCTATCATATTTTCCATTAAAATTTCGTAATAAAATTTCCATAGCTTTGGAAAGTTCTAAAAATTAAAACCCATCTCCAAAATTATGTTTACTTGATATAAATTTTTTCCATGGCATCTCAAAATAACTATCTCATGATTTTACCCTTAAAACTGTACGAATTATATAAATACATACATACATACTTACATACATACATATATATATATATATATGGTAATTGTTTAAATCAACCAAGTCATAATTTAAGCATATCATCATACAAAATTTCACAGAAATGAAATAAGACATAAATCCAAAATTATAGGATTATGGAAACCAAAAGGAAAAGGAATAAATTATTATTTACCTTAGATTTGATAAGGAACTTGAGATATGTTGTTGATAATCCTTCCTAGCGTTATCTTTGGCTTTAGATTAAAAATTTCTTCTTCTTCTCTACGGTAATGGCCGACTCTATTAGGGTTTTGTGTTTATTTTAATTTGAGAAAATTAAATGAATGTGAATGGATAAAATGAGAAGTTATAGCCGTGTATAATTAATTGCTTAATTTACTAATATGCACATATGTAGTTTAACTAACCAATAAGCCAATTTAATGCCCGTTTATCTTATTATTAAGCATGGCCCAATAAAATTTATTCGAATCTCGGTCTCCTTATCATGATTATTTTTATTTAACATATCTAATTAAATCTCAAGAAAATTTTATAAAAATTAGGGATGTTACAATAGGGAAAAGGAAGTCCATGCGCGACAGAGTCAGAAAACGAAGTTCTTTCGTATGAAGGGTGCTTAGAAAGGTGGAGCTGTGAATAAAAAAATTCAAAGGTTTTTTCTTCTTGTGCGATAAAAAGGTACATTTTGGTAATGAATAACATATTGGAAAAGAGAAGGAAGTGATCGAAATGAAGAATTTTAGATGCTTCAACTGTGATAAAATTGGTCATTACAAGAACCAGTGCAAAGAGCCTATTAAGGATGGAAAGGGCAAGGTGTATGCATCGGAGCTAGCTGTCTTGAGGACAACAGCAGACGAAAAAGGAAAAGCTATGTTAGGAGGTACGCTTCAGATTCATGGTATGTCGGTCAATGTTCTGTTTGATACTAGTGCATCGCATTCTTTTATATCATGTTGTTTGGTAGATATACTTAACCTAGAACCTAATACTTAGTTACTTCCTTAAGGGTTGCAAATTCGATAGGTGGGTGTGCGACACTTGGGATAAAGTGTGGTCACTTAGAGTTTGATTTGCTAGGTCATACCTTTATTTGCAGTTTTCATGTATTTGACTTTGTAGGGTTTGGAATTATTTTGGGTATGGATTGGTTATGTAAGTACGATTCTAGAGTATTTTGTCATGATAGGAAATTATCACTTAGACACCCTGGCTATACTTATCAGATTGTATATACCATAGAAAGCCCTAGTTGTGAGGTGGATGCTTTGTTGGGTATTATGGAGTTAGAGGACTAGATGAATCGAGTTTCGTGGTTAGATAATTCGCAGATGAGTTCGAGTCGGTAGTAGGATTGCCACCGAAATGAGCCATTGGGTTTTAGATAGATTTGGTGCTTGGAATAGAACTAGTGAGTAGGCTACCAAATAGGATAACACGTACAAAGATGAGGGAGCTGAAGGTGTAGTTGATGGATATGGAAGACAAGAGTTTTATAAGACCTAGTAGTTTTCTTTGGGAAACATCCGTAGTGTTTGCTAAGAAACTGAAAGAATCATTGAGATTCTGTATCGATTATCATAAGATGAATGAGAAGACGATAAAGAATCGATATCCGTTGCCTAGAATTAACGATTTGTTTGACCAGTTGAGTGAAGCCAAGGAATTCTCCCAATTGGATTTAGCAACATGTTTTCATCAGTTTAGAGTAGTAGAGGATAACATACCTTTGATAATGTTTAGAACTAGAAATGGATCGTATAAATGGTTAGTGATGCCATTCGGACTAACTAGTGCGCTAGCATTTTTTATGGATTTGATGAATCGATTTTTTTTTAGAGCACATGGATAGGTTCATGTTAGTTTTCATAGATGATATTTTTATATACTCTAGAGATGAAAGGGAGCATGAGTTCTCTTAAATTGGTGCTTGAGAAACTAAGGAAGCATCAGTTGAAGGCGAAGTTTTCAAAGTTTCATTTCTGCAAGAAGGAAGTGAAGTTTCTTGGACATGTAGTCTCATAGAAAGTGTTATCTATAGATCCAACTAAGATTGAAGCAGCGAAAAATTGGAAGAGACGCTAGACAGTGACTAAGATAAAGAGTTTTCTTGGGTTGGCTGGATATTATGGGAGGTTCATTAAAGATTTTTTGTGGATAGCAGCATCGATAACCAAGCTAACGTGAAAGGATGTGAAGTTTGTGTGGACCGATAAGTGTGGGGAAGCATTCCAGAGCTTGAAACACTTAGTAAGCCATGCACCTATATTGGTTGTTCCAAAGGGAAATCAGCATCTGGTAGTTTATACAGATTCGTGTGGAACTGGGTTAGGAACTATGTTAATGTGGAGTGGTGAAGTGATTTCCTATGCTTCTTGACAGCTTAGACCGCACGAGGATAGATATCCTACGCATGATTTGGAATTGGCTGCAGTGATATTTGCGTTTAGGGTATGGTGACATTACCTTTTGGGAGAGAGGTTTGAGCTATATATGTATCCTAATCCATTGAAGTATTTGTTCTCTCAGAAGGAGCTGAACATATGACAACAAAGATGGCTATAGTTTAGTGCTTCTTATGATTTTGGTATTGAGTACACAGCAGGGAAAGTTAATAAGGTTGCAGATGCGCTTAGAAGAAAGCATCAGAATGAAATGTTGGCAATGATAGCCGAGTGGAAAGATTTGAAAGCGTTGTCGACTCTTATAGAGATCTAAGCTGGGTCTAGCGATGAAACTGTTCTGTTATCTTGTTTAGACGTTAGATTAGTAATGATCAAAAAGATTGCTTCTAAACAGGAGGAGGATCCGTTATTAGTTGAACAGATAAGGAAGTTAAAGGAAGGAACGAGGAGCGATGACATGAAGGATTTTAGTCTTCACCAGCACAGGTGGTTGAGAAAGAAAGGTAGGTTATGTGTTCCAACTGTGGGAGACATAAGGAAAGAAGTTTTGGAGCAATGCCATCATCTGAAGTTTACTATTCATCCGAGAGGAACTAAGATGTATCAGAACATGAAGAGGAGTTTCTTCTAGGAAGGTATGAAGAGAGATGTTGGCTTTTGGGTAAAGCATTGTCTAAACTACCAATAGGTAAAAGTCGAACATCAGAAGCCAAATGGGTTGCTTCTGCCACTAGATATTCCAATATGGAAATGGGATTCTATTTCTACGGATTTTATAGACGGGTTGCCAAGATCTATATTGGAAATGAAAGTATGTGGGTCATAGTGGATAGATTAACCGAGAGTGCCCATCTCATTCAGTTAAGTCAATAGGAAGGCACCTGTTCTGGCTAAGTTATTTATGTAGAATGTTGTTAGACCGCATGTAATTCCTAGTTATATAATAAGTGATAGAGATTCCTTGTTCACTAGTGAGTTTAGGAAGAGTCTATATGAGATTTTAGGAACCGAGCTCAAGATGAGTACCGCTTACCATCCACAGGCCAATGGGAAAACGAAAAGAGTCAACAAAGTTCTGGAGGATTTGTTACAAGCTTGTGTGTTAGATTTTGGGGGATCATGGGAAGACCATCTGTACTTAGTCGAGCTTTCGTATAACAACAGTTAGCAGACTAGTATAGGGATGGCACTGTTTGATGCTTTGTATGAGAGACCATGCAAATCTCCCATTTGTTGGTTAGAGACCGGGATTAGGTTGGTTCTTGGTCCAAATTAGGTTAGAGAAACCATAGAGAAGATTGAGTTGATTCGACCTTGAATAAAGGATGCTCAATCTAGGCAAAAGAGTTATGTAGACAGAAGACAGAAAGACTTAGAGTTCTTGGTTGGAGATCATGTGTTTTTTATGGTATCAATGATGAAGGATGTGATTAGATTCGGGGAATTAGGAAAGTTGGCGCTGAGATTCGTAGGACCATTTCTTGTTGTAGAGAGGATCGCCAAATTCGCATATAAAGTAGAGTTACCAAATAGTTTGGCAGCAGTCCATGATGTTTGCCATGTTTCTCATCTAAGGAAGCGTGTCAGGGATCCGAAGTCTGTTATAGCACTGACTGTGTTAGATGACTTGTTAGTAGAACTAGGCTTGATTATAGTTAGAATGCCAGTTCAGATAGTTGCGAGAGAAGATAAGAGGCTTAGAAACAAGATATTCATATTAGTGAAAGTCCAAGGGAGTGACGCTGAGAGAGACTGTACTTGGTAGACTGAGAGTAGCATTAGAGATGCTTATCCTTATTTGTTTGATGGTATGTTTTATCTTTATGATTAATTTGTTGAGTGTCTTATCTTAATTTCTAGGATAAAATTCTTTAATGGTATTTAATTAGCTAAATAAAATAAAATAATGTGATGATTAGGGGATTGAGATTTGTGATTAATAAGGGTAGTCGTGCCATGTAAGCAAATGAACTTATATGTGTAAAAATAAAATAAATTAGGCAAATAGGTGAGGGGAAAAGTTGGAATAAGAGTATTCTAATACCCTAGACCCTTAGGAATTCATTTCATATGTTCATTTGCGATACCAAACTAAAATAGAGGCTGGCCACCATTAGCAAGAACAAGAGAAAGAAAAGCTAAAGAAAGAAGATTTATTAATTCAAATCCATTCAAATCTCAAATTCTTTAATCTCAAAGCTAAGGTGAATAATGACTACATCTCATATTTAGGTTAAACCCGATTTATCTTGCAAAGTGTTGCCATGTTTTGAATGATAAAATGGGTATATATATATATATATATATATATATATATATATATATATGCTTGTTGATGATTTACGATAACTCATATAGATTTAATGATATGTTTTGATGTAAAAACCCTGTTAGAAGACATCCAAATTTCTTGCAATTTTAGATTTAGATCAGAAATGGTATTTTAGAGATGGGTTTCAATTTTCATAATTTCCTGAATTTGTGTAGATTTAATATTAATTTTCAAGTCATGAAAATTATTATTTGGGTTTAAAATAATTTACGGCTAAATTATTTATGTTTTGGGTCTGAAATTAATATATGTTAGAAAAAAATTAAAAATGATTTTATGGAATTTTTGTAGACTTTTTCTAAGTGACCTAATAGAAATATAAAATTATTTAAGGAATGGGACATAAAGGTTTTATATGTTTATAAAAGGAGAAGGGTTATTTGTAAATTATTTAACTTGTTTATTTTTGAATTTTTGGTAGTACTTTTAAAAAAGAAAATTAACAACCAATAATATTTCGACAAACAAGGCAGATTAGTCGAAAAGAATTACTTTATGAAGTAAAATTCAGTTTTTACATGCATTTTTCATGTTTCGCCACTTTCGGCACCATGCTTTCGACCCAGTACTCCCACCTCCATCACCATCGAAACCAATGAGCATTGTATCAAATCTTGGTACGTAGCGAATTGGATAAAGGAGGAAGGTATGAAGTCGAAACAATGGGCTCCGAAGGAGGTCCAAACCTTACTTAGCTTTCAAATGAAAAACGTGCCTGCTTTTCTTTCGAAAGGGATACTTTCAATTTGGTTCGCTTTTGGCTAGGCCAAATGATATTAAAGGAATTGTTTCTAAGAGGTTATGCCTTTGTTCTTAAGTAAATGCTTTCATCGAGATCGAAACCCCTTTGTTGTCGCTTTCTATCGTTCGAAGCGATGCCTTCGAAAGTGCTATTTTTTTTAAAACCCAAGCCACTTCTCCGATTCTTTCGAAAGGTTGGCTTCGACACCGTCGCTTCTTTATTTAGGAAATGCTTTCGAAAGAGCGCTTTCCACTTATATGTTTTATGACCCTTTTGCTGTGTTAAAGGTAGAACCCAAAGGTTTCGAAAGAGATAGCTTTAAATGGTTTCGAAAGGTTTTCCACATGTTTTACTTGAAACTGATTGCTTTTGAAAGGTTTGATGTTTTAATGCATTTGAAAGGCTTAAATGAAGGTTTCGAAGGGGTGATTCCCGATTGGTTTTGAAAGATTTAGAAGGATGATTTTCTAATGTTTTTGAAAGGCAATGTTTAAGTGTTTTAAAGATAGGATGTCTAAGGTTTTAAAAGCTTTCGAATGAAAGGTTTTTCATTGGTTTCGAAAGGTTTATATGAATGTTTCGAATGGAATGTTTTGGCCTTTCAGCCTAGGTTATAAAAAGGGTTTGCTTGGTTCCAAAAGAGGCGCTTTCAATGGTTTTGGAAGGGATACGTTCAAAGGATCCAAAGGTGTACTTTCAGCGGTTTAAATGTTTTTCATCAAAAAAAGATTTGTGTGAAGTATATATAACATGGCAAGGTGATTTTGAGTACTACATGGAATATATACATTTTCCTTATTTAAGTATGATTTAATGGTTTAAATCAATTTGAGAAGAAAAGGTTTTCAAGGAAAATTTAAGGGATGATTACCCTAAGTAAAATGACTCAGATATTTATATACCATATGGGACTGGTATAGTATCACGCCATATACATTAGCTATTACCCCCTAGCTAATTTAGTCCAAAATTCTAGTATGTAGGGCTTTGTCATAGGTAAGACTAAAATGATGTTACACACAAAAGGGAATATATTTGTATAGAGGTAGTTATTGGTGAGCCCGCAAAACCATTAGGATCGGTTGACCTAGAGAAATTAAATTAAGGATAGACCATCCAGAAGAGAAGTATCTAACAAATGTTAGATTATTTTTTTATATTGTCTGGTAGGCCCGAGTAAGACAAAGGTCAGTAGCTAGCCAAACAAAACTATAATGTTCGGACAGATGGTACATTTTTCACATGATATGTATGTTTACATGATAATGCTTTACAGTTTTAACCAGTTTTGGTTGTAGGATTATGATTTGCAAAAGATATATTTCAAAAGGATATTAGTGAGAGGAAACACATTCCACTAAGCGGCGTGCTCTCACTTAATATCAAATAACCGAGATGTATAGTATTATTCATACCAGGCTTTATGTCTGACTCGAAGTTTATGTTTTCCCCCTTAAATTCTTGGGTGTTCAAAATTGATTTGAGTAGGCTTAGGGTTAAGGATTTTTAGGTTTTTAGTAATAAAGCTTTCGTAGGCAAGCAGGTGGCTGATGGACAGTTGTTTAGGAGTTACTATTTTATTTTGTTTGATTCCGCTGTGTTGTATTAAGTTAATTATGGCTACTTAGTACTCTGGTCATCCAAGGGGGCATCTTCATATGTCTCTCTTGGCATATTTTGTATTGGGAAACGTTTAGGATTATGTAATTTGAATATGAAATCTTGTTTTGAAATGTGACCAGAAAAATGTTTTTAATCTGTGATGTTTTTGTTTCATATTTGCTTCTAATATTATGGATACCAGTAATGTTACCGTATTTGATCATCAGATGTTAATACTATAGATGACTGCAGCATTCGTAGATTTTTTGCTTCAGGCCTCTAGATAGGGGACGTCACAAGCAGACTTGTGAGTGGTGATGTAAGGACAAAGTGCAATAGGAAGTTCATCCACCGACTTGCCTCTAGCCTTCTCCAAACACTTCTTTAGAATTGACTTGATGATTTTATTTACATCTTCAACCTGTCCATTTGCCTGAGGACGAGCGACTGCTACAAATCTCTTTTCAATACGATTTCTTTGACAAAAGTCTTTAAATTCAGCATTATCGACTTGAATCAAATATCAGTTACAACAGTCCATGGAAGACCGAAATGGCATATGATGTTTCGAACGATGAAGTTGATTACTTTCTTCATTGTGATCGTAGCTGAAGGTTCCGCCTCGGCCCATTTGGTGAAGTAATCAACTACCACAATAGCATAGTTCACGCCACATTATAGAGATCGGTATTGAACCGATAATGTCTATACCCCGCATGCCAAACGACCATGGGCTAACCATTTTCATGATTTCTGTTGGCGGAGCTATTAGGACTTTTGCATATATCTGGCATTTGTCACATCGTCTTACATAACCAGCGGTGTCCCGATTTTCGGTTGGCCAATAATACCCATAACGGAGTATCTTCTTTGCTAGAGTTTTCCCCCCAGTGTGATCACCACATTCTCCTTCATGAACTTCTTTTAAAACATGCTTTATCTCATCATGAGCGATACACCGGAGTAGAGAGACTGAGAAACCTCTCTTGTACATGACACCGTCTTACATAGTATATCGTAAAGCTTTGTGAAGGACCTATTGCTTTTCGTTTCTTTTATCAGGCAGGACTCCGTGTAATAAATAGTGTTCATTTAGAGTAATCCACGATTCCCTTTCAGAGTCCGCCTCCAATATTTGATCGATTTCCATCATGATTATACTTGGGGTATCCAATACTTCGACCAAAATCAAACCCATTGATGTGCATCGCCGACGCTAGCGAACTTTGCCAACGAATTAGCCTCTCTGTTTTGATAGCATGGAATATGTAAAGTATCATAGTATTCAAATTCTATCAAAAACTCTTATACTCTGGTAAGATATGGGGCAAGCCATTTTCCCTTTGCCTGAAAGTCTCTTCTAACTTGATACACCACAAATAGCGAATCACAAAAGATTTCGAGAGATATAACTCCAAGTTCTTTAGCGAGTTTAAGTCCAGCAATCAAAGCTTTATACTTAGCCTCATAGTTTAATGCTGGGAAATCAAGCATCAAAGCATGGAAAATCGATTGGGTTTCAGGAGTTACAAGTACAATCCCAGCTCAAGAACAATGATTATTAGATGTTCCATCAGTATATAATTTCCATCGTACTATAGGGATTTCACTTCCTTCTGGAAGATCATCTTGCATAGTAATTTTTCTATAAAGTCCGCCAAAGCCTATCCCTGGATAGCTCTATGAGGGAGATAAGTAATGTCGAATTGGCCGAACTCAATGTTCCGTTTGAGTAACCTTCCAAACATCTTAGGTCACTGTAGGACCAATCATAACCGTTGTCGGTGTATATATTGATCGTATGTGCCTGGAAACACGAATAAAGCTTCCCTGATGCAATTAGCAAGCAATACGCCAATTTCTCTATTTTTGAATAGTTCCTTTCTACTCCTGTTAATCATTTATTGACATAATATACCGACTTCTAGATCCGGTTCTCCTCACGAAGTAAGGAGGCACTTATAGCGTTTGTTGATATAGCCAAATAAATGTACTACTCCTCATTATCTACCGGCTTTGACAAGAGAGGGAGTCTCTCCAAATGATTACCAGAGCTTGAAACACGTCTTTACAATTCTACGTCCATTCAAAGTTTCTTTTTCCCTTTCTAATTGAATCAAAGAAAGGAATGCATTTGTCGATAGCTCTTGAGATAAAACAATTTAAAGCGCCAACTTTCCCATTCAGACTCTGCACTTGTTTAATGGTCCATGGCGCTTGGATGTCATGGATAGCTGAATCTTATCTAGATTAGCTTCTATTCCACAAGCATTGATAATAAAGCCCAAGAACTTTTCAGATGCAACACCAAATGAACACTTTAATGATTGATTTTTATTTTGTAATATCAGGGAATGTCAAACATTTCTGCTAAGTCTTTGATGTAGTCGCTTGATCGTCGTGACTTCACAAGCATATCATCCACAAACACTTCCATTGCTTTTCCAATCTAATCTTTAAACACCCAGTTAACTATCCGCTGATAAGTTGCTCTGGCATTATTCAATCCAAATGGTATTACTATGTAACAATATAGCCCAACATCAGTGACAAAACCGGTGTGCTCCATATCACGATATGCGTTGGGATTTGGTTATATCCTGAATACGCATCCATAAAAGATAGCAATTTATGTCCTGTAGTTGAATCAACCAGCTGATCAATCTTAGAAAGGGAAAACTGTCCTTAGGATACACTTTGTTTAAATCTGAGTAATCAATGCATGTTCTCCATTTTCCATTCGCCTTCTTCACAAGTACGGGATTAGATATCCATTCAGGATAGAGGGCATCGCTGAAAAACCCATTGACTTTTAGTTTATCCACCTCCTCTTTAAGAGTGGAAGATCTCATCGGATTCATGTCGCGTCTTTTTTGTTCACCGAAATATATTTAAGGTTAATGTTCAATGCATGGCTCGCAATGGAAGGCGAAATTCCACACATGTCGGAATGAGTCCAAGCGACTACATCTAGATTAGCTTGGTGAAAACCAGCGAGTTCTTTCATCATTGAGGGGCTAAGCTGTGACTCGATCCTCAGGACTTGTGATGGGTCGAAGTGGCTAACCGTGATATCAACCGTCAGCTCAACGGTGCATACGTGGTCTCTTTGGGCTCTTCTCTGTCATCTCTAGGATTTATATCCCTATAGAACCTACTGTGGTTCCCGAGCCAAGGCTCAGGCACCGATTATCAATCTTTGGTAGACTTGTGTTGGACAATCTTGTCCACACCCTTTCCATTTCTTTGCGCTGAACTTCCCTTAACTTAGCTAAATAACAGGCACATCCAATCTCGATCGCCCTGAACATCTCCTACACGATTATCCGTCGGAAAGTACAAAGTTAAACACCATAGGGGAAGAGCTGCCCGGAATTCAACGAGGGCCGGTTGGTGTAGAAAAATATTGTACGGAGAGTCAACATCCAAAACAATAGACAATAAGATTCGCACTTTCCTTTGTCCACCTTCTCCCAATTCAAATTGTAATTCCATGTATCCAACAGCCTCGATCGCTGCACCATTAAAACCATGAATACGAGCTTTAAATGGTTTTAATATTTTGGATTCCATACTCATCTAATCATATACCTTTTTGAAGATTATATTCATCAAACTTCCACAATAAATCAAAATCCTTCTCAATAACTGTAACATCCTCTAACTTGAAGGCCCTAAACTAATGGCCAGGGATTTTGCAGTCATCTATAGTTATTAATCATAAATGACCAAATATGACGGTGCTAGACACAATTATACATAGGTCACAAGAATATGGAGAATTTTAAGAATTCAAAAACATGTTTCCACATTCCATTCAAAAAATTTCATGTTCATTACAATATCCTAAAAACGTTAACCGTGTTATGCAAAATATAATTATTACACATACGCCAAGAGCAACGTATGAAGTTGCCTCCTTGGTTGATCAAAATTAAGTAAGGCTAATAAATCTGCCTTTATAAACAAAATAAACATCAGAAAAGAAATAACTCAAAATAAATAACTGCCTCTTGCACGCCTCTGGAAGCTTTATTTATCTAAGAATAGTACTTCAAAATCTTAAATCTCAAACTACTCAAAATCAATAGAGTACCCAAGAGTTTAAGGGGAAAACAAAAACTTCGAGTCAAACATAAAGCCTAGTACGAACAATAATAATATAAAATCTCAATCCTTTTAGATATCTAGTGAGACCACTCCGCTTAGCGGAATGGATTTTCCCTTCACTATTTTCCCAAAACCTTTATAAAATCATATACTGTGCTCCTACGTCCACAATGGTTAAAAAGATACATTTCAAAATGTTATGATGATATGCATACATGTAAACATTTTGAATTTCCCATCTCCATTTTAATTTGACATCTTGTCATAATTGTAGTTTCTAGGGTCACTATTTGCCTATTAGTTTTCATGGGTTTACTAATAAACTTTTTGTACTTCATGGACACCCTGTCCTATTCATAGTTTTCATGGGATCACTAAGATCCCATAGGCTTCTGCCAATTAGATTAATTGATTCATGGGTCCTCTTGAACCTATTAGTCATTTCATTTACTAATCCCCTTATCCTAGTTTTCATGGGTTGACGAGGAACCTATGGATTTATCGAGTAACTTACCTCTCGTCTTAGTTTTCATGGGTATATTAGGAACCTACTGATACTTCCGTTAACCTTTTTCTTATCCTAGTTTTCATGGGTTGACTAGGAACCTATTGATTGATGTCAATTCTTAATACGGACATAGTTTTCATGGGTCCACTACAAACTAATTAGCCCCTGCCAACCTACCTTAATATATAATTTTCATGGGTTTACTATAAACCTGTTGGTTACCTCCAATATACATAATCATAGTTTTCAATGGTTTACTATGAAGCTATCTACCAAACAACTTCAAGGTTTAGGCTTCCTTTATTTTGGTCTCCCTGACTCGCTGGATGCAATTCTACTCATTTAGGAGTTTAATCAATTTATATTCACTACTAGGTTAACCTAGCTGGTTCTCCTACTACCCCTTTATCCCTAAAATATAATTATGAGTTCTTTATCATGTGAATATATTCATATTTGAAGAAGCAAAAATAACATTTAACAATACCACTCCTATGGATTTAAGATCCTTGAAATACTTTTCATATAAATCATAGTTAATCCCTTCAACTTATTTTTATCAAGGCAATACTTCTTCAAATATAAATACTTAAAATCATTACAAAACTCCTTATATAAGCCATGGGTTTTTTAAAAAAAAATTGATTTTGGGTATTTAAAACCTTTCGACACCTTTGAAAAGTTTGCTTTCGACCTTATAGAATGACCTCCTTCGAAAGCTTGAAAATCCATCTTTAAAACATTAGGCTCCTACCTTTCGAACACTTTAAAACATCCCTTTCGAAACCTTTTGACCTTGTTAAAGTATTTTCATATAAGTGCAGAAGCATAGCTATAAAACCATTTAAAGCACTCTTTCGAAACCAACGAAGGCTACCCTTCGAAACCATTGAAAGCCCCTCTTTCGAAAGCATTGGGTTTATACTTAAAACATCATTTTGGGTCAAAGTGAGCATAGGCGAAAGCGTCTCTTTCGAAACCATTCTTTATTTTGAAAAGAATTGGGGAAGCCTAATGTCGAAACCATCATTTTGAAACTATTAAAGCATCTGTGTAAAACAATTGAGGTTAGCTTCGAAATCCCTTTCGAAACCATTGCCTTCAAAAACCCTAACCCTTTCCGAAAGCATTAGGAAGTTGCTTGTTATTATAAAAACAAATGAATCTTTCAACAATATAGATGTCTTCAATACCATCGGAAGGTCATCAATTCTCAGAAGGTTTCGACTCGGTAGAAACCACACCTTCCGAAAGCTTTAAACAAAACCTAAGTAACTCCTTTGAAAGCTACTTTTTTAAAACAAAGGCGGCAACTCTCTTTCGAAAGGTTCTTCTGAATTACCTTTCACAACCATAGGTTTTGACTAAGCCGAAACCCCATTATAAATAGGCAAGCACTTTTCTTTCAAAACCAAATAAAACAAAGGAACCAACCCCATTGAAAGCGACCTTTCGACACCCTACCTTCTGTCTTTCTCCAATCCACTACGTATCATCTAAATGATACCATGTTTATTGGTTCTCTTTTTCTACCTAGAAGGTTTCGACTAGGTTGGAGGCAGAGCTCTATGTTGAAAGGACCTTCTAAAGAAGGATGAATCCCTTTTTCTGAGAAAATGACTGTTTTTAACAAATAAAGTAAACTTTTTGTAACAAATTTGCCTACTTGTAAACATTTGATCAGTTATCTTAAACTTTTAAATTATATAGCTAATATTTGCCGCATTTTCTCATATCAAAAAACATAATAACTTTTAACAATTAAGCCCTTCCTTTTAATGAAAACAATTAAATTATTTAGGCCGTCCTTCCAAAATAATTTAATTTTCATGCTAAATCACTTAGTAAAAATCCCCAAAAATTCCAAAAATTTACTTCAATCATGTTATCTAACACATCAAAATTCCAGACCCAAATTCTTAATATATTTTCCAAAATAAATTTGTAAACCCAAATAACCATATTTTCCTTTGAAAATTCATAACTAATTCTCCACATTTAGAGAAATTAAATAAAAATCCTACTCCAAAATTATGTTTTCCATAACAAACAATATTCCCATGGAATTAAGAAATCATTAAATCTTGGTTTTACCCTCAAATCTTACATATCTCCTTTTAATCCATCATGTTTAAGCCAAATAAATCATAAATCAGGCATATCATCGTTCAGTATATCTAAAACGAATTTATTCCTTAAATCTGATACCATATAATTACATAAACCAAAATAAAGAAGTAATAATTATTATTCACCTTATACTGGATAAGGAAATTGAAGATTGATTAAGATCGATTTCTTTTAACTTGAATCCTAAGGTTTACTTTGATTTTCTCTTCTTTGCTATCTCCTTAATGGCCGACTCCTTCCTTCTTACGGTTATAATTTTGATTGTGATAAAAATGAACGTGTATGGCTATAGGGAAGTAGTATTAGGATGGGAAATATCTATGGCTAATTACCTTAATGCCCTTATGTTTAATTAGCTAACAATTATCCATTTATACACTCATTCATTTTAATTAAGCATGACCGCTACATGTTTATTAGTAAACCTCAATTTCCTCATCTACATTATTTTATTTAATTTATTCTAATTAAATCTCCTGAATGATGTTAATAAAAATTATGGGTGTTACAGGATCCACTCCTTCAAAAATTTCATCCTAGAAATTCAGTAAGGACTAAATACTAAACATAGCAATCATCTGTAACAACTCCTAACAACCATGCTAATCTAACTGACTAGCTACTATCTATAAAAAATCTAATATAGACATGCCCTTAAAGCAGATCAGGATAAGTATCTCTAATCCTGTCCTCTGTCTCCCAAGTACAGTTCTCGTTGTCCCTCCACTGATTTACCAACCTTACTATCTTGGTCCGCAATCTTATGTCATCTCTCGCTACAACCCGAATTGGTTGTCTAACAAAAGTCGAATCAGGCTCTACTACCAAGTCCTCATACTCCGTCTGAGGAATAGTAGCCTCTAGATCATGCATGTACTTGCAAAGGTGAGACACATGAAACACATTATGGACACCTTCCATACTGCTCAGCAAATCTACCCTATAAAGAAGCTTTCCAATCCTTTCTAAAATCTAGAATGGTCCAACATATCTCGGGGCCATCTTTCCCGACTTTCCAAACTATACTACACCTTTCATTGGTAATACTTTAATGAAAACCCAGTCTTCCACTGAGAACTCTGGGTCTTTATGCCTCTTATCTACGTAACTCTTCTGCCTGGATTGAGCTTCCTTCATCCGTCCTCGGATTAACTCAATCTTTTCTAACGCCTTTCTAACTAATTCAGGACCTAAGACCAATCTATCTCCTATATCTAACCAACGTGTTGGCGATTTGCATGGCCTTCCATACAACGCTTCAAAAGGAATCATTCCTATGCTAGTAGGATAACTATTATTATAGAAAAACTCAATCAAATATAGATGGTCCTCCCAAGATCCACCAAAGTCCAATACACAAGCTCTTAATAGATCCTCGAGTACTTTATTGACTCTCTCTGTCTACATATCCGCCTTTGGGTGATAAGTTGTACTTATCTTGAGCTCAGTACCCAAAACCTCTTGTAGACTCTTCCAAAATTTGCTAGTGAATAATGCATCTCTATCGATAACTATGCTACTAGGAATCCCACGAAGTCTAACTATGTTTCATGAACAACTTTGCCAAGCCAGGTACCGTCCTGGTCGACTTTACTAGAACGAAATGGGCACTCTTGGTCCACCCGTCCACAATAACTCATATACTCTCATTTCCTCTCCTTGACCTTGGCAACCAATCTATAAAATCCATGGATATCGAGTCCCATTTCCATATTAGAATCTCTTAATGTTGAAGTAACCCACTCGACTTCTGATGTTTGGCCTTTACTTGTTGATAGTTTACAAAATAGCTAACCCATAAGCCAACATCCCTCCTCATGCCTTCCCAATAGAAGCTCCTCATTATATCTTGATACATCTTGGTCCCTCTAGGATGAATCGTAAAATAGGATCGATAACATTCTTCTAGAACTTCTCCCCTTAAGTTCTCTGTATTAGATACACATAACCATCCCTTCCTTCTCAACTATCCTCTTTTCTCAAGAATATAATCCTTTAGGTTATCAATCTCTAATCCTACCTCAAGTATTCTTATCCTCTCGGCTAAATCTGGATCTTCCCTTTGCTTAGAAGCTATCCTCTCGATCAGCACTGGTCGAACTTCTAAACAAGACAACATGGTAGTGCCCTAACTAGAACTAGTAGTAGACCAAAACTACACACCACAACTGGACATGGCTTTTAAATCCTTCCATTCTGCCAACTTTTCTAACACCACATTCTTATGTTTCATACTGAGAGCATCTGCTACCTTATTTCCTTTCCCGGGAGTATACTCTATACGAAAATTATAAGCAACCAAAAACTCCAACCATCTCTCCTGTCTCATATTAAACTCAATCTGAGAGAATAAATACTTTAATGACTTATGATTGGTATACAACTCAAATTTCTCCCCTAAGAGATAACGCCTTCAAATCTTCAAGGCAAATATCACTGCACTCAACTCCAAGTCATGAGTAGGACATCTTACTTCATGCCGTCTAAGCTGCCTAGATGCGTAGGTAATAACTTTACCCTTCTACATCAGCACTGCTCCCAATCCAGTTCCACATGCATAAGTGTATACTTTCAACCCTTGGTTACCATCTGGAACTAATAGCACTAGTGCATTGGTCAAAAAATGCTTTAACCTAAGGAACCCTTCCTCACATTTGTCGAACTAAACAAACATCAAATCTTTCCTGGTCAATTTAGTCAAAGGTGCAGCTATCCACGAGAAATCCTTAATGAATCTTCGCTAATAGCTAGAAAGTCCAAGAAAACTTCTGATCTCGGTTACCGTCTTTGGCCCTTTCCAATTATTGACAGCTTCGATCTTAATTCGATCAACTGACAATCCTTCCTCAAAAACCACATGACCAAGAAACTTAACTTCTTTCTTCCAAAAATGGCGTTTGAAAAACTTCGCCTTAAGCTGATTCTACCTCAACATCTCAAAGCACCAGTCTAAGATGAATCTTATGCTCTCTTTCATCTTTCGAGTGCACTAAAATATCATCAATGAATACCAACACGAACCTATCCATGTGCTCTCAAAAAACTCGATTCATCAAATCAGTGAAGAAAGCAGGTGCATTCTTCAATTCAAATGGCATCACCAACCATGCATATGAACCATACCCTATCCGAAATTTGTCAAAGGAATACTATCCTACACCACTCTTAACTGATGAAACCCCATTGCTAAATATAGTTGGGAGAAAACTCTGGCTGCACTCAACTAATCCAAAAGATCATCAATTCTCGATGGAGGGTACCTATTCTTGATCGTCCTTTCATTCGACTTATGATAGTCGATGCACATCATTAACGACCCAACTGGTTTCTTCATGAACAACATAGACGCTTCCCAAGACGAACTGTTTGGTCTGATAAAATCCTTCCTTCAAGATCCACTAGCTACACCTTCAATTCCTTTATCTCTTTCGATGTCATCCTGTTAGGTGGTCTACCGATAGGTTCAGCTCTTGGTACAAGATCCATCTGAAACTCAATAGCTCATTTTGTTGGAAGTCTTGTGACTGGCTCAAAAATATCTACAGACTCTCTTTCCACTTGAACCTAACTTAACTCTTCTCCAACGTCCATGACACCTACCTAAGCATGTACACTCTTATAGGAATTCTCGGCTTAGAAGATGATTCGGTTATGACTATCTGGGTGCCTCAATGATATTTCCCTATCCTGGCAAAATATCCGCCTCATACTTACCCAACCAATCCATACCCAAATTGATCCCAAAATCTAAGAAATCAAAAACATACAAATTGTATGCAAACTTATGACTTAACAAATCAAGTTCTAGCTGGTCACATCTCATCCCTAGAGTTGCATACCCTCCTATTGGAGTCACAATCCTTAAGGAATTAACAAAGGTAAGTGGGTTCTATGCGTAACCTGTCAACTAAATATTCTGATAAAAATGAATGTGATGTATCGGTATCAAATAGTATCCTAACTGGTATACTCTGAGTCAAAAGTGTACCTTCCATCGCAGGTTTTCCTTTCTCTGCTGTAGTAGGCCTAGAAGAAGATGTTGGTCAAATAGTAAAAACCTTCCCCTTGTCCACCCTTACTGGCTTGGGACATTGGTTCTTGTAATGTCCAACTTGGTCACAGTTGAAGCATTTCACATTCTTCTTCTCTACAGGCTTCTTCCATTTGCCTGTCTGGCACTCGTGAGCATAATGACCCTTCATATCACACTTGAAGTACACCAAATTAGCCTTTGCCTTCTTAGCGGCCTCCATTTTCTGGCTCCCTTCTTCTTAAAGAATTTACTTTTCGTTCCTTAGGGACCCTAGGAGTCAACTGACTTCTCCCTAGCAGATACAAAAAGCATCTCTTCATGGCGAATATCCATCTCCACCACCACATTATAGGGTTCTCTGCCATGGATCATAGTCATTCTAACTAGCTCTGGCCTTAGTCCACAAATGAACCTCTCGTTCCTTCTGATGTCAGTATTTATAGGGGCATATCCTTTTCAAGATAGCTCATCAAATCAAAAAACATACTCGATTACTAACATATCCCCCGGACAAGATCCATGAACTTCCTCATCAGCGCCGACATAGCAACATCGGATGAAACTCTTGCTTAAACCTCATTCTGAAATTTCCCTAAGTTGTTTCATCCTCCGGAACTCCGGCTGTCATATTATTCTACCATTGAAGCGCAAACCCTAGCAGCTGTGTAAAGGCTAGCCTTCTCTATTCTCCATCATCCAAGCCTAAATCAGTAAAAATCCCCTCACGCTTCAAAGGCCAATTCTCAACTTCAATAGAATCCTCTGTTCCAACAAACGTCTTTCCACCCAAACTAATGTAGTCCCTGCTCAGCCTAGCATAATTATATCCAAGTGGAACCACGAGATTAACTCCACCAACATTACCCGCAGCTCCTTCTTGCAAAAGATTGGCCAACAACTGATACACCATCCCCGCATCTGCTAGCGGGTTTTCAGCACCTACATTGGCTTCAGCATTTTGCTTAGCATTAGCCTGTCGACCTTAGTTTCTTCTAGTATTAGGTCGAGCACTTCTGTTGGTTGTGGTGCTTCCCCCACCTGTATTTCCTCTTTTGTTTCCTGCTTCCATATCCTCTTTCTTGTAAATCTGCATATGAGCCTTAGTAAGATATAGAAGAACGGTCTAAGAGGGAGGGAAATTCGTACTTAGATATATACCTATATATCAAATACAAGTACGTTACTACAGTGTTAACGCAACCCCGATCATATTTTCAAATTCATTAGATTATGTTTGAAAAAGCTTTTAGATTTAACTTTTCTTTTAAAGTTTCATAAACCTATGGTCGGATACTAACTTGTAACATCCCCTACTTAGAGGCCCAAAACTAATGGCTACGGATGCTGCAGTCATCCATAGTTATTAATCCTCGGTGGCCAAATATGGAAGTGCTAGATATATTAATACACAGATCACAAGAATATAGAAAATTTTAACAATTCAAAAACATGTTTCCACGTTCAATTCAAAACATTTCATGTTCATTACATAATCCCAAATAAGTTAACCACGTTTAGCAAAATATAACTATTACACATACACTAAGAGTGACACATGAAGATGCTCCCTTGGTTGATCAGAGTATATAGTAAGGCTAATAAATCTACATTTACAAACGAAATACACATCGAAAAAGAAATAACTCTAAATAAATAACTGCCTTCTGCACGCCTTCGGAAGCTTTATTCATCTAAGAAGAAAACCTAAAAAACTCAAATTTCAAACAACTCAAAATGAATTGAGTACCTGAGAGTTTATAGGGAAAACAAAAACTTCGAGTCGGACATAAAGCCTGGTATGAATAATAATATAACATCTCAATCCTTTAAGATATCTAGTGAGACCACGCCGCTTAGCGGAATGGATTTTCCTCTCACTAATATCCAAAAACCATTACAAAACCATATACTGTGCTCCCGCATCCACAGTGGTTAAAAACATAGATTTCAAAATGTGATGATATGTATACATGTAAATATTTTGAATTTCCCATTCCCAGTTTAATTTGACATCCTGCCATAATTATGTTTCTAAGGTCCCTATTAAATTGTTAGTTTTCATGGGTTTACTAATAACCTTTTTGTAATTCATGGACCCCCTGTCCCATTCATAGTTTCATGGGGTCACTTAGAACCTATAGGCTCCTGCCAGTTAACTTAATTAATTCATGGGTCCTCCAGAACCTATTAGTCATTCCATTTAATAATCCCCTCATCCTAGTTTTCATGGGTTAACTAAGAATCTATGGATTTATCCAGTAACACACTTCTCATCCTAGTTTTCGTAGGATGAATAGGAACCTACTAATACTTCCATTAACCATCTTCTTATCCTAGTTTTCATAGGTTAACTAGAAAACTTTGACTGATGTCAATTCTTAATCCGAATATAGATTTCATGGGTTCACTACAAACCAATTAGCCTCTGCCAACCTACCTTAATACATCGTTTTCATGGGTATACTACGAACTTGTTGGTTACCCCCAATAAATACATAATCATAGTTTTCATGGGTTTCATATGAACCTATCTTCCAAACAACTTAAGATTTAGGCATCCTATATTTTGGTCTCCCTGACTCTCTGGATGAAATTCTACACATTTAGGAGTTTATTAATTTATATTCACTATTGGGCTAACCTTGTTGGTTCTCCTACCCCTTTATCCCCAAAATACAGTGATGGGTTCTTTTTCATGTGAATATATTCATATTTAAAGAAGCAAAAATAATAATTTAACAATACCACTCCTGTGGATTTAATTTCCTTGAAATACTTTTCTTATAAAACATAGTTAATCCCTTTAACTTATTTTTATCTAGGCAATACTACTTCAAATTTACTTACTTAAAGTCATTAAAAACTCCTTTATTTAAGCCAATGGTTTTTCCTTTAAAAATTCGAGATTTGGTTTTTAAAACCTTTCAACACCTTCAAAACCTTTTCTTTCGACGTCATAGAATGACCACCTTCGAAGGCATGAAAATTTATCTTTAAAACATTAGGCTCCTTCCTTTCAAATACATTAAAACATCCCTTTCTAAACCTTTCGAACGTATTGAAGTATATTCATATAAGTATAGAAGTAGGGCTCGAAACCATTTGAAAGTACTCTTTCAAAACCAATGAAGGCTACCCTTCGAAACCATTAAAAGCCGCTCTTTCGAAAGCATTAGGTTTATACATAAAACATCATGTTGGGTCAAAGTGAGTATAGATGAAAGCATATCTTTCGAAACCATTCTTTATTTCAAAATGAGTTGGGAAGCTTGATCGTGTCGAAACCATCCTTTCGAAGGCATTAAAACATCCAGGCAAAACAGTTGAAGGTTGGCTTCGAAACCCCCTTCGAAACCATTGCCTTCGAAATCTAACCCCTTTTTAAAGCATTAGGAAGTGGCTTGTACTTATAAACACAACTCAATCTTTCGAAAACACTGATATCTTCAATACCATCGGAAGGTCATCAATTCTCCGAAGGGGTTTCGACTTGGTCGAAACCACCCCTTTCGAAGCTTTAAAACAAACCTAAGTGAGTCCTTTGGAAGCTACTTCTTTGAAACAAAGGCGACAACTCTCTTTCGAAATACCATTCGTAACCATAGGTTTTGACTAACCCGAAACCCCTTTATAAATAGGCAAGCACTTTTCTTTCAAAACCAAATAAAACAAAGGAACCAACCCCTTCAAAAGTGACCTTTCGACACCCTACCTTCCACCTTTCTCCAATCCACTACGTACCATCTAAATGATACAACGTTTATTGGTTTTCATGTTTTGACCTAGAAGGTTTCTACTAGTTTGGAGGTGGTGCTCTGGGTCGAAAGGACCTTCTAAAGAAGACGTAACCCCATTTTCTAAGCAAATGACTGTTTTTACCAAACAAAGTAAACTTTTTGTAACAAACTGGCCTAGTTGTAAACATTTGATCGGCTATCTTAAACTTTTAAATTACATGGCTAACATTTGATGCATTTTCTCATATCAAAAACATAATAACTTTTAACAAATAAGCCATTCCTTTTAATGAAAATAATTAAATCATTTAGGTCCTCCTTGTAAAATAATTTAATTTCCTTACTAAATCACTTATTAAATATCCCCACAATTCCAGAAATTCATTCTAATCATGTTATCTAACATATCAAAATTCCAGACCCAAATTCTTAATATATTTTTAAAAATAAATTTATAAACCCAAATAACTACATTTTCCTTTGAAAATTCATTACTAATTCTCCATGGATTGAAAAATTATAAAAATTTGAAACCCAACTCCAAAATTACGTTTTCCATAACATATAATTTTCACATGGCATTTAAAAATCATTAAATCTTAGTTTCACCGTAAACCGTGCATATCTACTTCTAAACCATCATGTTGAAACCAAATAAATCATTAATCAAGCATACCATCATTCAATATATCATAAACGAATTTATCTCTTAAATTAATACCTTATGATTATACAAACACAAATAGAGATGTAATAATTATTATTCACTTTAGATTAGATAATGAAATTGAAGATTGATTGAGATCGATTTCTCCTAGCCTGAATCCTAAGCTTTACTTTGATTTTCTCTTCTAATCTATCTCCTTAATAGCCGACTCCTATCTTCTTACGGTTATGATTTTGATTGTGATAAAAATAAACGTGTATGGCTAAGGGGAAATAGTATATGGGTGGGAAATATGGCGGTTAATTACGATAATGCCCTTATGTTTAACCAGCTAACACTTATCCATTTATAAGCTTATTCATTTAAAATAAGCATGACCTCTACATGTTTATTAATCAACCTCAATCTCCTTATCTATATTATTCTATTTAATTTATTTTAATTGAATCTCTTGAACAATGTTAATAAAAATTAGGGCTGATACACAAAAGCAGGACCAATCATAGCTGAAATGACCATCAGGTCAATTTTTGGAGCCTCTACTTTGTTTGCATCCTTATTTCTAAATACGATATCATCTGCCGTGGTGCGCTGTGGTTTTGCCAGTGCTCCATCTTCCGTGTTCGAACAGCATTCCAAAATCTATATGCGTTATCGCGCTAGCATAATACTCCATCACTTGTAAACTCATATCTATAGGGTGTGGTCCTCCAAATATCGTATTTATCACAAGTCTTCCACTAGTCTACGCAGGCTTCTCGGCCCTACGCAAGCTTGTCTTCCATTAGGGTCAAAAGTCTCCGCTCTTCCATCCTGTGGAGTTTTCACAAACTGCAGAAATTTCCTTTCCCGAATTAACTTTTTTATAACATCTTGGAGATGCCTGCATTCATTTGTATTATGCCTATAACATTTATGAAACCGACAATATTTCCCAATCCGCATCTGCTTTTTTGTTGACTCCATTGGAGGCAGCTTCCTATATTGCATGGTATTGTAAGTGGATAGATAAATTTTCTCTAGGGATGTGTTTTGTAGTGTGTAATTGTTATACATTAGAATCCTAGGCTTTAGTCTCCCAGAATCCCTCTTCCACTCTCGATTCCTATCTCCATCCTATTTTGCCGATTCGACTTATTCTGAACATTCACTTGGATTTTCCTGAAATTGTCGTTAGACTGTTTTACCACGATATTACGCTGTACTCCTTCTCCACTCGATCTTATGGTTCTTTTTCCTAGAGGACCTGGCCCTCCTTCCTTAAAAGCTATGCTTCCTTTGAATAGAAGAGCTCCAATGTAGAAGGCGGTTTTCCAACCAACCAGTCACCAAACTCGAATTTCAGATCATTCCTCTCGTCGTGGCCATAAGTATAGCATGATCATTTGACCTCCGTGGCGATATTGCAACAACCCAAAATTTAATCCGTAATAATTAATTCGTTAATTAACTGAATAATAAAATAACTTTGTGAAATTATCAGAATTGAGCCATGGGAGTTGCACCATTGTATCCTTGGTAATTTTCTGGTCAATTTCCATTTATAGAACGTCAGAATCTGAGCAAATATGAACGAGCTACAAAATAAACAATAATCGAAAAATAAGAAAAATATATTTGTAATGTCCTAGGTCGACCGGCCGGTCGATCTAAATGGGAGTAGTGGTTGACCGGGCAGTCGACCCGCCCTCCTACTGAGCGAACAAATGAACATTCGTTCGTCCAATTGTTGTATGCGTGTTTTGCATTATTTGGCTTCATCTGGTCCTTTTATTGTTGCATCCAATGGTTCCTATTCAGCCTATGAGTGGTTGCATCCTATTCAATTCCCAAATCCAACGGTTAGGGATGCACTTCTACCCCTACAAATGAGACCTAAGGCTTAACACTTTTTCTCATTCCATATTTTCTCTGCTTGGGTTCACCTTTTCAGGAAGGACACTAAAAGGAATAATTTCCCAAGGAGAGAATCTTTTTAATAAAAATATTTTAACACCCCAAATGGGTCTGTTAAGGCCTAAAGGGAAGAGCTAAAGACCAAAGGTGAGTGATTGTAATTATTTCAATTTTTTTTAAGTATACTAAAATAATAGGGTTTCCAATAGTCGTAGTTTTACTACGATTTTTAGAATAATCATTTTAGTAATTTTATTTACAGTTTTTAGAATTATTTTCAGTCTATTTCTTTCTAGCTATTCTTTTCAGTTAATTTTAGTTATTTATTTTAATTATAGCTTTTCCATTTATTTACGTTTTATTTACAGTATTTTAATCTATTTACTGTTATTTATGCATTATTTACATCTTCTTCCTATGAAGCTTTATATGGAAGACCGTGTAGATCCCCATCATGTTGGATAGAGTCGAGAGATCGTCTTGTGCTTGGACCAGGTTTGATTCGTGAAGCATCTACTAAAGTTGAGCTTATCAAGAAGAGAATGAAAGCTGCTAAGGACCGTCAGAAGAAGTATGCATATAGGAGAAAGAGACAATTGGAATTTAAGCTTGGAGATTTAGTCTTTGTCAAAGTATCCCCGATTAAAGGAACAGTAAGATTCGGAATGACGGGAAACTTGCGTCGAGATATATTGGTCCATTCCGGGTGCTGGAAAGGATTGGTGCTGTGGCTTACAAAATTGAACTGCCAGAACGGATGTCTGGAATCCATAATGTATTTAATGTATCCCATCTAAGGAAGTTTGTCCATGATCCATCACTTGTTGTAGAACCAGTAGTCCAAGAAGAATTGGAGGTCGAGCCAAACTTGACTGTGGTCAAGAACCCTATTCAGATTGTTGATCAAAACGAGAGGCAACTCAGGAGCAAGGTAGTGAAGCTTGTCAAAGTGCAATGGAGCGAGGATCCCAGAGATTGTACCTGGGAAACTGTAGATACCTTTAGGAAATCCTATCCAGATTTATGTCCGGATAGCTAGTAATGTTTGTTAGGATAAACTGTTTGGTTGATTGTTAATGTATGGATGATATATATGTTGGGTAATTGTTATAAAAGCTTTTGAATTATCTTTTTCTTTAAATTTCGGGGATGAAATTCTTTTATGGGTGCAGGAATGTGATGACCTGGGATTTTGGTAATATTACTTTAATCTGATTAATTATAATACAAACTTATCATTTGAAAAAAAAAATATGATTATAAATTAAGTGTTTGATAGTTTAGGCTTAAAATAGAAATAAAAGTAAGGATTTATATAAGAAATAGAAATAAATATGTAAGGTGACTTCTATGGTTATATAAAAACATAAAGTAAACACATAAGGTAATTCAAGTGATATATATACTATGGAAATACATGTGTATATGAAAGGCAAGAAAAAAAAATCATGTATATACAAAATCTATGGGATAAGGATGTAGACTTGTAAGGGACACTTGCATTTAATGCTATCAATTCTAGCACAAAACATGGTCATTTCAAAATGTTTATAAATCATTTTAGTTTCAAAAAAAAAAATCTTATCTGGTCATTAAAATCTCTGACCGAAGAAAACAAATTTGTACCAGCAAATACTTATCACTTGTATACTTTCTCTATATATACATTTTTTCTAGTTCCTGTTCGTTCAAAAAAGTAAGCGATTCCATTTTACATGCTCAAATATAACTCAATTAAACAAAGCAAGAGGATCAAAGAAGATCAAGCTAACAACTTTTCAAAAAAAAAAGGGAAGTTGCTCTGTTCAAATTTTTTTCAGGTGGGTAAACATATTATTTTAAAACTGAAGTAGAATTAAATCTGTACATATGATTCATGGATAAATTGTGCTTTGCATGTATATTTTTAAGTAAGTAGCTCTGTGTGTGTGTGTATATATATACACATACATATATATATATATATGTATATATATGTATGTATGTATGTATGTATATATGATTGTACTGTGTACATTTGAATAGCTTGTTCTTCTTTGTTTCCGGTTACAGAGTGAAAATAAAGTATAAAATTTAAATACATCTTCATCCAACCATTATTAGGCTTACAGTTTAAAGAAAAAAAGGTTGTTTAAGCATAAATCAAGATCCAAAAATTTGTTTTAAACATGTTGGTGAAATATCACAGTTGGAAACTTAGCCTTACAGAGAAACCTGTAAATATATGTTAATTTCGAATGTTTTAAATTGTTAATTAAATTATATAACTTGAATCAACATTCGAAAATAGGATTTTAAAAGCTAAAATGGTGATTTTTAGTTGAGTATGCTAAGACCTGTTCATAGTTGAACTGGAAATGAGTTTTAACAAATTTGTGGCGAACGGTGATATGCAAGTTGTTAAGATTTTGCATGAAGCTAGTATGGATGATGGCGAATTTGGGAAAAATAGTGGTAAGTGTTCCAGTTCATCGTGGCGTCGAGTATGGACCGATTAGGGTTTAACACTCGAGTTTGGAGATGGTCAGAAACAAGATGATTTCGCCACCCCTGGTTGATCGAGCTGCTCGAAATTCAAGAGAAGTGTAGCATCGGGGATCGACGAGGTAAAGCCGGTGTCTTAGCTTTTCTGATGGTCAGAATTTGATGACGAGGTGGTTTTGATGAGGATGGGAGTTTGAGTTTTCGAACTGGAAGCACGATTTTGCTGTGGGTTTGTTAGCGTCGAATCAATCTTTGCTTTCGATTGTGGTGATGGTTCGTGACTCGCCGAGGGAAGCGAGGTTCGCCGGAGCGACGACGAGGCGCTGTGCACGTGCACGGCTTTGATATGGTGTGAGGAGTTTGGGTGGTGAACGGCTCGAATAGCTACTCGAGTAGATGAAGGGTTTCCTTCGGGTTGGAACCTGAGTGCGTGAGCGTGCTTTCCTGTTATTGAAGTTTAAACTTAAACTATATATGTGTGTGTGTGAGTGTGTATATATATATATAAGGAAGAGAGAAGGACTCGAGGAAAAGCGTGAAGAAACTCGAGTTTTAACTCGAGTAAACTTGGGGATTTCTCGGGTTTGGTTTTCAAAATGCTAAGCCTAATAAAATTTAAGTTAATTCATCTTAGACAATTTAAGTATTGATGAAGAAGTTAATGTTTGAAAATTTTAAGTTAAGAATTTATTATAGGTTTTTATTAATTAAGTGAATACTTAAGAATGTTTTAAATCTTAATTAATATTCTAATTAAGTAGTTAATTTAAAGATAAATGTTTGAAATTTAATTAACATTAAAGCTTTTTAAGTTAGTAATAATTCGATTTCAAAGTTATTAAGGAAGATTGTAAAATGTTAAGTAAGAAGGTAATTAAGATAAATGATTTTTATTTAATTTATTTATTTGTATGGTAATTAAGAATGTTTAATTAATTTATGGTTGTAATAAATTAAGTAATTAGTGATTAATTAATTGGTAATTGAGGATTAATTAATTTATAATTAAGAATTAATTAGATTGTAATTAAGTTTTATAAATTAATAATTAAGGTTATTAATTAATAATTAAGGAGTAATTAATAAAGTAATTAAGGTTTAATTAATTGATTTAAAAGGGTAATTAAGAAGTGATTAATTAATTAAATGGTTTTTAATTAATAATTAATCTGAATTAAGTGATTAATTCTTAAGTAATTAATTTAATTTAAGTTAAATAAATTAATTATAACATGGATTAACAATTCCTGTTTGGATGTTTGTATGAGTAGAATATCTGGATTTGTGATATCTATTGGGTGATATTCTGTGATACTCTATGATATGTTTTCGATATGTCTGTGATGATTGTATATGATTTATCTGTGATGAATGCTATGTGGATTCAAAGTGTTGAATTAAATTGTTTAAACTATTAAACAACTTGGCCTTTAAAACACGTTTGGATTTCGATGAGTCCAGGATCGGGTATCTGTTATGATTATCCGAAAACCACGTCGATCCAAGATAAACGTTAGGTTGTGAATCTCAAGTGAAGATCAAGGTGGTGTTTCAGAGTGCAAGGGTTATCGTCGTTAACTCTAAGGGTGATTCTAAAATGAGTGTAACGAGATAATGCCTTCGGTTTCGTTCGAACCCGGAACGAACTTGTATGGATTGAATGCTTTCAGAACATCGTCAGGTGGACGATGAGCATTCTAAGATAGATGTGTTCTCCAAAGGTAATCGTAGCCTCAAGCCTCATCAACCGGGAATGACTAAAACAGGGGAGGTGCAGCAAGGTAAAGTGGGTAGCATCCAAGTAGGACGAGATATGCCCCTGTCTAGATGTCCCTTTATTTCAGCTGTGTGGGAAGTTGTTGGCCACAACTGCGGGGTTGTCTTGTTCAGGATTGTCCAGTAAGGGATGGTTCCGGCCTTGTGTTGTAGGGGGTCGGGATTGATCCTCGGTACGTTGATCTAGGCCACGTACTGTGACGGGCGGTACCCCAGTAGCCTGCCATTGAAGGAAACCCTTTCTTCCTACGAGACCCCACGGTTATGATCGTATCACCCACTTTGTGGCTAGTATGCTGAAATTTAATAAATGTAACAATTTCGGCTATTTTCTATTTACTTGAAAACCCTAAACACTATTATAATATCACCGGACTTCCTATAAAATGTTTTGGTTAGCGTAAGGTAAAAGCTTACCCGTGTTTATGTGTGGGAAGTCTTATGTGATACCTTTGTTTCAAATAGTTTTCAAAGTAAGCGACTTTAACCTGTTTACTCATACTAGACCCATGTCTGACCTGGAGTTTATTTCTCTTAAACTCTTGGGTACTCAAATTTTTATGAATAGCCAAGTGATCAGGTCTTGGATTGTTGAAGTCTGGAGAAGCTTGGAGCAGGAGTTCAGACGTATCTATCTATCTAGTTCCGCTTTGTTATTTGATGAATGTTGTACTTTGGGACGAATGTAATGGCAGATATATATGACTATCTTATTTGAATGATATTGTGTAACTCTGATGTATGGATAACTATGTAATAGATATGTGATGTATTATATTTTGTTCCATTTCCGCTGTGAGATTCTAATATTTGTTAGTTCTTTCTTCTATCTTTTCTCTTTCTACCTATTTCTTTCTTAACGATGATACGTCTTTCTATGGAAAGAAAGGCAGGTCGTCACACATTTCCATCAACATTCTGAGAAGTAGATCTGATATGTATCACCATTATCCATCTCCTTGCTTAGATTTTAGTAAAATGAATAGTATATGTAACTTTACGAAGATAACTATGGTTCTTCTTTAAGGGTTTGCCTAATCTAGTAGCAAGAAAAGGGATCCTAACACGTTGAGAATCAGGTTCTCAGTGAAAGCACCAAAATGTTTGCAACCAAATTGGTCTCAAATATCCAAGAATTGATTTATGTAGAGAAGTAAATGAACAAAGTAAAATTATAAATATGTTATAGAATAAACTAATAGACCAATCAGAGCAATAATCAAGAGCATAGGAATTTATAGTGGTTCGACGTTGCATGCCTACGTCCACTTTGAAGGATATCTTTATTGATTCACTAACAATTTGATTACAGCAACAAGAAGTAAGAAAATAGTTTCATTACAATAAAGACTCAAGTAACCAACAGCGTAAAGTCCTCAGAATGACCCTCTATGCCAGTACTTATAGGTGAAGGTGATCACCAATCTCTCTGAAACTTCGGCTATAGGACCTTCTAATCCATATGGGCTCACCAAAGGAGTCGCTATGCCCAAATCCCAATAAAGTGGAATCGGTATCTATCCCTTCTTCGATCGATTCATGGTAAGCGATCCCTCTGGTGGCTTCTTCATGGTTAGGTATGTTTTGCTCTTTAAATATCACGTTATTTGGACTAATGGAGCTCACATTATTAATTGATCTTTGGTTCAACTCTACTTGTAAGCTGTTTTCTGCCGAACCCTTCAAACAGTCATATGCAGATCCATTTTTCTTTGGCCATTTGACATGTGATCCCTAGGGTAAGTTCCTTGGGGTTCATATACTTTTCTCTCCTAGTTTCATTTCCTTTAGACTTCTAGATCCCAAGATATTGATCATTAGAATCAAGAAGGAACTGGATTTCTGACATATGACAATCCCTTCTTGGTGGACTCACGTATGCCAATCCCTTACTACTTATCAAGCCCTACCGATCCATTTTATATGCTGTGTCGATCACTTCCTAACTATTAAGCACTGTCGATCCCATTTACATGCTTTGTCAATCTCTTCCTTACAAGTTGAAGTATAAATTTCCAAACCAATGAACGATGCCGATCCATCTACCTTCTTCTATGCTGAGCCCTACTTTGCTTCGACAATGCCGACCCCTTTGCTATCCAATCATGTCGATCCCTATTGTACTACCAAACCATGTCGATCCCTTGCTTGTCCAAGCTAAATTCCATATATCAAGCATCCTCCATCGTTTATCTATGAATTTCGTTCATTTCTGGCTTCATACATCTGTACTTTACTTTCAGGTCCTATTGTTTTTCATAACAGTCAAATATATCCTGTGCAAATTAGTTCATTTTAACAAAGTCAAGATATCGGGTAACACCAAGTGTGCTTCCCTCCTATCTAATATTGTCGCTCTCCACGAGTTGCAATCGCAAACAACATAGTGGGTATAGAAATGTTGATCTCATCAAAACAAGTCTAAAAAACCTTGTTTTAGAATTTTCCATTGAATAAATTCTGACAATTTGATTTTTTAATTTTCTTTTTACTTCCTTTGTTTTTGATTTTGGAGAGTATAGAGAGTGATCAAATGGAATAATGAAAAGAGGAAAATGTGTACCGTTGGGTACAAATTGGACAAAATGTGTGATGATATTAAGTGTTAACTTATATATAAAATCTGCGAATTCCGACATCTCGTCGCGCTGATTTTCATTTACATATAAACATCAAACAGCAAAATAAAAATAGGTCATGCTTAAAACAGGATGCGAACTCAAATAAATAATAATACATACTAGTTATTGAGTTATGTATAATCAAAAAAATATTATCGTTTGCCGATAAATCATCAAATGATTAATTTCAGTATTTTCCAATTTAAAAATTATGGGAAAATAAAATAAAGTAAATTAAAAATACATCAATAAAAACGTAAAAATAAAAATAAATTTTTTGATTATTTATTGAAGTATTTAATACTGTAATTAAATTTACAATTGAATTCATCATTAAAATTTATTAATTTAAAAGGAGTTAAACAAGTTTATTATATCCATAGAATAAATATTCAATTTGAAATCCTAGTAACTGAAACACTATTAAAATATTAATTCCCAATTCAAATAATTTTAATAATCTTTATATTTGAATTCTAATTATGAAATTTTAAGATAACCCTTACATTTGAATTTAAGTTATTAAACCTTTTTAAATCAATATTTTAATATTTAAAATCAATTGAATATTTCAAAAACAAACGACCAAAATTCCGAGTCATTACAGAACCTTTTTGTTATATACTCACATATTCTTTAGATGAAATTGTATTACTCTTATTTACATGTTATGTTTACTACTTATGTTTTATATTCACTGTACTTATTACAGATATACTACTTGTATATCAAATACGCATATTCATGTCTTTTTTCAAATTTATCTGTGAATTTAACAAAGTAAGTGGACCCCTTTTAGAATAATTAGCCCTTGGACTGCATATATCCATATCATTTCAAAGAGTTCATTAACTCTTTTGTCACTCCCACTGGATCGGTGCTTTTCCTTTAATAGTTTGAGATACAATTCACTAGTAACTTATGATTCAAAATCGTATAGTAAAAGAATTACTTCTCAAAATGATAGTAAAGTTTTAGATACTTCAATATTTTCTATAGCTAATGCATCACTATTGTTATGAAAATAATGTAACTTATTATATTAGATTTATTATACATTGAATATTCATAATATTCATATTAAATCAAACTATACCTATTTTCACTTAATACGGAAAATAGTTATTATTTCATAATTTTTTTTTTGCATATACAAAGTAATCTTTCATGATTTGATGCATCCACTAATAAGAGTCATATAAAAAACTCCTACTATTTATGCTATTAAATTAAAAGCATATGAAATAATATGAAGTTCGATTCAACCACTTATTATGAGTTATATGTTTCATCTACTGTAACTAGTTTACAATCAAGAGTTTAGGTTAATATCTTGAACTTAAGGAATAACTCTTATAGTAAACAATTTTCTATAAAAATATACTTGAATATAGATAAGATTTCTTGTTCCATATTAAGTATGTGCTAGTATAAAATACAATTTTTGTTATCGATGTTTCTTCATAAGTAGAGGTGACTTCACCCTCTGCATCCCAGTTATGCCTACGTTACATCCACTCTTGGAAATTCGCTTGTTGGATTGAATGGTGGCACAACATCGCCTAAGCACATATATCTATGTCACATCATATGGCCCATGGAAGGATTGTGTGCTTATTGGATTTGTATCGAAAGCAAGACATCACTTTCAGAAATCCTATGTTGTAGGTAGATGATTCGGAAGGTCTTAGCGGTAAGAATTGTTGGCATTTGCTTTGGGAGATCATCTAAAACTTTTAGACCCACATGGACATCGATTGGAGGAGGTGGATCTTGCATCAGTTCTATTGCAATTATCATTCTTTGTAACTCAGCAGTAATTGAACATTTGGGTTTGGAAGGCATGGAAGTCGAAGCCCGAGTAGTGGTGGGCATAGCTTCTAAATCGGTTGATGGCCTAATATCATTGTTAAATCTGGGAGAGTGAGGAGTCATTCTAGAGAGGAAAGCTTGGCATTCAACACGATAAGGCAAGTTTTATTTTGGACTTTACTTTAAAAGTGAACCCATGTGACCAACATTGAAACGAAAGCTTGTCAACACCACAAATCAAAGTTTAAAGTGTAGGTGATCCATTCGAAACCACCTTTCGAACAGGTAAACATTGTTAAAACCTTTTGATTCCCTTAAGTCCACCATTGAAAATGGTTATGGCAATTGAAGCTCCTTTTTATATATCCTTTCGACATGGTCAATATTGCCGAATCCCTTCTAATAATAACTTTCCAACTAGATGAATGGGTTAAGTGCCTTATCGGAACCTCTTTTCAAAGTTGTTAAGGCGACCTAAGGTTAGGTCCTAATGATCTAAGGATAGTAGTTGAATTAAAAGATTTCGACTTTCTTGAAAGGTAGCCTTTCAATCATGTTGAATGTTAACATGAAATCTTATCAACACCCAAAGTTGTCTTTAGGAGATGGTTACTCCTTTTTGATCACTTTTGGTTAATTAGAAGCGGGTAAGATGTAGATAATCCTTTTAATTCTCCCTTTCGAATAGGTTGCTGTAGTGGGAACTTTCTCGGATCAACCTTTCGACTCGGTCGAAATGATTAATTTCCTTTCTCATTAGCCTTTCAAGCTCTCTAAGCTAAGGTGGTTATCCCTTCGAAAGCCTTCCTTTCAAAGAGGTTGCGAAACACAGAAGGATAACTCTAAGAATCCGTGATTAAGTTTGGATTTGGTAGGTTTTTTCCCTGTCGAAAGCTAGGTTGTTTAGTGGTTAAGGCTTGGGTTAGGGATCTAAGGTAAATTCAACTATGTTTAAAGTTTCGACGTTGTCGAAAGCTAGGATTAAGATATGTAGTGGATGGGACTTAAGCTCGGATTATTTGGAAATGTGATGATTTCTACCTAGCCAAAATTAAAAGTCTAGTAGAAGGTGGCCTGGAGTCTATAACTGGAGTTACATGAATACACAGGGGTTTCGATTAAGTCAGAAGAGACCTTTCGACGTTGTCAATACCTACAAAAACATGATTAGTTCTGATAATAAAGCTTTAAATAACTAATTAATCAAAAAATTAGAGGTCTTCCCCTCTCTTGGCTGAAAGAAGTCTTTATTGCTCAATTTCCTTAATTCAATTTACAAATTAGGGTTTACGACTTTTTAGAATTAAGAAAATACATTTGTAGAATGATTGAGTTCGGATACCCTAAACCAGACCCTTGGTTCTTATTTATTGATGCGGATCACCACTTTTCGATCTGAATGCTTTTGATCTGGTCGAAAGGTGGCCGCTATGTTGTCTTTAGAATGCTTACGCCATTGTCGAATGGGACGATTGTGCCTTTCTTACTTTGCAGGAGCTTTCGACTCTGTCGGTAGGCTTAACCTAATGGTTTCAAAAGCATTGAAGTACCAATGTCTTTGATGAGGTAGACAGCTTCTGTATGCATGCCTGTGGATTGAAGCAGAACCCACTCTTGATATCATTGGCGTCGACCGATTCAAACGTCCTGGCTATGCTTTTGAAAGGGTTGTTTTGAGCAATTTTAGTGAAGGTAAATCCTTTGGTTTCGAATGGTTTGGCGTGCATGTGAGAGGTTAATATTCATTGCCTTCGAAAGATGTTGCTTTAACTCGTTTGAAAGGTCTTCACGCATGTGGAATCGTCAGCTTAAAAAGGTGGACACTGATGCGGAAGGGTGCTTTCGACCCCTTTGAAAGGTTGTGAAACTTCTATAATTTGGCTATAGCATTCCTTTGACTCCTTCAAAAGGTCTTGTTGGAGCTTCTTCTTGCTCTTCTTTGTCTTTTGCTTAAACAGGTTTCGTCAAGGTCAAAAGGATATTTGGCAGTAACATTTGCATCCCCTCCTTGCGAAGGGATGCTCTTGACTTTCCAAGACAATCAATTCAAAACCCTGAGTATTTCCTGCCTTTTCGAATTCCATCGTGGATCTAGACCATTCATTTAAATCTGTTCGAATAGCTTGCCACTCTTACTAACTTTTCTTATAAATTATTTCTTCTTCTTCTTCCCTTTCACTTACTTGCAAATGAAATTAACTTCGAGAAAAGTCAAAATCTTCAAACCTCCAGATAATTTTCATTCTCCTTCATCAAAAATGTAGACCTAAGTAAGCTTATATTGTCTCTTTTCTCATACCTTTTTCCTTTTTACTTTACAGTAAATCTCAATTTCTTAAACTTTTATAATTGGGATTTTAGATTTCGTTTTTGATTTACTGGAAGCTGTTTGAGATTTAACTTTACTAAAAATATTCTTTTTTCTATTTCCTAGTTCAATTTGACTTACTTCTATTTGTTAATTTTCATTTTTATTTTTCTCGATTGCAGATTCTATTGTTGTTGTCGTTTTTAGAAAATTTGAACTTTTATCTCATAGATTTCTAAATTTTAATCGTTAATCCCCATTTAAATCAATTTTTTAATGGTTTTTTTAAGTTTCTGGATAGAAATAGGGTTTAGGGAAGAAGGGTACTTATGTTAACATCGACCAGAAGTTTGGAGATGTATGAACTAAAAAATTTGGCGACCAGAAGATAATCTTATGCTTTTGGCTCTAATACCTTTCGAAGATGTTGGTTATTATCGTAACCCACATTTTTGGAAGCATAGGTTTTGTCTCATGGATTTCGTAACCAGTCATATAAACTTTTTTTAAATTTGTTTTAAGTTAGAAATAGATATACTTTATAAATTGGGTTGAAGTAAGTATACTTTGTAAAGTTCACAAAACAAGTCAAATGTTCCGACTTAGTCGAAACCTGTTTTATTGTTTGAAATGTAGTTCTTATTAGGCCTTTGGAACCATGCATCCCTTTAAACCCTATCGAAACATTATGTAACTAATGAGTCAAAACCTTCTATAATTACCTTTCTCTAATATTGTCGAAACATTCTAGGTCCTTTTATTTGTTATCATTTTGATTTTAACTTAGAACCATTCGACTCAATAGGTATATAAGGTTTTGACAGCATTCATATTCCTTAGAACAACTTAGGTCATGGGTTTTGATAGTGTTGAAGGGTTTTGTTATCTTGTCTATTGAATATTAGCAATGCAACTTTGTTCTTTTATGTTAGCTTTAACTATTCCCTCCAATAACATGGTTCCTATTGGGCTTTCTACACTTGAAGAATGCCAGTTGGTCATATACTTTAGTCTTCCCTTTCGACTCTGTTGAAATCTCAGTAGATGCTTATATCTGGGCTATCGACATTATCGAGAGGTTTTTTTCAAGTGTCAACTTTTTCTTCCCTTTCGACTGTCGAAAGCCTAATAAATCCTAGTTTTAACTTTAACATTCTTTCAAGAATTTAAAAGCTCATGTTTTGTTTAATGTTTAAATTTTTGTAGTAGGTTTCTACTAATGCTTGAAAGAATGTTAACTTCTTAACATATTGTGATTTCTAACTAAAATGTTTTCACTAGGCAGAATCATTAGTTCTCCAAAGAAAGCTGAAGCCACTTCCAAGCGCTCTCTGATATCCACTCATGGTTAATTAGATGCCATTCTTAATGACTTTGGATTACATGAGTGGAATCAACCCTCTCGGTAGAAAATGACACATCAACCACCCACCTGACGCGTTCTTTGCTTATACTGCTATCCACATATGGCATGGTGGATTCCTTCCTTTCCTTGAGTTTTTGCTGAAGTTCTTAGTTCATCTAGGAATTGCTCCAATTCAGCTGTCGCTAAACGTATATACTTATCTTTTATCTCTGGATTTGATGGTATTGGAGTCTGGCCTCTCCTCTTTGAACGTTGAAGTATTTAATCACCTCATTCGGTTGGAGAAGCTCAACAAACTTGACAACTAAATCATCCGGGCCAACCCTCCCAAAAAATTAATCTCTGAGGGAGTAAACAAATTTAGAGAGTGAGAAAGTCAATTCTTCTTCATTAGATGCTTTCCAAACTCTAGCAAGACTTCTCTACTTCATGTAAGATCATATTTTATTATCTTCCTTCTATCTATTTGCTTTTCTTTACTGATCTATGCCTTTGTCAGGTGCTCCTGGTAAAGAACTGAATGAGGCAGACAAGAGAATAGTGGAGTCTTTAGTTGTTTCTTTAAGTAAGATTGGGAACCAATTGATGCTATTGAATCCTACAAATTTAAGAAAGCACTCTCTCCTCCCTTCTGCTCAAAGGATTCTGGGATAACCTCCTCTGATCCAACATACATCAAAAATAAAATGCTTCCTTTCCCTAGGAGATCCTACAAACTTCTCTCCTATGTCTCTAATTTGTTATGACCGCTCGGGTAAGCTATAAGCGTTGCTCTTTTTATCTACTGCTGTGTTTCTTTCTAAATTATTCTGCTCCCTTATAATCTGTTTGAATTCTTTTCATTCGTTCCTTAAATGGAAACGTATGTTAGTGGTCCAGCTCCTCCTCCTTCGATTGATTGTGCACCATACTTATCTCAATCTCTCGTCGAAACAAAGATGTTCGTCAAAAGAAAGTTCGAAAAATCAGTTGTGGTGGAAACACTCCCCAAAATAGCATAAAGTGTCAAAGTTCATGATTCTGAGGAGGAGGGATCTTTAACTCTTGATAAAGCTTATGTGACAACACACTGTCTCGTACCATTCAAATCGACAACAATCCACACATGTCAGACTTAAATAATGTAAAATAACAGATTGTAAATAAATTTGGAGTAAATGAAATCAAATACACAGAATCACAGATACAGAATATCAGAATAACTCACAGCAGAATATATAAAATACCATAGTAGTTCATGAAGCTACTATAACAAAGTCTAAAAACAAATCATAATATCAGTCTAAAAACAACATAATAGAAATCCAAATACATAAAAGTTCACTAATACATGGGATAAACTAGAACAACTGAAATAGAAATAGATATATAAATAGATAAGCAGAATCTTCAGCAAAGACCAACTCCAGAAAGAGAATCCAAAGCTGTGAATACTCAGGCTAACCCGAGCATAAACAAAATACAAAACACTTGAGTCAGGACATATATACTTATATAATATAAACCAATTCAAGTGAACTATAATATAGATACAAGTAACTTAACGGATGCCTGGGGCCGCCCATCCTCTAAGGATCCGTTAAACTATTTTCTATGTAGTAATATTGTGCAATTATAATAATGTCTACAGTAAAATAAACTTACTTTAAAATAGCGTCGAAGGGTTATCCATATAGGCCCCAACACATAATAGTCCCAGTAGTCCATCCAGTATCAGCATATCTCCAGATCGGGAGACTACCGTAAATACTCCATGGGCTACAGGAGAAAAACAAACTCGTAGTAAGGCTCGCTGTGTTAGGTGACACGGCACACGAGGCAATTATAGGGTAGATATATCAATTACGCTTCCGGGATGGTGGTAACGCGTAGCAGCCACTATCGCCCACCTCGAGCCATCCTCCCAAATCAAAGGTGCGCACCAAATCAATCACAAAGTAATAGAATGGTATCGAAGAAGTGTGTCCGATCGGAGGAATGACCTCACTTGGCCCGTCGATCGCTCCCGTTTTAGCCACCTTAAGCCAACTCATGGGAGTCGGGTCCACTTTCATACCATAATAGGATCGTCTCCACCATCCTACTTCATTCTAGAATCTCCACCGCGTACATAGTTGTTAAAGTGGTTTTCGGTATCGACAGAGAGTATGTCCATATCCAATCCTGTTCTCTTTAACAACCAATCTTTATTATAACCCGTGGTTATAATTTAAAAATGGTGTTTATATTTCAAAAATCAAATATCATTTCAACAATTCAATATCATTTCATATCCATTTCAAAAATATCAAAATTTCGTATCTTTTCAAAGCCTCATTCATTTATTTAAATTTTAAACACCATTTCAACTCACATTTCAAAATAGTTATTTTTCAAAACAAATACTCCATTTTAAATCATTTAAAATGAAGTCATTATATTTAAAATTCACATATTTAATTCTCAAAATTAAATCTTTTCAAAGTTCATTCATTCACTTAAATTTATTAAAACAATGAAAATTCAACTTTCGCAGCACTTAAAAATGCTACGGAAAGTTATATTTTAAAACAATTCATTTAACAAAAGACAGCATTTAAAATATCGTAATAGGTTTAATTTAGTTTCAAATAAATCCTTAGTTATATTCGGCCACTACAGCACTTACAAAGTGCTATAATAGCTCTTTGTTCATCTTAGCCACTTAGTTCATTTCTATCAACTACAACATTTACAAAATGCCATAATATCCTTTACATTAGAAATAATAGCATTTCAATAATGTTGTTAATTAAATTCTAAATATTCAATATAATTTCACAAACAATTAAATTTTTAATTTAAACAATTATAACTTATAAAATCATATTCTCACCTTTTAAAATGATCATTTAAATACCCTTTTAATTTATGATTTTATAAAGTGAAATTTCACAAATTTAATATCAATTTTAAAAATTCACTTATTAAATTCAATATACCATTTTCATAACATTTTCATATAATTATTCTTTAAATTTAATTTACCATTTTTATAAGTTAAATTAAAGTAACAACCCGCATATTTATCGATTTTATATTTAAATATTTTATCGATACTCGGAATTTAGTACGAAAAGCCACTTTTTGCAAACAGTCGAATTAGGACTCGAAACCACTTCCATTGAGTTCAAAACGCCATTTGCGATCTTTTTAAGTGTAAACTTTGATATGTTTGGAGTTAGTGGAATTTTGCTACTTTTTCACTTAGGGCTTTGGTTTGGGCTGAGCCCATTAACCCCACTTAACTCAGTTCCAACCCTCTCCTCTTCATTTACTTCCTTTCTACTTTCCTTATACTCAAGCTTTTATAACAATGGTGAGTGGAATGGAAAATTAAAATTCCGAACCCTAGTTTTCTTTTGCAAATCAAACCCTAGCTCCAAACTAATAGAAGAACCCATTGGTAAGCTTTCTCTTCTTCTTCTCCAACTCATTCTCTTATCAATTTCAGAAATTCCTAAACCTAACTTTGGGAATGTTCTTCTTTTAAAGCTTAGAATCAAGCTTCTTGTGTTGGATTCGAAGAGTGGTTGATTCTCCTTTGCTTTCAAGCTTCTTCTTCAATTGTTTGGTGTTAGCGCCAAAATTGGTCACTAACACCCAAATCCAAGTGAAAGTAGCAAACAACAATCACAGTTCACGGGTAGGATGTATGTAGAGGATATTTAATATGAAGAATAACAGAAATTAAAATAAAAGCGGTAAAGACACGGAATTTATAGTGGGTTGGCTTACTCTGGCCTACGTCCACTCCAGTAATTTCTTTTTTATTGCTGTAACAATCGATTACAGTTACAAAGTGATAGGCTAGCCTTAGCCTTAGGGGATAGAAAGTTAGAGAGCAGGAGAGAGAATCAGGATCCATTTTCTGAACCCCCACATGCTGTATTTATAGGCAAATCCTAAGTTGTTGGGCCTTTGCGCGATTCAGGCCCACCGAGTTTGTAGCCGCTCCACATATGCCGAGCCATGTAATGCCGAGCCATCAATGCCGACCTGTTCCATGCCGAACGAAGCGTCTGGAGGAAGAATGCCGAACGAAGTCTGATAGAATAATGTCGGTCGAGGCATTTGAGTGATGCATGCCGAACAAAGTCTGATAGAATAATGCCGGTCGAGGCATTTGAGTGATGCATGCCGATCGATGCTGGGGTGAGGTGTGCCGAGCGCGCTTTAATGCTGAGTTCAAATGCCGAGTGGAAGATGCCGAGTGAAGGAATGCCGGACGTACTTCAATGCCGAATACAAATACCGAGTGGAGGATGCCGAGTGAAGGAATGCCGGACGTACTTCAATGCCGAATGATTGCCAATGCCGAACCATATTTCCTAGACCCAGACCATAGTTGATTCATCTTTATCCAATCATATTTCCATCTCCTAAGCACGTTGCGTCATCCATCCATCCAGTCGACTGAATCCATCGTACACCAGCCTTGGCGAACGTGCAACCGATTATGTTAATCCCGCATGTCCATGGCCTGGTAAAAAGGCGGGTTAACACTTGCCCCCCAAAACATGCCTTGCTATTGGAAGGTGTGTTTTGAATAGCCTCAAATCTGATATCCAAAGTCCACATCCTTTTTGTAACCATATCATCAAATCCACGACCTCTCTGGGCTTAATCTTGATTTTGTAGACCTCGCCGGGTCGTGTTATCCTGTTCCAGCCTTGACTTTTCCATCACGGGCTTGTATGTTCTCCGGCCTCGACTCTCCGGTCAAAGACTTTGATATTCACCGGCCTCAGCAATCCGGTTAAGGATTTTGATATTCTCCGGCCTCAACTCTCCGGTCAAGGACTTTTTATATTCTCTGGCCTCGACTCTCTGGTCAAGGACTTTTTATATTCTTCGGCCTCGACTCTCCGGTCAAGGACTTTTTATATTCTCCGGCCTCGACTCTCCGGTCAAGGACTTTTTATATTCTCCGGCCTCGACTCTCCGGTCAAGGACTTTTTATATTCTCCGGCCTCGACCCTCCGGTCAAGGACTTTTTGCATTCTGCCCGAGTCCATTTCTTCGCTCTCCGGCGAAGGGACTCGTAACTTGTGACCATTGCCCCGTCTCTCTGGTCGGGGCAGTAATTATAAAACCTGAACTGTTTATTACATTGATCCAAAACCAAATATAAAACTAGAAATCCGTATCAAAAATCAAACATCCAAACCAGAATGGGAAACCAAGAAAAAACCAACCAAATCGGGAGTTCAATCCAAACTCCAAAACCATACCAAAGAAAAGTAAATGTCCGAAATACGAAAGAGAGAACCAAAGTTTGCATAAAACTAGAAAGAAAGCGGAATTTCATAGACTCAAGTAGTACAGTTTTCAGTTATCTCGGAGCACGCCTAGGGACCGTCCTCAATCCCGTACGTGTGTAAGTGACCTAACCGTATTACTTTGAGTTCTATTACTTATTCAAAACCATGAACCTGTTTAGTTGATAGTAAACCGGCATTGACCAGACCCAATGCCGCCATTGCTAGAGGTAGGTGGTGGCTGCTCTTGCTCCCCTGACGTAGTTCGATTCCTGACATATTGCTGTAGGTGACCATTCCTTACATGCTCCTCAATGATATCCCTCAAATGCCTACAGTCGTTTGTGTTGTGCCCGTCCAGCTCATGGAATAGGCAATGCTTTCCCGATGTCCGTTCGTATTCTGAAGGCTCTCTCTTTGCTGGCCTTCGGTATTGGAGCCGCCCTCGAGTGTCCAAGTAAATCCTTTCTAGAGTCTCAGTTAAATCTGTGTAAGAAGAAAACTTTGACTCCCTCCGAGGTTTCTTCGAAGTGCCACCATTTCCATTCGTTTTCCTTTTTCCTTTATCATCTTTACTTAGATCCTCCCTGGATGGACATCCACCCCTCACTGCATAAGCTTCAGCCTCTCTCCCTACTCTCTCAGCCTGCGCATCCTCCTGTCTCAAGAACCTTTCCGCCTCATGATAGAACTCCCCGAGATCCCTCGGTGGGTCCCGTTCCAATGATATTTTGAAATCCGAGTTATCCGCGATTCCCGAGACGGCTGCCATCAAAACCATTGACGGATCGGGTCGATCCACTGAGGCTATCGCTGCGTTGAATCTGGTTAAGAAGTCCCTGAGCGATTCCCCTTTCCATTGTTTCATAGATGTCAGAGTCATCACGTTCTTGGGTCTAACTATGTGGACCCGAAACTGTCTCATAAACCTCTCAATTAGCTCCGTCCATGTGCCGATAGAACCATTCTCCAGCTGTCTAAACCACATAGCTGCGATATCTGTCAAATACAATGGGAAGCATCGAGCCATGACCTCATCCATGCCCCCAGTACCTCCATATGCCTTATGTATTTCGTCAGATGAACCGTTGGATCCGCCTTCCCATTATACATTTCCAAATTTGGTAGCTTAAATTCGGGTGGGTTCCTAGCTTGCCTGATAGTAGGAGTAAAGGGACTCCTATTTACATCCTCCAAGTCTCTATTTACCAATCCACCTCTCATAGCCCATCTAACCATCTCCGCTAATCTGTCGTTGCCCCCAAGATGTAATCCTTTTCCATCGCCTCTGGTCTGCCCCCCCCCCCTCGAGTTTATGAGGGAATTCTGGCACATACTCCTCATCTCGCACTCCTGCAATCCTGTTGGTGTCGGGTTGCACAACATCATCTGGTATCCCTCCATGGGTTGGTCCAACATTTCCTGGTGGTATGCCCCCAAGTCTAGATCCATCTGGATTGATAGCTGTTTGCTGATTGGGGGTTGCCCCTTGCCGAGCTATTCCCTCTGCTTGCTGGTTGAGTGCTTCTGATCCAGCTCCACGGATCTGAGCTCCTGCATTTTCTGTTTGTGCAAATTGTCTGAGAAGAGTCTGCATCATCTCCACTTGTCTTTTCATCATCGCCTCCATTTCCTCTCTAGTGATGTAAATGGATGCTCCACCTGCTCCATCTCCAGAGGAAGCCTCTTGACTTCCCTCCTGATTGCTCCTTTCCATTACTTGTTTCTTTGCTGATGGTCTAGCCATTGCTCTTTTAAATCCAAGTTTCTAACTCCAAAATTCCTGAGTTCAATTCTCAGTGAAAGCACCAAAATGTTAGCGCCAAAATTGGTCACTAACACCCAAATCCAAGTGAAAGTACCAAACAACAATCACAGTTCACGGGTAGGATGTATGTAGAGGATATTTAATATGAAGAATAACAGAAATTAAAATGAAAGCGGTAAAGACACGGAATTTATAGTGGTTCGGCTCACTCTGGTCTACGTCCACTCTAGTAATTTCTTTTTTATTGCTGTAACAATCGATTACAGTTACAAAGTGATAGGCTAGCCTTAGCCTTAGGGGATAGAAAGTTAGAGTGCAGGAGAGAGAATCAGGATCCATTTTCTGAACCCCCACATGCTGTATTTATAGGCAAATCCTGAGTTGTTGGGCCTTTGCGCGATTCAGGCCCACCGAGTTTATGGCCGGTCCACATATGCCGAGCCATGTAATGCCGAGCCATCAATGCCGACCCGTTCCATGCCGAACGAAGCGCTTGGAGGAAGAATGCCGAACGACGTCTGATAGAATAATGTCGGTCAAGGCATTTGAGTGATGCATGCCGAACAAAGTCTGATAGAATAATACCGGTCGAGGCATTTGAGTGATGCATGCCGATCGACGTTGGGGTGAGGTGTGTCGAGCGCACTTTAATGCTGAGTTCAAATGCCGAGTGGAAGATGCCGAGTGAAGGAATGCCGGACGTACTTCAATGCCGAGTACAAATGCCGAGTGGAGGATGCCGAGTGAAGGAATGCCGGACGTACTTCAATGCCGAGTACAAATGCCGAGTGGAGGATGCCGAGTGAAGGAATGCCGGACGTACTTCAATGTCGAATGATTGCCAATGCCGAACCATATTTGCTAGACCCAGACCATAGTTGATTCATCTTTATCCAATCATATTTCCATCTCCTAAGCACGTTGCGTCATCCATCCATCCAGTCGACTGAATCCATCGTACACCAGCCTTTGCGAACGTGCAACCGATTATGTTAATCCCGCATGTCCATGGCCTGGTAAAAAGGCGGGTTAACATTTGGGTTCAAGAGTGAGATTTTTATCTCACATCTTAGTCTATAATTATCTTCGATTGTTAGGTATGAATTCCTAACACTTATTCTTGTGCAATTGATTTTGGTTTGGATTGATTTGGTGTATATTCCAATTTTTGGTGTTTTGAAATCAAAATCTATGAAAATCCTTTTATGGATATTTGGACATTGATATTTGAGGCGTATCGAAGAGCCGTTAAGGCTGGGTTGTCGCTTGGCGTAAATCCTTAGTCGTTGTCGCTCGATCGATCGCTTCGGTATCCGTTTGGCCATTTTTGGCCTAGGTTCAAGGAATGCCCTAAACCCTTGATTCAGACGTCTGAAACGTAGTATTCAGACGTCTGAATATTATACTGGGAATTTTTATTCCCCAGTATTCAGACATCTGAATCTAGTATTCAGATGTCTGAATCTAGTATTCACACGTCTGAATTGGTTCGTCTGGAACCAGAAAGGAAATAGGCTAAAATGTGCCTATTTCAAACGTCTGAAATCAAAGATTCAGACGTCTGAATTCTGTTTTGGAAAAATATTTTATTTTCCAAATTCAGACGTCTGAATCCTTGATTCCAAACATCTGAATCTGCACTCTTTTTGCCTATTTGCTTGAGAATTCCAATTTTAATCGATTTATGTTGATTCCGATTTGTCGATTATCATTTATTATGGACTGGATGATTTTTATATCGGGATTTTTGAGAATATCCATTTCGATGGATCCCGTAATCGATTTCTTCGGATTTTATTCACGTCTTCGAATGTGAATTTTGATGATTGGTTGTTTCTACAATCATTTCTGTGATTTGTCACTTTAAAAATATAAAGGTTTTCTAAACTAGTAGTAAATATCAAAACTCTTTCTTCAAATGATTTCAACACTATTTTATAACCAAGCTCGTTTTCTCAAACTGATTTCCAATCTATTAGTATATACAAACCTTTACCTCACTCATATGAGAAATCTAATTAAACGACTTAGTAAAACAAGTGGTATGAAACGCTTGAGTTTACTTCGTCGGTTAATTCTTAGACTTGTTCGATTAAATCTCTTGTGACAATTTTCTAGTGGAGATCTACAATTTGTTCGTAAATATTTAAGTTAAGCTAGTGGTTATGGGACATGAAGCTAAGCTCATATATTTACTAGCTTACTGTAATTGACACTTTCTTGATGATCAACGACGATCATTTTTGTGATTTAGACTAGCAATGTGCGATGTCTCTTTGTCTTCGAGGGAGACTAAACCCCGTTTTGTGGAGTTTCAAATCAAGTTGCTGGGGTAGCAACCCATGGTCTTCGGGCCGTTTGTGGAGCTTCGGCTCAATTTGTGATGGTTAGCAACCATGGAATTAGCGTTCCGTTTGTGATACACGTGTTGGTGAGCTTTATGCTCCCGTTTGTGATAGGCCTTCCCCCCTTTTGTAATTTCTGGATTTCTAGTGATGATTTCTAGAATTTATGCTTCACTAATTTTCGTGATTTTCATTGATAAGTTTTATCAGTATTTGTGCATTGGTGAATTTGTGCGTCATTGACTTTTTGTGAATGATATTGACTAGCAATGTGTGATGTCTCTTTGTCCACGTGGACTGTACCTCATTCTATTGAGCTTCGTCTCGTTTCTTTGTGGGCTAGCGATCCATGTACTTTTAATATGTTTCGATTCATTGGATGTACCGTTTGTACTACATCAATGTCTTTGCTTTCGATTCATTGGATGTACCATTTGTACTACATCAATGTCTATGCTTTCAATTCATTGGATGTACCGTTTGTACTACATCAACGTCTTTGCTTTTGATTCAATGGATGTACCATTTGTACTACATCAATGTCTTTGCTTTCGATTCATTGGATGTACCGTTTGTACTACATCAATGTCTTTGCTTTCGATTCATTGGATGTACCGTTTGCACTACATCAATGTCTTTGCTTTTGATTCATTGGATGTACCGTTTGTACTACATCAATGTCTTTGCTTTTTGGATTCATTGGATGTACCGTTTGGACTACATCAATGTCTTTGCTTTTTGGATTCATTGGATGTACCGTTTGCAGTACATCAATGTCTTTGCTTTTCATTCATTGGATGTACCGTTTGTACTACATCAATGTCTTTGTTTTTTGGATTCATTGGATGTACCATTTGGACTACATCAATGTCTTTGCTTTTTGGATTCATTGGATGTACCATTTGCACTACATCAATGTCTTCGCTTTTGATTCATTGGATGTACCGTTTGTACTACATCAATGTCTTTGCTTTTTGGATTCATTGGATGTACCGTTTGTACTACATCAATGTCTTTGCTTTTTGGATTCATTGGATGTACCGTTTGCACTACATCAATGTCTTTGCTTTTGATTAATTGGATGTACCGTTTTTACTACATCAATGTCATTTCTTTTTGGATTCATTGGATGTACCGTTTGGACTACATCAATGTCTTTGCTTTTTAGATTCATTAGACGTACCGTTTGGACTACATCAATGTCTTTGCTTTTGGATTCATTGGATGTACCGTTTGCACTACATCAATATCTTTGCTTTTTGGATTCATTGGATATGCTTTTTGGATTCATTGGATGTACCGTTTGCACTACATCAATGTCTTTGCTTTTTGGATTCATTGGATGTTCCGTTTGCACTACATCAATGTCTTGGCCAACCTTTTCTTGTGATTTCTGGATTTCTATATGATGATTTCTGGAATTTATGTTTCACCACCTTTTTCAGTTGGCATTGATATAATCGTCAATATTTATGGTTTGGTGAATGAAATAATGTGTAACAACCCGCATATTTATCGATTGTATATTTAAATATGTTATTTAAATATTTCATCGTTCGTCGGATTTTAGTCCGAAAAGCTACTTTTTGCAAACAGTCGAATTAGGACTCGAGACCACTTCCATTGAGTTCAAAACGCCGTTTGCGATCTTTTTAAGTATAAACTTTGATATGTTTGGAGATAGTATAATTTTGCCACTTTTTCACTTAGGGCTTTAGTTTGGGTTCAGCCTATAATACTCAAATCTGAACCACTTCTCCCCATTCACTCTCACTTTCTCCTCTTTTCAGTTCTAAAGCAAAAATGGTGGAAGAGAATAGGAAACAGAAATCCTAAACCCTAGTTCATTTGCAAAATCCAAGATCTAGCTCCAAATTCTAAGAGAACCCATTGGTAAACATCCTCTTCATCTTCTCCAACTCTTTCTCCATTCCATTTCAGAAATTCCTAAACCTAACATAGGAAATATTTTACTTGTAAGCGTAGATTGAAGCTTCTTGAGTTGTTATTGAAGAGGAATTGATCTTAGCTTGTTTTAAAAGCTTCTCCTTCAATTATTTGGGTTCAAAGGTGAGATTTTTATCTCACATCTTAGTCTATATTTATCTTCGATTGTTAGGTATGAATTCCTAACACTTATTCGTGTGCAATTGTTTTGATTTGGATTGATTTGGTGAATATTCCAATTTTTGGTGTTTTGGGTTCAACTCTTTAAAAATCATAGCTTTGATGTTTTGACCATGTTTTAGTGATGAACCGAAGAGCTTCTATGGCCGGGTAGTCGATTGGCGTAAACCCTTAGTGTCGTTGCTCGACCGTTTGCAAATTGAGGGAGTTTTCACCTCTTTTGACGTAGGGCAGGAAGTGCAAGAATACAGGTTCGGCCGACCAAACCACTGGGCCGATAGACCGACCTGCTACTAAAAGTGCAAAGCACTTGTCTGTCTCAGGTCCGGTCGACCAACTACAGAGCTCAGTCGACCAACCTGCTTCCCGAGGATTTTTCCAGAACAGGGTCCGGTCGACCGAGCTCTGTAGCCGGCCGACCGACCTGTTGCTGTTTTGCCTATTTCGCCTATTTTGCGTGGTTTCCAAATAGTTCGAACCCCGTAGAGGGTGCGTTGCCACCCCCCTCCATAGGGGATTTTATCTGGAAAAAAAATTCAATAGAACTTGCTTTGTTGAGATGCTGAGTTGACCAGTCTTCGAGACAAACTATCTTTGGCTTCTCGGTCGATTTTATGGATTTTTGAATATCTATTTCGATGGATTCTTTATCGGATTCTTTGGATTTTATTAACGTTTTCGAATGTGAATTTTTATGATTGATTGTTTCTCCAATCACTCTATGATTTGTCACTTTAAAATATGAAGGTTTCAATACTAGTAGTAAATATCAAAACTCTTTCAACAAAATGATTTCAACTCTATTTTCAATAGCAAATCTCTTTTCTTAAACCGTTTTCCAATCTACTAGTATATACAAACCTTTATCTCACTCGTACGAGAAATTGAATTAAATGGCTTAGTAAAACAAGTGGTATGAAACGCTGGCATTTGCTTCGTCGGTTAACTCTTGGACTTGTTCGATTGAACCTTTTTATGACAATTTTCTAGTGAAGAACTACAGTTTGTTCGTAAATATTTAAGTTAAGCAAGTGGTTATGGGACATGAAGCTAAACTCATATAATACTAACTTAGAGTGATTGACACTTCTTGATGATCGATGATGATCATTTTATGGTTTAGACTAGCAATGTGCGATGTCTCTTTGTCCATGTGGAGGTCCGTACCTCAATTCATTGAGCTACGTCTCATTTCTTTGTGGGCTGGCATCCCATGTACTTTCAATGTCTATGCTTTTGATTCATTGGATGTACCGTTTTCACTACATCAATGTCTTTGCTTTTGATTCATTGGATGTACCGTTTGCACTACATCAATGTCTTTGCTTTTGCCTCATTGGATGTACCGTTTGCACTACATCAATGTCTTTGCTTTTGATTCATTGGATGTACCGTTTGCACTACATCAATGTCTTTGCTTTTGATTCATTGGATGTACCGTTTGTACTACATCAATGTCTTTGCTTTTTGATTCATTGGATGTACCGTTTGCACTACATCAATGTCTTTGCTTTTGATTCATTGGATGTACCGTTTGCACTACATCAATGTCTTTGCTTTTTGATTCATTGGATGTACCGTTTGCACTACATCAATGTCTATGCTTTTTGTAACAGCCCGCAAATCCGTACCCCTTGAGTCTACACTATTCTACAACAATCAACTCAAGTTGCACAGAAATACGAGCCATTTGGATTTAAGAAGAAGAGGTAGAAGAAGAGAAAACAAAAACAACATCAGAATCTGACCATCGCAGCGGAGTAAAATATAATAGATAATAAATAATCTTTACTCAAAATCAAATATATCAGTTTACATATATTACATCATCTGAGTACATCAATCACAGCTCACATCAATAACAAACAGTGGATACACATCAACTCAACAGCGGAAAAATATATATACAAGTACGAGAATACGTATCATCATCCAGCTCGTCTCCTGAGCTCCACAGCATCATACCCTGTATCCTATAATACTCGGTCTGACCCGAGCATTATAGTTAAATAACACCCGAGTCAGTCTGGAATACTAGCGTGAGAAAATCACACCCAATTGATTTTAAAGTTTCAAAAATCCTTTGAAAACAAAAGCATTTCGTAAGACCACGCCACAAATAAACATGTCGGGTTTTTACCTTACGATAGCTAAAACAATTTTTATAGAAATCCTCTGATATTATAATAGGGTCTATATACAAATACTTATAAAATAGCCGAAATTGTTACATTCATTAAATTCCAGCTACTAGCCACAAAAGTGGGTAATACAAACAAAACTCGTACAAGGCTCGTAGGGAGATTGGATTTCCAACTAATGACTAGGCACTGGGGTACCACCTGTCACAGTACGGGGCCTAGATCACCGTACCAAGGATTACTCCCTTCATCCCCTGCAACACAAGGTCGGAACCATTCCTTACTGAACAGTCCCGAACAAGATAAACCCCGTGGTTGGCGCGACCAACCACCCACTAAGCCGAAAGATATATAAGGGACATCTAGACAGGGGAAATATCTTGTCCTGCTTGGGCATGACCCACCTAACCTTGCTGCATATCCCCTGATTTTCAGTCATTCCCGGTTGACGAGGCTTGAGGCTAAGCGTTACCTTTAGAACATTTTTACTTAGAATGCTCATCGTCCACCTGACGATGTTTCGCAAGCATTCGTCCATACAAGTCCGTCCCGGGTTCGAACGGAACCGAAGGCACTATTTCTACTACATCCATTTTGGAAATATCCTCAGGATTAGTAGCGACCAGTCCTTGCACTTCACTGCTCCATCTTCGAATCCAAAATCGTTTACACGAAACGTACAAACCGGATCGAAGTGGTTTTCGAGAAATAAATCTCGATCCCGGTCTCTTCGAAACGATCAACGCATTTGTCCAATATTGATAGTCGGTGATTTAACTATCAATTATATTCACACAACAACCATCAACCAATAAATAATTTTCCAAATTATTTATTAATCTCAAAAATATCTTCATAAGATATATTTCTATTTTCAATCCTTTGAAAACAGTTTCAAACCATCTTTCTTCTCAGAATCAACTTTCCCAAATATTTTATATTCCCTCTGAAATCACCAAGCACAAAACTAGATTTTAAAAATAAATTTAAAACACTTTACTTTGAACTATATATACCTTTAAAACATTTAAATTAAACTACTTTAATAATTTGTTAAAAATATATATTATATGAATATTTGAAAATAACGTTACTTAATAAATATAAAACTAGATTTATACTTTTAAAAACAAAATACTAAGTCACTTTTTAAGTAATTACTTGCTATAATAGATTTGAGAAAATACTTACTTTAGACTATAAATATTAGAAATAATAAATTTTTCAAAACATACATTTAAAAACAATTTTAAACGTTTAACTTATATCTTCAAATTTACTTTGAAAACGTAATTGGTTATTCAGGGAGAATTTCAAATCTCAATCATTTAAATCAATTTCCCAAATTGATTTCCAATTTATTTTATTTGAAATAAATTCTTTTACTTATCAGTTCTTTTCCAAATTCAGTAGTTATGGACTTTATTATTATTATTATTTTATTTCTTCTTTACACTTTCAATAATCCAAATCTTAAATTCTAAATAAATGTTTGTTCTTTTTAATTAATAATACTGCATTTTAAAATTGATAAATTTTTTTTGTTTATTCAAATTTCCCTTTTCAGATTCATTTATTAAAATTTTAAAGTCACTTTATTTCTTTTCCAAGTTATTCTTAAATTTATTCTATAATTATTTTACTTGCAATTTCACTCCTTTATTTTCATTTCCCAAAAATAAAATTTATAATTTCGGTAATTCATTATACCCAATTATATCAACCAAGCCAAAGCATTCAATACTTCCACAAAATTCATTATAGAATATCAAACAATCAGAACAGAGAATATAAAATAATTTAAATAAAAGTTGAGGGGTCCAGTTGGAACCCTCCAACCTGTTTTCCCTGCAACCACAGATGTTAGCACAACATAATATACCAATTCCAGAATGTATCATACTATAGCACATCAATCAATCAATTTCAACCATTTAAACAATTATTTAAATTTAATCATTTAAATTTAAATTTAAACTGAGTGAGATTAACTCACCTTCGCATTTGTTTTGCAGTCCATCCCTGAACAGCTTGTTTCTTTTCGGATTTCAAACCTTGAATAAATATTATGTGATTTTTATTAATATTTGAATTAATTATTAATTAACAAATTTAACTTACTAATAATTTAATTTGTTTCAGCTTTAACTTTATAAACATATATTTCAACCCGTATATATATATATATATATATATATATATATATATATATATATATATATATATTAAGTTTAAAATTTAAGAATAAACAGCCTATATACTTTACTGTTTACCTACCTATTTATTTCATTTAAACTAAGACAGGAAATTTTATAACTTACTATAAACATCAAAACAATAACTCCTCCTTACTGTAAAACCTCTCATCTTCTTCTTTTGTTTTCTATAATTTCGTATACCTAAGTTGTTAAATTTAAACTAAAACATGGAGAATAAAAGCAAGTACATATATAACCTACTGTTTCATCTATATGAGCAGTTTTTTTTTTATTAAGGAAGAAGGGTTTTGCTAAAAAGTGATGAACAATGGTGTATGCTGGAAGATAAAAGAAGCGTGCTGAGGAATGAATAAGGATGGCGTATAGAGGAAGCCTAATTAATTAAATTAAATTTTATTCGGTTATTATCAATTAAATCCCTAGCACGTTAATATTTCGTATACTCACACACTAATTCCGATCAAAACGAAATTTGAAATCCGATAATAATTCAATATTACGGACCCAATGGTACTGGTTTCGTCGACATCCGAGACTGTGTCCCGGAAGGCAATTTTTAAATTCAATTTAACCGATTAAATTTCAAAACTAAACAAACAATTTCCAAATTCAATTTTAACACTTTTATTGTCTTCACTATCATCCATATAAATTTTATAAGCTTTCCAATTATTTTTAGTTGGCTTAAAATTCCAGATTCAACATTTTATTCAGATTCAAGTTATTTAATTCAATAATTTAATTATCAAATAAATTGTGATATTTGAATCCAAGTAAAAAAAATTAACATTTAAATATTCAAAATCAATTGAATATTCCAATTTCAAATACTCAAAAATTTTGGGTTGTCACATTCCTCCCCCCTTAAAAGAATTTCGTCCCCGAAATTACTAGTTAGAAAGAATGATTCAATACCCGTTTATTATTTCCCTAAACCAAACAGTTTTCTAACAATTCAACATCTTACCAATTATCTTTTATATAAAAGACTCATTATCTTTCTTACTAACTTCCAAACCTTTCTCTAGTTCCAAACCATACCATTTGTTTAACCATTCAAGTTTCAATTTAAAACCAAATTTTGAATTATCAAAATTTTCTCAAAATTTTTCTAACTCCCTGAATTTCCGAAAAATTTCGCCAGCGTCTCCTTTGCGCGGCTAGCTCGGTACAACTACAAAATGGCTCTACGGCCTCCCAAATCCAAAAAGAAAATAAAAAGCCAAGTGGCTCAATCCAAAAACCCAATCAAATTCACACCAAAATCAAATACATACCTTTTTGTCGAGCATTTCAAATTTATCTTTCTGAAATCAAACTCAATTCTCTTTTCCCTTTTATAATACCTGCATATCATGCTTAGTACTAATATCCAATCACAATATCCCAAAACATCTTATCGATTTTCTTACAAAATGTCAATATCTATTCATTTCTATATTATCTTAGATTATATTTGTAATAACAATTTCCAATCTAGAATTTACCATTCCTTTCTTATGTTAGTATAAACATTTTATATGTTTCTTATCTTTATTTCTATTCAAATCAATTCTTTCATTTTCATATGAATTCAATTTATCTCTAACTTGAAACATTTGAATTTTATTTTTCATTTATTACTAATTCATGTCATTACTTTAGTTAGTTTCATTTACTAATTAATTTCAATTTCTAGTTGGAAATCATTTTGCTGCTAACTAAATTTTCCAAAAATCTTCAAAAAATTTCTAACTCCCAAAATTTCTGAAAATTTTTGGCAGAGTCCCCTTTGTACGGAGGAGCTTTTCCAATTTGACAAAAGAGATAAATATATATACATCGACCCACACGGTCGGAAAAACCAAAAACAGTTCATATTTCCTATTTTAATTGCGTATGCGTACCTTATTTAGCATTTTAAGCAAGCAGCTTATTATTTTTAGCAAATAGCGCAACTCAATTCAGCCACACGGCTTCCAGGTACCTGTACTTACTCAACTTAAACATGTAAGTGCCAAATATATGAAGTTTAACAGCATATCACTTATTTGTAATAGTTAAAACATATGAATTCTGAAAGAAACTCATACCAAACATTTTCCTGTAAGCAATTTATATAGTTTCATGCTAATTCAACTGTTCCAATTAATTTATAACCATTTTCACTCAGTTCGGATGGTTTTCGATTCATTTTATACAACTCCATCAATTTGAATGGTTTAGAACTCAATTGCTTACTTTTAATTTATTGTTAAGCAAATTGAACCCATATTTAATTCAATTGCTTTCAAAATCAATTTATTTTACTTCCACCAACTCATAGAATTTTAATTACTTCCATTTACATCCAATGACAATTTATTCTATGCAATTTGACAAGATTTATGTGAATAAATAAGTATTTATGTTTATCACCAATTTAGATGGATTTTAACTCAATTTATTCTTAATTCTATTCCATTAGAAAATTTATTCACAATCCATGTATTCTCAATTCCATTGCATTTCAATTTTATTGACCAAATTAGTTCATTCAAACCATTTACAACTTAGATCCATCTTCATTACCAATTAAATTTCCTTTTTATTTTAATTCATTCACATCCATTCATTTACATTTAAAACCATTCCGTAATTGTTTATTCCAAACTATTTTATTTAGCTCAAAACAACCAAGCCATATCATTCAATAACCACTTCTCAACTTATTTAAACCATACTTCATTTGATTCTTATTTATCTCATCCATTCATTTATTCAATAAAATTAGTTTACCCACATTCACTTAAACCATTCTAATAAACTTGAAACATTCTATTTTTTTATTGCCTCAAGTTATTTCAATCCTTTAATAATTTTTAAATGGTTTACAATTATTTATTCTGGAGTTCCATTCCATTAATATTAGTTAATACTCATTGAATTTTATTTCGATTAACAATTTATTTTCACTTGTTTTAAATCCAACCCAATATCATTAAACTTGGTTCAAGTTGAATTCAATTCAACTCTCCTTCATTCATTTAGCTTAAGTCAATTTACTTTAATTTATTCAAAATTTACACTTAAGCTCATTCTCATCTTACAAACAAAGTTCTCTTTTCAATTTAACTTGATTCTATTTTAATCCAATCTTATTTCAAACTACACATTTATTCGATCAATTATTATTTTAATTTAACTTTTTAGATTCAGCTCATTCAATTTATTACCTGGCTAATTTCCAAGTTATCTTCACTTATTTGAATTTTATTTGCATATTCAAATCATTGCTATTTTAATCCATTTACATTTTTATCCGATACATTTCAATTATATTTAATTTGTTAACACTTCAAGCTAAATTTTCAATTTATAAGTCAAGTTTTAAATCCACTATCCATTTTCAATTTACCACCCAATTTATTAACCACAATTTAACCTCATTCTCAATTACTTTCACTTCATCAATAATTTGAATAAATTTTTAATTTATAACTTGAGTTTATTTCCAACTTCATCATAAACTTACAATTCAATTTCATTAACTAATTTATTATCTAATTAGTTCTCCCCTTATTCATAATCCAACACTTGAATTTTTTTATTCCAAATATCACTCCATTTAATTTTCTTAAGTTCAATATACTTTACAATTCAAGTTTGGGTTCTCTTTTCATTTTTCAATTCATCAAAATATTGATTTTGGGCATTGTATTCCATTTTCAATTTTATAAGTCACAACTTATGTTTTTTTTGTCACACATTTCCATTCATTTTAGGCTTGAATATGTTCATCTTTTATTTTTAACTCAAGCCCTCTATTTATTTATAGCCCAAACATATTTTATTGCTATGGATTTTTAATTCTCTTACTCGTTATTCCTATTTATTTATTTCAATTCCAATCCTTATCCAATTTATTTCCCATTCGTTCAGGTAAGAACTTAATTCCATTCATTAATTCAATTGAATTCTCATTCCAATTCAATTTTATTTTCACTCAGATTTATTTAACTCAACTCGATTTCAACTTGATTCGAATACAACTGGATATTATTTCAGCTTATTCGATTTATTTTAATCCAGTTAAATTTTATTCTCCAATCCATGTTAATTCCATTTTTAACTTTTCTCTTTAAATTTAAACTCCAACCTTCAAAGCTTATATTTCTTTCATGATTTAAAAATCATCCTCATTTATAAGCTTACAACTATCTCATCAGGATTTCCAAACACCCGGTTTTGGTTTTCAAAACATTTTGAAATCTTCAACATCTAAAATCACATTTCTCAAAAATTTAAACCAATCCTGGTTGTTATGTGCAACACATTTCCTTTGAGATTTTTAAAAACAAACAAGTTTTCCTGAACAAACCAATTTGGTAGCAATCTGTCACTCAGAAATTCGAAAATGAATACTGATGATGCGCCCGTCATCATCAGAATTATTTTCCAATAATCCAAGTGATTTCAATGCTATTTCACTTCCAAAATCCATTTTAAAACAATTTTCCTTTCGGAAATATCTCCAAAACAATGCTGTGATTTATTTTCAAAGCACTTCCAAATTTTCGGGATTTACATTCCCAAATCCTGCTTAAATCAATTTTTTTTTTATATAATTCATTTGCATAGCTTATGTTCATACAAATTCTCATTTGATTATATTTCAATTTATGATTTTACATTTATAATTCATATTTACAAATTTCATTTTATCATGAATTTATTCTTTCAAACTTTGATTATATTTCCATTTTCTAGTTAAATTTTCACTTAACAATGATAATATTTTAATATTATCATTTCTAACATCCAAGCAACCATATATTAGATAAATAGTTTAAGAAAACTTTTTCTTATATCAAAATATATTTTTGGGCAAAATTATTTCATCCACCCATATTTAAAACAATACCGTGTCGATTGCTCTATTCAAGTGTTTAGAAACCCCTTCAATACAGTTGCGCGGACTGTGTCGACGAAGGTTCATATGCCACTCAATAAACCAATCAACACAATATTAAAACAATTTATATTCACTAACAAATACGCGCTTATATCTGTTAATACGCTCAAACTCATTATAGAGTACCATAGACTCTATTTTAAATGAGTAATTCCCACCAGAGCCAAGGTTATCACCAACCTAAGCTCTGATACCAACTGTAACAGCCGCAAATCCATACCCCTTGAGTCTACACTATTCTACAACAATCAACTCAAGTTGCACAGAAATACGAACCATTTGGATTTAAGAAGAAGAGGTAGAAGAAGAGAAAACAAAAACAACATCAGAATCTGACCATCGCAGCGGAGTAAAATATAATAGATAATAAATAATCTTTACTCAAAATCAAATATATCAGTTTACATATATTACATCATCTGACTACATCAATCACAGCTCACATCAATAACAAACAATGGATACACATCAACTCAACAGCGAAAAAATATATATACAAGTACGAGAATACGTATCGTCATCCAGCTCGTCTCCTGAGCTCCACAGCATCATACCCTGTATCCTATAATACTCGGTCTGACCCGAGCATTATAGTTAAATAACACCCGAGTCAGTCTGGAATACCAGCGTGAGAAAATCACACCCAATTGATTTTAAAGTTTCAAAAATCCTTTGAAAACAAAAGCATCTCGTAAGACCACGCCACAAATAAACATGTCGGGTTTTTACCTTACGATAGCTAAAACAATTTTTATAGAAATCCTCTAATATTATAATAGGGTCTATATACAAATACTTATAAAATAGCCGAAATTGTTACATTCATTAAATTCCAGCTACTAGCCACAAAAGTGGGTAATACAAACAAAACTCGTACAAGGCTCGTAGGGAGATTGGATTTTCAACTAATGACTAGGCACTGGGGTACCACCTGTCACAGTACGGGGCCTAGATCACCGTACCGAGGATTACTCCCTTCATCCCCTGCAACACAAGGCCGGAACCATTCCTTACTGAACAGTCCCGAACAAGATAAACCCCGTGGTTGGCGCGACCAACCACCCACTAAACCGAAAGATATATAAGGGACATCTAGAGAGGGGAAATATCTTGTCCTGCTTGGGCATGACCCACCTAACCTTGCTGCATATCCCCTGATTTTCAGTCATTCCCGGTTGATGAAGCTTGAGGCTAAGCATTACCTTTAGAACGTTTTTACTTAGAATGCCCATCGTCCGCCTGACGATGTTTCTCAAGCATTCGTCCATACAAGTCCGTCCCGGGTTCGAACGGAACCGAAGGCACTATTCCTACTACATCCATTTTGGAAATATCCTCAGGATTAGTAGCGACTAGTCCTTGCACTTCACTGCTCCATCTTCGAATCCAAAATCGTTTACACGAAACGTACAAACCGGATCGAAGTGGTTTTCGAAAAATAAATCTCGATCCCGGTCTCTTCGAAACGATCAACGCATTTGTCCAATATTGGTAGTCGGTGATTTAACTATCAATTATATTCACACAACAACCATCAACCAATAAATAATTTTCCAAATTATTTATTAATCTCAAAAATATCTTCATAAGATATATTTCTATTTTCAATCCTTTGAAAACAGTTTCAAACCATCTTTCTTCTCAGAATCAACTTTCCCAAATATTTTATATTCCCTCTGAAATCACCAAGCACAAAACTAGATTTTAAAAATAAATTTAAAACACTTTACTTTGAACTATATATATACCTTTAAAACATTTAAATTAAACTACTTTAATAATTTGTTAAAAATATATATTATATGAATATTTGAAAATAACGTTACTTAATAAATATAAAACTAGATTTATACTTTTAAAAACAAAATACTAAGTCACTTTTTAAGTAATTACTTGCTATAATAGATTTGAGAAAATACTTACTTTAGACTATAAATATTAGCAATAATAAATTTTTCAAAACATACATTTAAAAACAATTTTAAACGTTTAACTTATATCTACAAATTTACTTTGAAAACGTAATTGGTTATTCAGGGAGAATTTCAAATCTCAATCATTTAAATCAATTTCCCAAATTGATTTCCAATTTATTTTATTTGAAATAAATTCTTTTACTTATCAGTTCATTTTCAAATTCAGTAGTTATGGACTTTATTATTATTATTATTTTATTTCTTCTTTACACTTTCAATAATCCAAATCTTAAATTCTAAATAAATGTTTGTTCTTTTTAATTAATAATACTGCATTTTAAAATTGATATTTTTTTTTGTTTATTCAAATTTCCCTTTCCAGATTCATTTATTAAAATTTTAAAGTCACTTTATTTCTTTTCCAAGTTATTCTTAAATTTATTCTATAATTATTTTACTTGCAATTTCACTCCTTTATTTTCATTTCCCAAAAATCAAATTTGTAATTTGGTAATTCATTATACCTAATTATATCAACCAAGCCATAGCATTCAATACTTCCACAAAATTCATTATAGAATATCAAACAATCAGAACAGAGAATATAAAATAATTTAATAAAAGTTGAGGGGTCCAATTGGAACCCTCCAACCTGTTTTCCCTGCAACCACAGATGTTAGCACAACATAATATACCAATTCCAGAATATATCATACTTTAGCACATCAATCAATCAATTTCAACCATTCAAACAATTATTTAAATTTAATCATTTAAATTTAAATTTAAACTGAGTGAGATTAACTCACCTTCGCATTTGTTTTGCAGTCCATCCCTGAACAGCTTGTTTCTTTTTGGATTTCAAACCTTGAATAAATATTATGTGATTTTTATTAATATTTGAATTAATTATTAATTAACAAATTTAACTTACTAATAATTTAATTTGTTTCAGCTTTAACTTTATAAACATATATTTCAACCCGTATATATATATATATATATATATATATATATATATATATATATATATATATTAAGTTTAAAATTTAAGAATAAACAGCCTATATACTTTACTGTTTACCTACCTATTTATTTCATTTAAACTAAGACAGGAAATTTTATAACTTACTATAAACATCAAAACAATAACTCCTCCTTACTGTAAAACCTCTCATCTTCTTCTTTTGTTTTCTATAATTTCGTATACCTAAGTTATTAAATTTAAACTAAAACATGGAGAATAAAAGCAAGTACATATATAACCTACCGTTTCATCTATATGAGCAGTTTTTTTTTATTTATTTATTAAGGAAGAAGGGTTTTGATAAAAAGTGATGAACGATGGGGTATGCTGGAAGATAAAAGAAGCGTGCTGAGGAATGAATAAGGATGGCGTATAGAGGAAGCCTAATTAATTAAATTAAATTTTATTAGGTTATTATCAATTAAATCCCTAGCACGTTAATATTTCGTATACTCACACGCTAATTCCGATCAAAACGAAATTTGAAATCCGATAATAATTCAATATTACGGACCCAATGGTACTGGTTTCGTCGACATCCGAGACTGTGTCTCGGAAGGCTATTTTTAAATTCAATTTAACCGATTAAATTTCAAAACTAAACAAACAATTACCAAATTCAGTTTTAACACTTTTATTGTCTTCACTATCATCCATATAAATTTTATAAGCCTTTCAATTATTTTTAATTGGCTTAAAATTCCAGATTCAACATTTTATTCAGATTCAAGTTATTTAATTCAATAATTTAATTATCAAATAAATTGTGATATTTGAATCCAAGTAAAAAAATTAACATTTAAATATTCAAAATCAATTGAATATTCCAATTTCAAATACTCAAAAATTCCGGGTTGTCACACTTTTGATTCATTGGATGTAACGTTTGTACTACATCAATGTCTTTGCTTTTTGATTCATTGCATGTACCGTTTGCACTACATCAATGTCTTGGCCAACCTTTTCTTGTGATTTCTGGATTTCTATATGATGATTTCTGGAATTTATGTTTCACCACCTTTTTCAGTTGGCAATTATAGATGTCATTTATTGTGGTTTGGTGAATTAAATAAAGAATATGACATTCTTTTGATGCTATGAGATTCTTGAGATATTGTATGACTTTTGTGGATTTTCTAATGTATACTTGTCGTAGTATGACATTTTGGTTATCATACGTCTTTTTATTGTATCTCTTATTCTATATCATTTCATCTTAAATTTTGTAGCTATACTGATCCGGTTATTTTTTTTCTTATTAAATAATACTCAGGTCAGACTGAGATGTTACAGGTGCTTCTGCTTGACTCCTTATCGGACCATCATCTTTTGGTTAACTATTTGGATTGTATTTTTTGGTTGTGTACAATTTGAGATATAGACTCCTTGATGTATACATATTCCTTTGTCTTGCACTTGTATCTATTCTTTTGTGATATTGTGGATCTTGTTAGACCACTACTCTAATGAACACTTTTATGTGTTATATATATTTATATCTATTTCCGGCTTTGTGATATGAATTATCCGTGACTGATTTATGTTATGTTTATTTCTACATTTGTTTCCGAAGATATTATAGCCACTGTGTAGTAGTTTTGAGTTTGTGTCGGTATGTCGGATTTCCTCTTGAAAAGAAATGCATGTTATACTATCTGGCTTATCGATGCTCGCACAAAGCAATTACACGGATGGTCGCCCCTCAAATGCTTTATTCTCCGTGCTAGTTGACAGCATTACACTGTAATGTTCTTGGTTAGCATGGGTATAGAGGCGGGGCGTCACATAAAGAGTATGACATTCCTTTTGATCCTTGAGAAGATTTTTGTGAAATTGATTAATCTCTTGTTGATTTTCAATTACTTATTTATCACAGCTTGGCATTGTGATTATTATGCGTTTTGTCATACCTCTTATTATATATCATTTCATCTGATATTTACAACTAGACTGATCCGTTTATTATTTTCTTATTAAATAATACTCGGGTCAGACGGAGATGTTACAGGTGCTTCAGCTTGACTTCTCACTTGGGATTGATTTCTCTGACTTTTGGCTAACTACTTAGATTAGTAGTTTATTATGGTGTACACACTTGAGATATAGACTCTATGATGTATACTTATTCTTTTGTGTAGTTCTTGTAACTATTCTTTTGTGATAGTGTGGGTCTTGCTTGACCACTACTCTGATATACACTTATATGTGTAATATTCATATCTATTTCCGCCTTTGTGATATGAATTGCCTGTGATTGATTTATGTTACGTTTATTTCTATATTTTTTTCTGATGATTATATATATATCCACTATGTAGTATCTTTGAGTTTGCGTCGGTATGTCGGACTATATTTTATCTGGCATATCGGTGCTCGCACAAAGCAATTACACGGATGGTCGCTCCTCAACAGCCTTATTCTCCGTGCTGGTTGACAGCAGTACTCCGTAGTGTTCTTGGCTAGCGTGGGCATAGAGGTGTGGCGTCACAGCTTGGTATCAGAGCCAAACTTCGGAACAATGTAGAATAATTTAACAAGGATCGTCGTCCTAAGTCTTTCTAGAGAGTCGTGCTTTAGGATTTATTCGAGTCTTCGTACCGTCTAATCCTATCTTCTTTTATGATTCCTTGTTTTATCAATCCAGTTTGATTGAAATTCGTTTTGTGAATAACCTTTTTCTTCTTCTTTCTTTCTTTCCAAAGGAAGAGAAATGGTTAGACCTGGTCGTCCCAGAGCTGGACCATCTAGTGCTCCACCCCAAGATGGAGTTTTTATGACTACCCAGCAACTTCTTGACCTTGTCACGAATGCTCAAGCAGCTGGATCTAATCCGGAACCTACTCACCCTAAATTTGGGTTTGCACGTTTGTGCAATGATTACACCAACCTGGGTGGGAAGCCATTTAGAGGTCATCGAGGTCCAGGCCTGGTTGAGGACCTGTGATCGAATCTTCATTCGCATGAATCTCGTCGATCTTCACCGTGTTTAGGTGGCTTCCAGTATGCTCCAAGAGAGAGCATTGGACCGGTACAAACTTCTTATTTCTGAGATTAATGAAGCGGATTTCACCTGGGAAAAATTCCGAGAATGCTTCGAACTAAAATTCGTGCCAGAAGCAGAGAAAGTGACATTGGCTCGACGTTTCATAGACCTTGTTCAGGGTGAAGCCTCCGTGACTGATTATGTTGCATCCTTCGAGTCACTTTCCAAATATGGGGTTGAATACATCAACACCCCATTTAAGAAGAACCAAAGATTTGTTTATGGTTTAAACAAAAATCTCAAGAAGCCATTACTTCTAAAATTAGAAGTTCCCTTCGACCAACTCATTGATATCGCTCTTCGCCTTGAAGAGGCGGATAGGGAAAGTGATGTTGAAGTGATGGGTTCCAAACCAAACTTCAACAACAAGAAGCGGCCAAACAAATTCAAAGGCCCTTATCCCAGTAAAAAGGGTAAACAGGCAACTCCTGCTGCGCAGACTTTTTCCTCTACTAAAGGGAAATGCTTTAACTGTGGTTCCAGAGACCATTTTGCGAACAAGTGTTCAAAGCCTCGTACTTGTTGCTATTGCAAAAGGCCGGATCATTATTTATCTTCTTGTCCCAAACTTCAAAATAGGAAGGAGGGAAAGTTAAATGTTGCTCAAGCCCCTGGCAACACATCTCGTGGTCAAGGTATATCTAATTCTATCCTTGATGGTACTATTATATTTCATGATCAACCTATTCGAGTTCTCTTTGATACGGGTGCATCCCACTCTTTTATATCAAAGGAACTTGTCGATACCTTTTCTTTAAGTGTTGTTGCTTTAATGACTTCTTTAAGAATTGTGAATCCGGTTGGTGGATCTGCAACTCTTAGTTTGCTTTGTAAAGATGTGGAGATTATTTTGTGTGATTTTCCTTTCCTAGCCGATTTGCATGTCATGCGTTATTTAGGCTTTGGAATGATTTTGGGAATGGATTGGCTTAACCGTTATGAAGCTTACATCCTATGTCTCGAGCAGACTATTTATCTTCGACACCCATAATCTATAAAGAAGATTTCTATTATTCTTAAAGATTCGGATTCTTCTTTGACTGCATCATTATATTCTTTAAATCCTCGTGATGACGATAATGATGATGAGGAAGATATTATTTCTCTTATTCATGTTGTTCGTGAATTTTCCTACATATTTGAGCCCGTTTTAGGATTACCACCTAAGCGAGCAATTGAGTTCAGAATTAATCTTACCTCTGAAGCTCAACCTATTACTCGTCCTCCTTATCGCATGTATAATAAGGAGAATGAGGAGATGCGTAAACAATTATCCGAATTGGAACGAAGCAATTTATTCGCTCTAGTTCCTCGCCTTGGGGAGCTTCGGCTATTTTCGTGAAGAAATCCAATGGTACACTTAGACTTTGCGTTGACTACCGCAAGCTTAATGATCTTACTATCAAAAATAAATATCCTTTACCTCGGATTGATGATCTATTTGACCAACTTAGCGGTGCTAGAGTCTTTTCACAATTGGACTTGGCTACCGGTTTCCATCAGCTTTGTATCGCAGAGGATATCATTCCTTTGACATCGTTCTGTACCCGATATGGATCTTATGAATGGCTTGTTATGCCATTTGGTTTAACGAATGCTCCGGCTTATTTCGTTGACCTTATGAATCGAGTTTTCAAAGACTTCCTCGACCGGTTTGTTCTCATCCTTATTGATGATATTCTTGTGTATTCAAAAACCGAGGAGGAGTATGAAAAGCATCTTAGGATTGTGTTGGAAACTCTTAGGAGTAACCAATTAAAAGCAAAATTTTCTAAATGCCACTTTTGGCGGTCCCGTGTGAAGTTTCTCGGTCATATTATTTCTGAATCCATAATTTCCATGGATCCTTCAAAGATTGAAGCGATTCAAGGTTGGAAGAGACCGGAGAGTGTGACAAAGATTCGTAGTTTTCTCGGATTGGCGGGTTATTACCGCCGTTTTATCAAAGACTTTTCTAAAATTGCCATGCCTCTCACTAGCTTAACGAATTAAGGTGTTAAATACATTTGGTCGGACAAATGTGAAACTTCTTTTCATAAACTAAAGGAACGTCTTTCAGATGCTCCTATTCTTGTTATTCCCAAGGGGAATCAATATTTCGCTGTTTATACCGATGCCAGTCGCGTTGGTTTGGGTGCCATTCTTAGGCAAAGAGAACGTGTTATTGCTTATGCTTCTAGGAAATTGAAGCCTGCTGAGACTAGATATGCCACTCATGATTTAGAACTCGCGGCTATTGTTTTCGCCCTTCGAATTTGGCGTCATTATCTATTGGGAGAGAAATTTATTCTTTATACCGATCATAAGTCTTTGAAGTATTTATTCTCTCAAAAGGAACTTAATTTGCTTCAACAACGTTGGCTCGAGTTCTTTGCTCCTTATGATCTTGATATTCTTTACACTCTCGGAAAGGGAAATCGAGTTGCCGATGCACTTAGTCGCAAGCAACAAACAGTTGTTTCTATGATGATATCTGAATGGAACGATCTTGAGATCTTATCCACTTGTGAGATTCGAGAGCGCGTATCCGATTTATGTTCATCTTTTGTTTTATGTAGCCTTGAGGCTCATCCTTATCTTTTAGACCGCATTCTTGAAGCTCAAAGGCTAGATCTCGAATTGGCTCTTCTTGGCCAAAATATTAATGATAAAATTGATATTGAAGGTTTGAAAGACTTTGATATCGATTCTCGTGGTGGCATTCGGAAATTTGGTAGACTTATCATACCAAATATTGGAAATCTTCATAAAGACATTTTAGAAGATTCCCATCGTTCTAAATTTACCATTCATCCCGGTTGTAGTAAAATGTACGCAGATATGAAGCGACTTTATTATTGGGAAGGAATGAAACTTGACATTGCTAACTTCGTTAAGTGTTGCATGACTTGCCAACTCATTAAAGCCGAACATCAAAGGCCTGGTGGGTCATTGCAACCTTTAGAAATTCCAATTTGAAAGTGGGACCCAATTTCCATGGATTTTAAAGATGGCCTTCCCCGTTCTCGTTCGGGTCATGATAGCTTATGGGTTATAGTTGATAGACATACTAAATCCGCCCATTTTATTCTCGTTTGGTCTAACCGAACCGTTCCTCTCTTGGCCAAACTTTTTGTCAAAGAAGTTGTTAAATTACATGGAGTTCCTACTTCTATTGTTAGTGATCATGATCCATTGTTTACTAGTGGATTTTGGAAGAGTATTCAAAAGGCTTTAGGAACGAAGCTTAATTTTAGCACCGCTTGTCACCCCCAGTCCGATGGACAAACCGAGCGTGTGAATCAAACTCTTGAAGATCTTCTTCGTACTTGTGTGCTCGATTTTGGTGGAAGTTGGGAAGATCATATTTCACTTGTTGAATTTTCCTATAATAATAGCTACCAATCTAGTAATGGTATGGCACCTTTCGAGGCACTCTATGGAAGGCCATGCCGATCTCCTTCTTGTTGGCTTGAGGCCGGTGAGAAGCTGGTTTTAGGTCCAGACTTTATTCGTGATTCCACAGAAAAGATTGAACTTATTCGACATAGGATAAAAGAAGCCCAGAGTAGACAAAAATCCTATGCCGATATTCGAAGAAGGAAATTAGAATTTTCTATTGGAGATCTTGTTTTTATTCGTGTTTCACCTATGAAAGGTGTTGTACGTTTCAGTCGGTCGGGAAAGTTAGCACCTAGATATATTGGGTCATTTCCTATCACTGAGCGTATTGGTTCTATGGCTTATCGCCTTACATTACCGGCTCAATTTTCTGCCATGCATGACGTGTTTCATGTTTCTCAATTACGGAAGTGCCTTCGAGATTCCGATTCTATTCTTGAGCCCGATGTTGTGGAAGAGATTGAAGTTTCGCCTAATTTAACTTATGAGCAACATCCTATTCGTATTATTGCTTCGGAAGTCAAACGACTTTGAAATAAAGATGTTCCGCTTGTAAAAGTTCAATGGTCTTCAAACCCTAAGGATTGTTCTTGGGAATCTAGAGAATTCATCGAGCGAACGCATCCTGACTTACTTTCTCATGCTCTTTAAGGTGAACTTCTGACTTCAAAATTCTTTTGTGTTAATATGCTTTTATGGTTGTTACTATATATCTTCTTCTTAAATATTGCGAGGACGCAATTTCTTTAAGGAGGGGAGTCTGTAACAACCCACATATTTATCGATTTTATATTTAAAATTTTTATCGATACTCGGAATTTAGTCCGAAAAGCCACTTTTTGCAAACAGTCGAATTAGGACTCGAGACCACTTCCATTGAGTTCAAAACGCCATTTGCGATCTTTTTAAGTGTAAACTTTGATATGTTTGGAGTTAGTGGAATTTTGCTACTTTTTCACTTAGGGCATTAGTTTGGGCTAAGCCCATTAACCCCACTTAACTCAGTTCCAACCCTCTCCTCTTCATTTACTTCCTTTCTACATTCCTTATACTCAAGCTTTTATAACAATGGTGAGTGGAATAGGAAATTAAAATTCCAAACCCTAGTTTTCTTTTGCAAATCAAACTCTAGCTCCAACTAATAGAAGAACCCATTGGTAAGCTTTCTCTTTTTCTTCTCCAACTCATTCTCTTATCAATTTCAGAAATTCCTAAACCTAACTTTGGGAATGTTCTTCTTTTAAAGCTTAGAATCAAGCTTCTTGTGTTAGATTTGAAGAGTGGTTGATTCTCCTTTGCTTTCAAGCTTCTTCTTCAATTGTTTGGGTTCAAGGGTGAGATTTTTATTTCACATCTTAGTCTATAATTATCTTCGATTGTTAGGTATGAATTCCTAACACTTATTCTTGTGCAATTGATTTTGGTTTGGATTGATTTGGTGTATATTCCAATTTTTGGTGTTTTGAAATCAAAATCTATGAAAATCCTTTTATGGATATTTAGACATTGATATTTGAGGCGTATCGAAGAGCCGTTAAGGCTGGGTTGTCGCTTAGCGTAAATCCTTAGTCGTTGTCGCTTGATCGATCGCTTCGGTATCCGTTTGGCCATTTTTGGCCTAGGTTCAGGGAATGCCCTGAACCCTTGATTCAGACGTCTGAAACGTAGTATTCAGACGTCTGAATATTATACTGGGAATTTTTATCCCCCAGTATTCAGACGTCTGAATCTAGTATTCAGAAGTCTGAATTGGTTCGTTTGGAACAAGAAAGGAAATAGGCTAAAATGTGCCTATTTCAGACGTCTGAAATCAAAGATTCAGACGTCTGAATTCTGTTTTGGAAAAATATTTTATTTTCCAAATTCAGACGTCTGGATCCTTGATTCCAGACGTCTGAATCTGCACTCTTTTTGCCTATTTGCCTATTTGCTTGAGAATTCCAACTTTAATCGATTTATGTTGATTCCGATTTGTCGATTATCATTTATTGTGGACTTGATGATTTTTACATCGGGATTTTTGAGAATATCCATTTCGATGGATCCCGTAATCAATTTCTTTAGATTTTACTCACATCTTCGAATGTGAATTTTGATGATTGGTTGTTTCTATAATCATTTCTGTGATTTGTCACTTTAAAAATATAATGGTTTTCTATACTAGTAGTAAATATCAAAACTCTTTCTTCAAATGATTTCAACACTATTTTATAACAAAGCTCGTTTTCTCAAACTAATTTCCAATATATTAGTATATACAAACCTTTACCTCGCTCCTATGAGAAATCTAATTAAACGACTTAGTAAAACAAGTGGTATGAAACGCTTGCGTTTACTTCGTCGGTTAATTCTTGGACTTGTTCGATTGAATCTCTTGTGACAATTTTCTAGTGGAGATCTACAATTTGTTCGTAAATATTTAAGTTAAGCTAGTGGTTATGGGACATGAAGCTAAGCTCATATATTTACTAGCTTACTGTAATTGACACTTTCTTGATGATCAACGACGATCATTTTTGTGATTTAGACTAGCAATGTGCGATGTCTCTTTGTCTTCGAGGGAGACTAAACCCCGTTTTGTGGAGTTTCGAATCAAGTTGCTGGGGTAGCAACCCATGGTCTTCGGGCCGTTTGTGGAGCTTAAGCTCAATTTATGATGGTTAGCAACCATGGAATTAGCGTTTCGTTTGTGATACACGTGTTGGTGAGCTTTATGCTCCCGTTTGTGATAGGCCTTTCCCCTCTTTCGTGATTTCGGGATTTCTTGAGATGATTTCTAGAATTTGTGCTTCACCAATTTTCGTGATTTTCATTGATAAGTTTTATCAATATTTGTGCATTGGTGAATTTGTGCGTCATTGACTTTTTGTGAATGATATTAATATAATCGGCAATATTTATGGTTTGGTGAATGAAATAAAGAGTATGACATTCCTTTTGATCCTTGAGAAGATTTTTGTGAAATTGATTAATCTCTTGTTGATTTTCAATTACTTATTTATCACAGCTTGGCATTGTGATTATTATGCGTTTTGTCATCCCTCTTATTCTATATCGTTTAATCTTATATTTATGGCTAGACTGATCTCTTTATTATTTTCTTATTAAATAATACTCTGGTCAGACGGAGATGTTACAGGTGCTTCAGCTTGACTTCTCACTTGGGATTGATTTCTCTGACTTTTGGCTAACTACTTAGATTAGTAGTTTATTTTGGTGTACACACTTGAGATATAGACTCTATGATGTATACTTATTCTTTTGTGCAGTTCTTGTAACTATTCTTTTGTGATAGTGTGGGTCTTGCTTGACCACTACTCTGATATACACTTATATGTGTAATATTCATATCTATTTCCGCCTTTGTGATATGAATTGCCTGTGATTGATTTATGTTATGTTTATTTCTATATTTGTTTTCGAAGATTATATATATAGCCACTGTGCAGTAGCTTTGAGTTTGCGTCGGTATGTCGGAGTATATTTTATTTGGCATATCGGTGCTCGCACAAAGCAATTACACGGATGGTCGCTCCTCAACAGCCTTATTCTCCATGCTAGTTGACAGCAGTACTCCGTAGTGTTCTTGGCTAGCGTGGGTATAGAGGTGGGGCGTCACAATTAAATTTCATTTTATTTATATAACTTAACTTTCCACTTTATTTTCTTTCTTTAAAATACATTTTCCATTTTATAAGTTAAGTTATAATTCAAATTACATTTTTCTCATTCATTTATTTAACTATTTTTAATTTATAGAAAATAAATAACATTTTATTAAAATCATCTTAAATTCAAATTTTAAATATATTTATCATATTTTCTTACTTAATTTAAATTCCATTTATAACCAAATCATAATTTCCAAAATAACTTATATTTCAAATTTCTAACTTTACCATTAATTTATTTCACTTATAAATTTAAAAAATAATAATAATACTTTATGAAATCATTTTTAATTAAATTTAAATCAAAGTATTATAATATTTTCATTTCTAAAATAATTTAAAAAATTTAGAAAAATATATACTAACCACGGGTCTGTATATCATTTTCTATCCTAGGTAAAGTGATACAGATATATGTCATTTCAATCCGTAATATACAAAGAAAACCCGAGTTCTATCATTTCAAACCCACGGTCCCAAGTAAATGAAATAATTAAAAATCGCTCAGGCCTATCATTTCATCCCATAACGATTTTTTCCTATTCTAAAGTCTGTTCGGGTATGTATCATTTCAACCCATAGTGATTCTAATCTACAGGGAACTTGCAGTGTGATAAACTGATATAAATAAACAGACTAGCATCATAAAATAGTAACATATGATATAACAGGTGTATAAACAGAGGTGAACATCATAGATCATAGCATAAGCAGTTATAACATGATGATATGGTTACAGATTCAAATGCTATATGTTTACTAGTTATATAATTACAAATTGTCTAGTGAGAATTAATCACCTCTACAAGCTGGAGATAACGACCAAATACACAAAACAGAGATCCACAAAGGCACGAAAGCATGACTACGATTCGAATGAGGGAGAGCTAATGCTATTTGTCCTGTCCCATATCAAACAAAACAAGATATACAACATTAATTTCAAACCAAATTTAAGCATTGAACAAGCTACAAATACATGCACAACAATTAACCAAATCTCTTGCACTTGCATTCAACAACCCTATGCTCGGCCATAGGTTAGAAATACATGGCAATGATGTGAATTTAGGGCAGGTGTTGGTTCGGTAGGTCGGCCATACATGGATATGAAGGAGTAGAAGGGTATATGCATGTACACACAAATACAAGTCAACAAAGTGGGTCTCTATGAAACCTAAGGCTTCGGCCAAGGCATGAACATGCACGGCCAGGCTAGGGGAGGTCAGGTACTGATATGGCAAAGGTAGTAGGTTCAGATATAGCTGGACAAAGTGGTGCAAAGGTCGGCCAAGATGATGTATGAGGTGGTAGAGTCATAGGGGGCTCGGCCATAAAGGTTTCAAGGAATAAAGCAATTTTTGGTGGATTTTGTCGACAAGTGTTGCATGACCATGGATGGATAGTGGACTGGAGGAGGTGGAAGCAGGTTGTGGTGGTGGTGGAGGTGGCTATGTGATGGAGGAGCAAGGGCCGAGCTATATTGGTTGAAGCAATTGTAAGAATCATACAGAACAAGTAAGAAAAGTGAAAAAAGTGAAATGTTTACCAAAGTTTTTGCTCAGGAGATGGAGGCCGAACTTTTTGAGTTTGAGAAAATATTTTGTACGTGAGAAAATGAGGGTGATTGGCTGGAAGAAGGTGATATGGTCAGCAATTGAATGGATGTGATGATTGGAGTGAAAAGACATAATGAATGTGAAAAGACAAAGCATATTAAAGGTCCAAAAACTTTTCAAATTTCCAACTTCTTATTTGCATTTTTAAATACATATGAAAATGCACATAAATAAAATAAAAACACAAAAAAATAGTGAATGAATAAAAATAAATAAATAAATTTTAGATAAATATCAATATATTAAGAAAATAGCTTAAAATAGAAACTAGGTTATAAAAATTGAAAATAAATACACTAAGCTTTGGAAAAATTCAAACATCACTTTAAAATATTTAAAAGACAAAATATATACATAACATAACATATTACACATATATATATATATATACAAATTAGAATAGTATATGAAAAATAAAAATATTATTTATATAAATTAAAATAAACAATATTGTTAAATAAATCAATTTATACACAATATTGTAAAAAGCATAACTTTCTCAAAATAAATCAGATTTTAACCAAACGAAAACCATTATTCTTGAAATTTAATCTAATTTAATAATAAAATATAAAATTAAAAAATTTAAATTTTAAGTTTAAAAGTCAAAGTTTTACCTATTTGACCAAAAATATACTTTTTTGAAAATATTCTATTTATTCATTTTTGGATTTATAGTCCGCATAAAAATCAAAATTTATAATTTAAAATAACAAATTATTCATTTTAAATAAATAATACAAAGTTTTAAATCAGGAAATGAAATTTAACATAATGAAATATACAATAAAATAATCACAAAATACAAGGCTGTTACATTTGGAGAATCCGATTGTTGAAGCTCCTCACGACCAATCCAAGAAGACTCCCACTACAATAGATCCTCTCTCCTGCATCTTTTTCTCGAGCTCTCTAGGTGCACTTGAGCAGATGCGAAAAGCTCTAGAGATAACCCCTTCTCAAAAGCACGCTCCTCCTAGACCATCATCTCCTTCATCCTCCATTAATTTTGAAGATATAGTCCAGTCCATCTTAAGCTCTGCATCCTTTGCTTCTATCCCCCCACCTACCTTTGTTTTTGACTTGGCGGGTCACTATCGTTTTCTAATAGAACAACAACTCTTGGTAAGTTTCTCTTCACTTGACTTTACCGTTACTGTTCTTCTTTAAGTTTCCGACTTACGTGCACTTTTTCTTTTAGATTTCCAAGAGTTTCTTATCTTCTTCCGAATCGTCAAAGTTTCAAGAGGAAATTTCTGCTTTGAAGAACCAAGTCTCTTCCTTGTCCATAGAAAAAGACGAAGCTACATCCGAACTGGAGCCACAGAGAGCTTCTCTCGCCGAGTCAGAATCCACTATCTTAGAGGAAAGGAAAGCCTGCCAACTCCTCGCCGAAGAAAACTTGGCATTGCAAATGACCTTAAAAGAATCCAACGAGGTGAAGACCTGAACGGCGGCAAAGCGAGCCTCTTTGAAGGAAAATTTTGAGAAGAGCAAAGCTTCTTTGAAACTCGTAATCGATACTATCTCATATGAAAAATGGCAAGTGTCACAGTTTCTCGATAATACATTTGATGAGATTATGATGGACTCTTTCGAAGATGCTCTAATACTCGCTTACGCTAAAAACATTGAAAAATGCCCTTAGCTAAGCTTTTCTTCGCTCGACTCTGCCATTGTTGATAGAGTTATGGAAAAGATTGATCAGGTAAAGCAAGGAATTAAAGTTGTTGAAAATTTGGGGATTTACGCCATCGAGATTCTTTCTTGGAAGTCCCTTCCTTCGAAGTCGAATCTGACTCTGAAGATGAAGGCGACAAAGATGCTGTCGAAGAAGAGGGTGACAATGATAATGATGACAATGATTATGATAATGGTGATGATGATGATAACATCAACTATGGTCAAGGTTCAGATGACGAAAAAGGGTGCCACACTAAGGCTTTTGACAAAGATGGGGACAATAATTCAAGAGCTTTTGAAAATGGCCCATCTCCTTGAGAGGCAGTCCCGCCTGAATCTTACGCACAATTTAACCCTAAAAAGAGCCTATTTCTGTTGATGTTGAAGTGTCGAAGGAGAAAGAACAAGCTTCCCAAGCGACATTTCATGTGCTTCGGGTATGGGATTCTTTATTTATACATCTTTCACTTTGAAGATAATAACAATGTAAATCATCTATTTTAGATAAGGAAGAAAATTGTCCACCTATTAAAACCAAGTTTGAAACAAAATAAGCAGAGATAAATAGTATATTAGGAAGACAAGCAATTCAGGGAGCATAATATACTTTCTGATAAATATCGTAGACTTAATAGACATGAAGTAGTTTTAACATCTTTTGAGCATCAAGAAGCTGCGCCATGGCTAAGGAGAGCGCGTCCCCTATGGCACTCTCTTGAAAGAGAACCGAGAGTTAATTACTTTATTATGGATGTTGATTGAGGAGAAGGATTTTTAGTTAATTTCTTATATGAGGTTTATTGTAGACACCCCATCAACAAATTTTCATATTTTGGTGAATTTAACGGGGGTCTACTTAGGCGCTTGCACAAAAGATACTTGGATGAATTCGAATCTAATCTACATCCTAGAGCTTGTTGGAATTTACCAAGAGTCGGATCCATTCCCTTAGATTTACCTCCTGAAAAACTCAAGCATTATATAGGAAAAATTTGTATCTGAAATTATTTGTTAAATCAATCTTATATGAACTAGGTGAATGATTATGAACATTTAATAATATATTAATTTGTAAATATTTGTTTTAGTCTTTCTTTTTATGCTTAGCCACACTTTATTATGTTATCACAAAGTGACTGTTCCTCAAGCCATCTTGTCTCTAGTAATTACCTATGTCAATATGTTAAATTAAGAAGATTTTATCTTGAAAAGGAACCAACTTTACAAACTTCAAAATTGGCAAGATATTGTTTTCTTAGAAATTTAAAAAGACTTTAGATGGAACACCCTCGTCTTTCCATGACTTTCTTGGCGAAGAAAAGGATAAAATACTCAAAGAGATTCGGACATTCTACACCATGCTAATATGTGGATGCGATAGTCCTCCTACCGAAGAGTGGGACTACATAAATATCCATAGTTTATTACTCAAGAAGGTGTCAATATTCCTTTTGACTCGATAGTTACCCTTTCTGCTAATTCATTAGATAAAGCTAGCAATGCAGTTTCTCAACTTTAGATGTAAAGTAAATATTCAATTGTACTTTTTCAGTCTCATTGTTATCTAAGTTGTAATAGTTTATCATAATAACAAAGAAATTGTTCATTCTGGTTCTGACTCCATTATGTTTCTTATTTTTTTATTTAAACAAGAGTTATAGTTATCAGCAGCACCTCTCTCACTTGATTTGACATCATGCTTTATTGATCTTAAAGATAAGCAGTTATCGGAACTTGAAAAGTGTAAACTCCTCGAAGATACCTTACGCACTCGCTTTCACGGTAATGTCGAACCTTTAAGATGGCACAAAAGATTCTTACTTTAGAAAACTATTGTCATAAATCCTAAGGATCAAATTTCTAGATTAGAAGAAGATGTTAATAGTAAGAATGAGGCGATTTCCGCTTTATAGCGTCAAGTTAAATCGAATCCTTCAATGGACTTCGATCACAAAATGTCAGAACTTTTTCAAAAGATAAGTGATTTTGAGGTGAAACTGAAGGATAGTCAAGCTCAATGCAAGTCGTTGGAATTTGTTATGGAAGATAATATCTCGAGTATTGATTTACCAGTCTCCCCTACTACTTCATCTGTTTCTAAAGCTGCTAGATCTACTTCCTTTACAACTCATAAATTTCCTACTACAACAAATCCTCCTCCAAGCTTAGATAAGAAGGTAGTGGGTGAGTGGTTTAGGAAAGTTAAATTCAAAATGATGAAATACTTTAACGTACAGTAGAAAGCTAAATATTCATAGCGCATAAACGAATATGCCGCTAAAATTCAAAAACTTAAACACGAGAATTATCTCTACTTGAAGTGCTTTGTTGAATTAGAAAGGGAAAACAACACCCTTAGAGGTGCAAATAGAGCCTTCAATCGCGCTTTGAAGACTGGTATCGATGCAATTAATGATGGTGACGGGATAAGGAAGAAAGAGAAGAAACTCAAAGAAGTTCTTTGTATCACTATCCGCACAACGTAGATCCCTCGATTGCTGAGAACTTGAACAAGGTTGCTCAAGAGTTATGAAGAATTTATACTTTGAAAATGTGTACATTTGTTCTATATTCTTGTAAATAATTTCACTAGTTGTGTAAATTTTGTAAATATCACCTGATTTATGATTCTCTCCTATAATGTTATCTCTGGAACATTTGTCTGATAGCTCGTACCGCAACGTCTGTATCTGCTGAATCCTTCATTTTCAGTATTTTTATATTTTCCCCTGAAAAGTACAAAGCAAACAATATTTCCAATTATTAGCTTGAAATTGATATAAAAGTCTAGCTAAATCATTCATGTGGATTAACGAATCATTATGTCGAATGTATGGTAATAAATGATCAATAATCATATTTGAATAAATGTCTTGAAAAACATATTTGATCATGATGGCAATTGTTAAGAATTTAATTTGAAACATTTTACTGGAATATTTGAAGTTTATTGGCAGAAAATTTTATCCTCAACCATGGCTATAAATATTTTTAGAAAATCATCCTCCGACAATAATCAACAGAGAGTTTAATATGATCAAGTTATAGAAATCCAGAAATCATCATTTGAAAATTTGTAGTAGAAATCCACGACCCATATTCCGGTATGAATAAAATCTAAAAGCTTAGAAATCCGAAACCCAGATTTAGGTGTTAGTGGATGATAGTAGAAGTTAAGAAACTTGAAACTCAGAATCGAGTATTTTGTGGATGATAACCGAAAATTCATAATAATGATCTTCTTAATAGACGTTGGTAGAAGTCTTTGACCTAGATTTGGGTATTAATAGTTGATAATCAAAAATCCGTAATAGAAATATCAACCCCAGATTAGGGCATTTATAAGTGTAATCAAATAATAGTCGCGAAACTCAGATTTAGGTATGAGGAATTGAGAGAACTGTATTCAACCCAGATTTGGGTATAATAGATGAAGTTTGAAATGAGAGACTTGAAACCTGGATTTGGTTAATAAGTGGAATTCTGTTCTACTCCTTATATTTTGTCTTCTCCGACATGTTTAAACCTCTTAGATCTTGTATGAAGTTGTGGTTTGAGTGCCTGCTTCTCAAGCGTAGACATCCTGGACCATGATCTGATGTGCCACTTATTGGGCATAGACATCTTAGTCCATTAGAGATATGCCGCTTCCTAGGTTTGGACGTCTTAGTCCGTTGTTTGATAAGCTTCTTCTTGAGCTTGGACATCTTAGTCCTTTAGAGATATGGCGTTTCTCAGGCTTGGACATCTTAGTCCTTTGGAGATATGCCGTTTCTCAAGCTTGGACATCTTTGTCCATTGTTTGATGAGCCTCTTCTTGGGCATGGACATCTTAATCTGTTGTTGTATGTTGCTTTTGGTTAGCTCATTCTTTGAGGTTGGAACCAAGGACTTACCCATTATCCCTCTAGGAGGCGCCTTTACCTGACCAGAGGCGCGACTAAGGATTTTTCCGGTGCTTTAACCTGGCTATAGCATGGCATGGATAAAGGCTTACTCTAACCTCCCTTCAGGAGGCGCCATGAACTGGCCATAGCATGGCGTGGATAAAGGCTTTTTTAGTGCTTTATCCTATCCATAGCATGGCACGGATAAATGCTTACTCCGTTCCTTCCTCTAACGGATAAAGGCTTGTCCCGTGCTTTAACCTGGCCATAGCATGACACGACTAAAGGTTTACTCCGACCTCCCTACAGGAGGCGCTCTGTCCTGGCCAACTCGGCGGGGATAGAGGCTTTTACTATTAAAAGCAGTTTCCAAATGCAAGGAATATTTCACTCCCAACCATGTAGATCTTCTTTAGAAAAGTAGCTCTTTATTGATCTCATTCAATTTCTCTATACAAACTCATTAATTTTTCCTCGATGAAAAAAGATAGTTATAATTCCTTCTAAGGCTCTACAGTGTCTAGTCTTATGTCCATACATCATATGGAAATGACAGTAGGGTTCCCCCAAATTTCTTTCATATTTTGGCTTCTTTTTCTTCGTTGGCCAATAATTGAGCTCATCCATTGTTAGAAAATAGACATTTCTATGGATGTCTTTGGATTGCACTCTTTAGGAAGTCTGGACTTGGAGCTTGTTTCTTGAGGATGGCCTCTAAACCTCTTATTGCTTGGCTCTTAAGTTACCTCCTCAATAACTTGTTTTCTCTTTAAAAAACTTTGGGGTTTCGATGCAGGTGTCCCACTTGTGACTTGACCACATCTGTGTAAAGGCATTGTAATCTACCATCATTCCATCTTCAAAGATTGTGCCTTTTGAATAGTGTTGAATTGTCTTTCTCATTAGTCAAATAAATTGTCACTTTTTTTCCTTTACCCTAAAGCAAAGATTGGGGTGCTACCAAGACGAAAAGGGTTTAAACTCCATTTATATGGATCATATGCTTCAACTTTCTTTTCCCTTATGATTCTTAAAGCCTTCAACCTTAATAGTTGTTCTTCTTGGAGATTTCTATCATTAGCTGTCTCTTGGGAGAATCCAATTAAGCTTGGTTTCGAGGATCCTTGCTTGGGTCTTTTGATTCTACTGGCCATGATGAAGTAAGACCTTGGGTTGGAGAGCTTGGAAATAATTGGGTTAGAGGAATGTGGTGTTGGATGTTCAACGGAGGTTGAGGTTCGAGACCTTCCTCTACTGCTAAAATGTTAAGAAGAAATCTTGTCAACACTCCAAAGTTGTTTTTAGAATGTGGTTAGTCCATTTTGATCACTTTTGGTTAAGTAGAAGCAGGTAAGATGAAGATGATCCTTTTAATTCTCCTTTCGAATAGGTTTCTATAGTTGGAACTTTTTCAAATCAACCTTTCAACTCGGTCAAAATGATTAGTTTCCTTTCTTATTAGCCTATCGATCTTTCTAAGCTAGTGTGCTTATCCATTCGAAAGCCTTCCTTTTGAAGTGGTTGTAGAATAAAGAACGATAACTCTAAGAACCCGAGATTAAGGTTGGATTTGGTAGGTTTCATCGCTACCGAAAGCTTGGTTGTTTAGTGGTTAAGGTTTGGGTCAGGGATATAAGTTAAGTTCAGATGGATTTAAGATTTCGACCTTGTCGAAAGCTTGGATTAAGATATACAACGGATGAGAGTTAAGACTCGGATCATTTGGAAATGCGATGGTTTCGACCTAATCGAAAGTAAAAGTCTAGTAGAAGGTGGCCTTGAGTTTATAATTAGAGTTACTTGAATATAGAGGGATTTCGATTAAGTTGGAAGAGACCTTTCGACGTTTTCAATACTTGGAAAAAACATGATTAGTTCTGATAATAGTTCTTTGAAATAACTAAGTAATCCAAAATACAGAGGCCTTCCCCTTTCTCAGCCCGAAGAAGTCTTTATTGCTTATTTCCCCAATTCACTTTACAAATTAGGTTAATAGCTTTTAGAATTAGGAAAATACAAGTGTAGAATGACTGTGTTCGGATCTCCAAAACCACACCCCTTGGGTCTTATATATAGATGTGGGTCAGCACCTTTCGACCCTAATGCTTTCAATCTGGTCGAAAGGTTGCTGCTATGTTGTCTTTAGAATGCATCCGCCTTTGTCGAAAGGGATGGTTGTGCCTTTCTTGCTTTGTAGGATCTTTCGACTTCGTCAATAGGCTTTACCCAATAATTTCGATGGTGTTGAAGTATCAACGACTTTGATGTAGTTGGTAGCTTTCGAATACATACCTATGGATTGACACGGAACCTTCTCCTGATGTCATTGGTTTCGACTGGTTCGAAAGGCTTGGCTACGCTTTCGAAAGAGTTGTTTTGAGCAATTTGAATGTAGGCGAAACCTTTTTTTTTGAAAAGTTTGTCGCACATATGAGAGTTTAATGTTTATATCCTTCAAAATTTGTTACTTTAACTCATTCGAAAGATCTTCATGCATGTGGAATCATATGCTTTGAAAGGTGGACACTGAACAAGAAAGGTACTTTCGACCCTTTCGACCCATTCGAAAGGTTGTGAAACTTCTATACTTTTGTTGTAGCATCCCTTCGACTCCATCGAAAGGTCTTGATGGAGCTTCTTCTTCTTGTTCTTCTATGTCTTCTGTTTAAATAGGTTTCACCAACGCCAAAAGGATATTAGCAGTAACATTGAATACAAGCAGATCATAATCAGAATTGCATAGAAGCATTAGATCAATTAATATCTCCAAAAATGCCATAAACTTTCTTTGATTATCTTTTCCTTCATTACTAGTATCTTAACTGATACAAAGAAGTCAAATCCCCAATCCAATCATAGAATTATGGTTTATAAATTCAAGAAAATACAAGTATAAAGGGAATGAAATCGAATCCCCAAAACAATACCCATTGGGTCTTATTCATAAGCGTAGTTTGACCCTTTCGCATAAGTCCTTTAGACTTAGTCGAAAGGGTGTCTTGAATACCTTTTGTCGCTGTTGAATTAAGAATGCCCTTCTAACTTTTCTTTTGAATGGAACTTGGTGGCTTTTGACTCCATCGTTAGGTATAATAGCAGCCTTCACCTTGTTGTTGATGCTATGTGTAAGTAGGAGAGGATGTTGGCTTTTGACACCGTCGAAAGGTGCATTTTTGGTTTTCGAATGATTTGAAGCATAGTAGAAGGCTTAGTCATAGAAGGTAGCTTTCGAAAGAATTCCTATTGACTAATGTGAGACCCCCATCTTCCAGTGTTTGAGAAAGCCATATTGGATATATGTAAGTTCTCCTTTATACTTGTTGAAGTTTTCAACCAATTCAAAAGTCTAATCCATGCTTTCGAAAGGGTTACCTTAGCAAAATGTTCTTTTGCAGAAGATAAACAAAGGGAAAACCTACAATTTCGATAGGTTTGGTGCAAATATAGAAGCTTTTTATCTAACACCTTCGAAAGGTGCTTTTTACTGACACAAAACCCCTTTATACATGAGGAGCCAACTATTTCTAAAAGGGTTAACTTAAGCAAAAGGGTAGCCTTGTAGCCTTTCGACCTCTTCGAAAGTCCATTGCTCATCCATTATTATCCAGAAGCAACCCCTCGACTATTTTGAAAGGCCTTGCTGTTGCTATCACTCTTCATAAATCCTTCTCTATATTCTTTTAGGTTTGGACAAAGTTGGAGTGATTTCTGATGGTAACAGCCTTATTTCTTCTTGGCGTGTCTGAAGGTGACACTTTAATACCTTCGAAAGCCCCCCTTAACTATCACGAAAGCTTATTTAATGCTTACAGAAACTGTATTATCACACGCAGAACCCCATCACTGCTTGCAAAAACCATTAATGCCTTCGAAACCTTATCAATGCTTGCGAAAGCCATTCTATTGCCTTTAGAACCTCATCGATGTTAAAGTTCTTTCTTTCATACTTTTACACTTAATAAGATTTTATGAATAACATTTAGCCCCCTAGTATGAAAGAAGCTTTTGTTCTTTAGGACAAAATTCCAAGAATCCCTTTCAAATTGTTCAAACTTCAATGAAATTTCTATCTTTGTTTTCCTACAAAAAAATAATTACTACTATCAGGATCATAACCTTGTTATGAGACCTTAATGGGTAACTCTAAACTCTAAAACTAAAATTCAAAATACTAAATGATAATATTACTGGGTGAATCACTCAGAAAAGAACATGTCCAAACCTTTTCTGTTACTAATAATAAATGTGGAACAATATCACTCGTCAACAGACGTTGATTTAAGTAGATAAACTTTCCAAGAAGGCTATCATACACTCCAAATCCTCTTTTCTTAGGTTAAGTTTTCTTTAGCCATTGGGTATTAATTCCTTGCTTTAGGTGGCTTTACCTTGTCTCTTTGTTATAATTTTTATTTTCATCCCTGCAATGTATGTTAGTAACTTTCGTTCATTCATTGATAAATTAGCAAATGATTTGATATCGATGCTATTGGATAATATGAAGATCATAAGGCTCTCTTTCCCTTTTACCCCATCCTCTAATGGAAGCCTATCTAATATCGAGAGAATCTTGTTTAAAACTCAAATCCAGAAATTCAATGGGAAGTCCATAGATCATTATGAAAATTCAATAAGGAAACTAAGAATTTAGAAAATCAAAAGTTCAATAAGAAATCATCATGAAAATTCAATAAAGAAACCAAGAATATGAAATCCACAAATCATCATAAAATTCAATAAGGAAATTTAGAATTTAGAAATTCAATATGAAATCTTTATGAAAAGAAACAAGGAAACTGAAAGTTCACAAAGTCAAGGGTTTAGTTAGAAATTTGTCAGGATCTCGGTTGGAAAATAAACTACTTTGAAATTTTATTCAAAATAAGTACAAGGTTAGAAAACTTTATATTAATAGCAATCTAAGTAGACTTAAGCAAAAGATCTGTAATCCTATCTGGCCCTAATTCTAAAGTTCTACCTAAGATTTTATACCAGAGATTTATATAGAACTCATGTTTCAAATAACAACAGTGATTCCCCTTATTCAAAGGAAAGTATTCTATTAATCAACATGTAGCTCCTAAAGTGCCTATAAATGAGTAGTATTATTGTTATATTGGAGCCAAGTAGTTTAATAAAGTCATGCAATCATTCGGAATAGTAGTTTCGTAATAACAGTCAACCATTCGAAGTAGTACTTCTGTAAGACCAATCAACCATTCAGCAGATAGTTCCATTCAGTTGTTCAGCTTTTCACCTAATCAACCGTTCGTCAGGTAGTTCCATTTAGTTGGATGGTCGTTCAGCAGTGCAAGCTCCGTTTGACTAATCGATCATTCTGTTGTGCAAGTTCTATCCTACTGCTTGGCTTTTCAGTGTTGCAATGATCCAAATAACTCATTAATATACATAATATATAGACTCTCTTATCCTAAAGGGTCACCTTAATTCTAAGGATTTAGAAGTGTTTTACTTAATATATTCTTCGAGTTAAGTCATTTTTATCCTTGTAGCAAAAAAAATTTATCTGTTCCATTCCTTTAGTTTTTGTACAGATCTTTGTTTTCCATTTCAAATTGTGTCTCTTTATTCATTTACTTGTCTCATGTTTTCTTTTACGATGCAGACTTCTTAATTTTTTGTTGTGGGAGCCAATTTTTAGGAACCATATGAATTGAAGATTGCAAGTTGATGCTTTGTCCTTTTCTGATTATGGTGATATCTTATTTGTTCTTATTTATAGAGTAGGACATCTTAATCTGTTTTCTTTTGTCTGTACCCCTTTTTCAACCTTCATCTTCGTTACATGGTGGATAGCTTTGTTCCTTTGAACATTTGTTCCATTGAGTGTTGACTTTTATTTTTAGTTGTGGACATCTTTGTCCTTCTTTGTATGTTTGTTTCCCCGTGTGCTTCCCCTGATTTCGAGGATTATAGTGTATGTTAGATTGACCTTCCTCTAAAAGATTACTCGTGGGTGCTAGACTGGACCACCTCTCTAAGAGTTGAAGTTGATGTTAGAGGTTTTTACCCTCCTTCTAGTAGGTGCTTTCGAAGAAGACTTGCTAGAGGTATTGACCCTACCTCTAATGAGTTGCCTTTGGAAAGGGCTTTTTTAGAGGTTTTGACCCTCTCTCTAGGAGGAGCCTTTGGGTAAAGGCTTTTTTAGAGGTTTTGACCCTCCTACTAGGATGCGCCTTTGGTAAAGGGTATAAATAGTTTTTCTCATAGTGGATACTTGAATGTCAAATAAAAAACCAGGAGGTCATGGTTCATGAATCAATAGTCTTTTAATTGAGAATAAGCTCTCGATTCAGAGTTTTTTTGTCGGCAAACTTTCCACTGCTTTAAAATCTTTTCTTGAGAAAATATGAACAGGATTTTCCTTATTGATAGTTTCGCAAAGCTCTGAAGATGTTGATGTCTAAACATGAGTAGTCAAAATCCATTTTAAGCAATTACTAATGCTGTATAATATCTTTGGAAGATTTCAAAAATCAGTTCTTGAAATAGATAGATACTTGTCTTCTCCAAGGTTGTGGGGTAACTTAAAATAGCCTTTCTTTGAAGTTATGTTTGGAAAATTTCTTTCGGTAAAATGATTTGTTAAAAATGGACATTGTTTTCACCTTTATATTTATAACTGTACCTTGGAATTTATTTCATAGTAAAAGGAAGTGGTATATTTGTAAGCCTTTCCTCAAAAGTTGGTGAGGGATTAATAGCAATCTGAGTTTTTAGGAAAGAGAGTCTTTGTACTGCGTTGATCCAAACATTGGTGTACATGGTCATTTTGTTTCAGGCCTTTAAGCAGTCTTTTTTCTAGAAACAACCAGGAGTGTGTCATTTTTTCAGAGTCTTTTGGATGCGGTAAACTGATTTTTTTTTACCTGTAAAGACACTTGAATTTTGCATTAATTCATGATTTATCTCATGTAAAAAATTATAAGGAATGAAAATGCATAATTGGAAAAATGTTATGAGACTTCATGGCTTGATAGGAGTTTGAATTTGAAGTTCATAAGCTACTTTCTTTTTATATGGAAAGATAAGCTTCAAATGTTTGAGCTATCCTTGCTTGAACAAGAAGTTTCTTCAAGATTTTAATAAATCCCTTTAAGATTCCTGATATAATCATATTTTGAATTGCTCTTATTAAGATGCGATACTCATCGATTTTATGTCTATTTACTTTGTAGTAGTGAGAATAAATTTCCATTTGACTCTAGCTGGTTTTGAATTTTATGAGTAGTTGAGAAACTTCCAATGCCTCTTGCTACAGCGAATATGTGAGAAAGATGTTTATCTAAGGCTACATAATCGGGTTCTAGAATTTTTTTCCAAATCCTTTTACCATCCTTTAACCTTTGGTTGGGGTAATCGGAACTAGATCCTCCTTCATTCATGCCTTGTCAATCTCTTCTTGTCATAGTTCATTTCATTTAAATGGATAAATCTTTTGGTTAGGGAATGAAAGTTTTGTTGAACTTTGCATCCAATTAATATAAAGGTCTCCCCAGAAAGGGGTTTGCTTGATTAATCCTGATTGAATTGCCATAAGCTTTTCTCTATTGGTTGTGTACTCTTATTTCAATGCTTCTGTACTGAATCTTTTCAAGTATTCGTCAAGTACTTCTCCCGGTTTTTTATTGATAGAAGCTAACAAGCTAAAGTCCATAATTGGATCTTTGAATACATGAAATTGTATCACGAATTCATAAGAGAATTGTTCCAAAGAAAATGTGGTTTTCAATTGGAAATTCTTGTGCCATTTGATAGTTTCTCCTTCAAAAATTATCGAGAAAAGTTTGCAACGAATTGCCCCAGAAGCATTGTAAAGATCCATTCGTATTCCTAAAGCTACTAAGTGATCCTCTGGATTGGTGGTGCCATCATAGTTTAGCGGGGGAATTTGAATGTAAGGAGGAATCTAACTACCATTATTCTAAAAAAAGGAGTCCTTTGCGGGATAACATATTTTTCTAGGTTATTGGCGTAGGATGTCTTCTTAGTCAGCTTCGTTTTTGTAGCAACTTTTATTGTTTCTTTGGATTGAACTATTTGGTTGCATAAGGTATCTCTTAGCTTGATTTTCTTGGTTTTCGTATTGGTCTTTATTTGGAGATGCGCTTCATCTTCTCCTTCCACAACCTTTAATGATCCTTGAGACGGAGCCCTCTCAAGAATTTGCTACATAGTTATCACTTATTGTAGTAGATTTTGGAATTTAGTCTCATTATTTTAAAATTTTATTAAGGTTGGTGGTTGCCCAATTTTCATTTTTAAAGTTCAGGACTATATTATCTTCCAAAGTTGATTGTGATGTAGCTTCTTCGTTTAGGATGTAACTATTACTCCTTGCTCTTACCATTTTCTTCTTTTTAATTAAGAAATTTATTCAATTAACCTATAGAGAAGGTTACTGGGGGCCAAAGGTTCGAGGCCATCTTCCAACGCCAAAAATGTTAACAACAAGACTTGTCAACACACCCAAAGAAAAATTAAAAGTGTAGGTGATCCCTTCAAAACCACCTTTCAAACAGATAGAGATTGCTAAAACCTTTCGATTCCCTTAAGTCACCTTTCAAAATGGTTGTGGTAACTGAAGCTCCTTTTTATATAACCTTTCGACACAGTTGATACACCTGAATCCCTTTTTATAATACCTTTCGAACTAGTTGAATTGGTTAAGTGCCCAGTCGGAACCTTCTTTCAAAGTGGTTTAGGTGACACAAGGTTAGGTCCTAATGATCTAAGGATAGTTGTTGAATTAAAAGTTCAACTTCCTCGAAAGGTAACCTTTCGATCATGTTGAATACAAGCAGATCATAATCAGAATCGCATAGAAGCTTTAGATCAATCAATACCTCCAAAAATGACATAAACTTGCATTGATTATCTGTTACTTTATTACTAGTAGCTTAACTAATATAAATAAGTCAAATCCCTAATTTGATTTTAGAATTAGGGTTTACAAATTCAAGAAAGTATAAGTGTGGAGTGAATGAAATCGAATCCCCAAAAAATATCCCTCGGGTCATATTTATAGGCGCAGATTTGACCCTTTCGCATCAGTCCTTTCGACTTAGTCGAAAGGGTGTCTTGAAGACCTTTCGTCACTTTTGAATTTAGGATGTCCTTCTAAATTTTCTTTTGAATGGAACTTGGGGGTTTTCGACTCCATCGAAGGTATAAAAGCATCCTTCGCCTTATTATTGATGCGCTGTGTAAGTAGGAGAGGATGTTGGCTTTCGACACCCTCGAAAGGAGTATTTTTAGGTTTCGAATGAGTTGAAGCATACTAGAAGGCTTAGTCGCGGAAGGTAAGTTTTGAAAGCACTCCTATCGACTAATGTGGAACCCTCATCTTTTGGTGTTTGAGGAAGCCATATTGGATACATGTGATTTCCTCTTTATAGTTGTGGAAGGTTTCAACCAATTCGAACGGCCAATCCATGCTTTTCGTTAACAAGTAAACTTGTCAACACCCCAAAGTAGTGTTGAAAGTGCAGTATGTTCTAATAAATCTTTTTTTGATTAAGTAGAGAAAGTTAGGATCTTAGTACTTCCCTTGATTAACCATTCGATTAGGTCTTTGTTATGAAAGCTTTTCCTTGTACAACCTTTCGACCTAGTCGAAACACTTATACCCCTTTCTTTTTAAGTCTTCCAAACAACCTAGTTCGCCTTTTTAATCGATTCGAAACACTTTATTGAAACAATGGTGGTATCCTAAAGGCTAGATTTAATGTTGTTAGGTAATTGACTAAATGATGGGCTTCGACTTCATCGAAAGCTTGCTTCTTTAAAAGCTTTAGTTTTGATCTTTAAGCCTGGAGATTTTGGCCAAGTTCAAGGTTTTGACTCGCTAGAAAGGTGAGCTTTTGGAGAGTAATGTTTTGAAGCTAATAACCTAAGTGTTTTGGGAAAAGTAAGGGGTTTCGACTCACTCGAAAAGGTATCCTTTCGATGAAGTTAGCACAAGCAGATCATACTCGAATCCATTAAAAGTCTCTAAACAGTTGCATAACCAAAAACATCAATATATCGCCTTTATTTGACTGATTATGTACACAGTAATCAAATTCCCTAATTAAATTTCCAAATTAAGGTTTACAAATTTACAAACTTTAGAAAGCATAAGAAGTGAGTGAATGAATTCGGATCCCCAAACCCAAACACCCAGCATCTTAATTATAGGTGCGGGTTGGCGCCTTTCGACTCGGAGCTTTCGACCTGGTTGAAAGGTGGCCTTGTAGACCTTTCGTCTTCATTAACAGTAGCACGTCCCTCTACATCGCATTTGAATGTATTTTAAAGCTTTCGTCTTCATCAAAAGGGGATAGATGCACCCTTTCCCCTTTTGTTGCTTGGTTGTCGCAAGAAGGAGAGGTATGAGGTTTTGACTCTATCAATAAGTACTTCCCCGGGGTTTCGAAGGTGTTTGAAATGTTTGTGGTTTCAACGCAAAAGGTAGCTTTCAAATACATGCTTAAGAATTGATGCGGCACCTTTCCCGGTTGTTAAAGGCTTTTACTGGTTCAAAAGGCTTGGTTATGCTTTCAAAAGGATTGTTCTGATCAAGGCATCTTTCTTTGTAATTTGAATGAAGGTTAAAACTTTGGTTTCGAAAGGTTTGGCGCACATGTGAGGGGTTGTTATTCGCTGCCTTCGAAAAGTATCCCTTCATTTGTTCGAAATGTCTTCATGTAGGCGAAAGCATCTATTTCGAAAGTAAGGCATTGAAGCTAAAGGGAGCTTTTTACCACTTTGACCTCTTCGAAATTTTATAACATATCTAGCTTTTGGATGTAACATTCCTTCGACTCCTTTGAAAGGCTTTATTGGTGCTGTCATATCTTGTTCTTTCCTTTTCTTCTATTCATTTTGGTTTCCACAAGGTTGAGGTGTGAATTGGTGGTAACACTTGCCCCCCTGCGAAGGGATGCCTTTAACTATCCAGGTCAACCATTTCAAAACCCTCGATGTTTCCCATCTTTTCATATTCTTGGGTAAATCTTGGCTGTTAATTTAAATTTGATCATACGATTTGCCATCCATGCTGACTTTTCTTATAAACTAAGTTGCATTCTTCCCTTCTTTTAATATATGAAATTAGAAGAAAATTCCAACAAGAATCAAAGTTTTTAAATTCTCAGATAATTTCTGTTTCCAACAGACAGAAATTCAAATCCAAAATAAGTTTAATTATTTTCCTTTTTGGATTTTTATTTCAAAGTGAATTTTGATTTCTAAAATTTGCTCGATTCGAATTTGAACCGTTCTTTTAATTTTGATAGAAACCATTTAGGTTTTTCATTCCCTTAAATGCATTCTCTAATTCATTCTCATGGCTTACTTCGTTTCCTTTCCTCTATTAATTTTCATTCAAAACTCATCCTATTTGGAATATTTTAAGGTTCGAATCTACAATTTAGGGATTTTTTTAAGATTAACAATTCTAAATTCACATTCATATCAAGTTAGCTATTGATTTTTTGAAGTTCTGGGTTAAATCGAATTTAGGGAAGAAGGAAATTTCTAGTTACTTTATAAAGAAGTTTTAACGGTATGAATAATATTTTTGCACCGAAATTTTACCTTGCTACCCCTTCAAAAGAGATTGAGGTGATAAACAATATTTTACTTCTTTAACCCTTTTTGATGGGGTCGAAAGGACGTCCGACGTCTACCTATTAATTGAACTCATTGAAAGGTCAACGTAGTTAATATGAAGTAGACTTTGTTCAAAAGCATATCCATGCTTTAGTATATTCTAATACCTTTCGACGTGATCGAAATCTTTTATATCAAATTATATTTAGTTGTTGGTATGCTTTCAAAATCTTGTACCCCTTTCGACTTGCTCGACGCCCCTTGCAACTAATTGGGACTTGATTGCTATTTTATACAAATGTTGTCAAAACGTCTCAAAGCCTTTTCTTTTGTATCAATGTTACTCAAATTCACACCTTTCGACCCAATTGGCATATAGGGTTTCGAGAATATTCGAACTCTTTTTGAAAAACTAATTTCAAGGGTATCGACAGCGTCGAAAAATACCTTTGTCTTATTTATTTAATGTTAGTAATGTAACAACCCGTAATTTTTGATAATTAAAATAATTAAAATAAATAAGATTTTGAAATTTAATATTGGGAGAAATTATAATTTTATGATTTTATTAATTGGAAAAATAATTAGTATATGAATTAGTAATGCTGTTTGGATGTTATTGAAAAATATTTTTGTAATGTAATTTCAGTCAATTGAAATTATTGTAAAGTTAATTTGGTTATAATTATAAATAAAGAATTAAAATTGGTAATTAATGGAACGAAGTAAATTGAAATATTATAATTAATATGGTGAAAATGATAACTATAAAATATAAATGTAATAAAATGCTAACTATTTCCATAAGGTGATAGTTAATTTAATAATAAAAGTGGAAATCAAAATAAAATAATTTATTTGGATTTAAAATATAATTAACTAGGATTTTATTACAGTGTAATTGAACGATGATTTTAATGAAATATTTTAATAGTGAATTCAAGATAGAACATTTACTTTAATAGATTATTAATTTTATATAATCTAGAATGAGAAAATTGTTAACAATAAAATTTGAATTTAAAAGGGATTAAATTAGATTCAATTAATTTAATAGTTATTTATTTATTTAACGTGAAAATAGCCTTATTGGCCACTAGCTCGGCTTTTGACGAAACTGGTTTCATCAAATCCATAATAGTGAATTATTATAGGATTTCAAGTTTCGTAGAGATAGGACTTACTGTTTGATCTTGCAAGCTCGAAACGCATAGAAATTGATTTGTAGAATCTAATTGAATATAATCTTGTTTTGAAATATAACTTCTTTATACTTTTGAATTAGAGTTTGAAATTAGTTCCACTGAGTTTTAAAATATCGAAAACCTATATTTTGATATATTGGATGACCTACTTTCATTTGGAAGCCGGACGGGCTTTTCGGGTCGTGTTATCATTTTGTGCTAATTTGATATGTCCATTCTTTCTTATCTTTCTCTGCCTATATATAGGTTGTTATAACCACTAGTTGTTTCTCATTCCATTATTTCTATACATACATCTAGTTCTCATATATTCCTCCTTCTCAAACAATAGAACATCAAAACCTAATTCCCAAATTCTTAACCCTAATTTCAATTTCAAAATTCAAACTCTCCAAACCCTAGCAAATTATTTATCGTTGGAATGCTCTCGGTGAGTGTAATCTTCTACTGCGGTTCATTTTTGCAATCAAATCTCAGTTTGGCCAGAAATTAGCGATTTAATCTTAGTCGTCCATCCTAGGGTTTCGATTTCAACGATAGATCGTTGGTTTTACGATGATTGGAGTTTGCTGCGAGGTGGAGGATGATGATAGGAGTCGATCCATATGCCTCTTTTGGGTTGATGGCGTCGAGATTTATGGCATATTGGGCATGAACGCCAGTGGCGGCAGCGTATTTAGGAGAAGCCGAAGGTGGCTGTGACGGTGGTGGAGGGTCGGCCTGCCATGAATGTGGTTGTAACGACGGTGGAGGGTCGGCCTGTCATAAGGTAGAAAATTATATACGGACACTGGATTGGTTAAATTAAATGATTCTAAATCTTTAATTTTTGAATCCAGTTAAATGATATTATGAAATAGAATATTATTTATATAAACTGAATTATTTTCAAAATCCAAGCTTTTAAATGTTGAAATCGAATATGATTTAAATGAGTTGTTTAAAGAATTCAAATTGAAATCTTAAAGTTGAATTTGGAACTATAAATGAAATTTATCAAAATTGAATTATTGTAGATGTTTGAATATTTAAACTCTGAAACCTATTGAATTTGAAGTGGTTTAAATTTGTAGTTCTAACACAGATTTGAAATCGATATAAAATTGAAATGGTTTTTAATGAGAATTTGAATTGAAACCTTTTGCCTTTTAGATTGAAATCGTTGAACTTGGATTGAGTTAAGTTGAATTTTTGGAACTAAGTTGATTTGAATTGATTTGTGAAATTGGAAGAAACAATTCTAACTTTGAAACTATTTTCGATATAAACTCATTTATTATACAAACTCTTTTAACATATAAACTATTTCATCATATAAACCATCTCAATATATATTACTTTAAATTTATAAAAAAATTAATGCATTAACAATTTTTAATATATAACCTATTTTAATGTATAAACTATTTCTAATATGTAAACTACTTTAATAGATAACCTATTTTAATATATAAATTATTTCAAACATATAAACAATTTTTAATATGTAACCTATTTTAACATACAAACTATTTCTAATATATAAACTATTTTAATCTATAACCTAATTTTAAAATATATTTTATATATAATATTTTAATTTTATAATCAACTTTCAATATATATATATATATATATATATATATATATATATATATCTACTATTTTTAATGTCTAACTATTCCAATATATATACCTTTAATATTCAAACTGTTTAAAGTTGGAACTGTTATGATATAGATTTAATTGATTTAAATGCGAATATCTTGATATGATGGTTTAACCTATTTTGTGATTATGATTTTGAAAATGAATTTTATTTTGAAAGTGATATGATTTTTAAGTGAATATGATAGTTTGATATCAATTATGAGATGGTTTTGGAATGGTAAAAGAATCAACCGATGTGAAATAAGTGTTTGGTTTTTAAAGTGACCGGGACCGGATATTGTCATACTCTCTACCAATACCAAAAACCACTTTAACAACTGTGCACGTAGTGGAGAATCCAGAATGAACTAGGATGGTTTGGTGACTGGATGAGGTATGAACACAGCCCTGACCCCCTTGGTTCCGCTTGATATGACTAAAACAGGAGCTATACTGGACCAAGTGAGGTTGCTTCTCCAATCGGACATGCTTCTTCGATACCATCTGTTACTTTATGATTGATTTGTTGGACACATTCGATTTGATTATGGGAGTGTGATCTGAGATGGGAGGTATTAGTTGCTATGCGTTACCACCAGCTTAGTTCTGCAAAACATGAGTATCCTACCTTGGATACTGCCTTGTCATATGCCTTATCAAGCCCACTATGAGTTTGATTTATGTCGTACACTATAGAGTGCCCTCCGATTGTCCTCCACTTTATGGAGGAATTACGATACTGTATAGACTACGACATTTACAAAAATATGTGAAGGAGGATATGGGTAACGCCTTAACGCTATTTTAATACTTTACTGTAGACATATTATATTAGCGTATTGTATTCTGTATGTAGATAGTTTAGCGAATCCTTAGGAGATGGAACCTCGAACATCTCTTAAGTTATTGTACGCAGGTTAGACACTGGATAGGAGATGTAAAATCCCATAAACATATCTAAAGTCGTTATACTCATATTTATTTATGTTGCTTTAACTTACATAAGATATTTTAGTCCTGAACCGAGTGTTTTATCTTATCTTTATGCTCGGGTCAGCCTGAGTATTTTAACAGATTGAAGAATATCTTTCTGGAGGACACAGATGAAGATTTTGTATATTCTACTATTTATTATATTTATTCCACTAGATCATGTTGTTCGGCTGCATTATTTATTTATTCCTATTGTATGTATAACTCTGATCTATATTATAAGATGCAATCAAATGTCATTTGTAAAACAGCTTCATGAACTGTTTATTTGATTATTATATTTTGCTATTCCGCTATGAGATTATGTGTGTTTTCTCTTATTTTCTTTTTTACCACATTAACAATCCTCTCTTTTGAATGGTTTGAGTTGACATGTTTTGTTTATTGTCGATTTAAACAATCCAAAAAGGTGGGTTATTACACTTGGTATTAGAGCTTTGGTTCAGCGATAATCATAGCTTTCTGGGGTTTGACTCATTAGAGATAGGGAAGTAATACCCTAGATTGAGTTGTTAAAACATATATATGCATGAGAGAGCATATTTCTTAGTGTTATAAAATTATTTTTATATTATGTTAATTTGTTATGTTTTGTATTTATAAATTATGGCCGGTACATAGGATGCTATGGCATCGATAGGGATTTTCTAAACACTTAATAGGGCAGACGAGATAATATTGTTTTTGAAATGTAGGTAAATGAAATAATTTTACTTATTATTATATTTTGTAGATAAAAGAATAGATTTTACAAATGGATATAGTTGTATTTGATATGTTTGTTTGTTAAGAAGTGGAATTTTATTAATACTAGTTGCAAAATAGAATTGACAAATAATGTGAATATAAATGGAAATTTGAGAACTTAAGTTCTGGGGTTTTGAAATTAGTTTCCAAATGATTTCGGAAAGAAATTTTAATATTATTTGGAAGTACTTTGATAGAAATATTTATTTGAAAGAAATGTTTTAAAGTCTTTTTAAAAGGAAATAAATGTTGTACTCTCCTCTTTTGTCGCTAAAAAATAATTTTAGGGATGAGGGTCGCATCATCGACATTCATTTTCTAGCCTCAAAGTGGGAAAGGCCACATAGTAGCTTTGTTACAAATTCCTTTTGGTAAACTAATTTTGATTTTAATTTCCTAAATATGATATAATCTACAAATGATATGAACCTATATTATTTCAAAATGATTTGAAATGAAATTCGAAATTTAGTTCTTACATTTTCTATAAATCGAGAATTTTAATTATTATGATGAATGAAATCTTGACCATATTAATAGTTGGAAATTTCTAAAATGAAAAAAGAAACTAAAATCTAAATGATTAATGAAAATATAAGAAGTTGGAGATTTATAGGTGTAAATTAAAAGATAATGAAATTTAAGAAGATGTAAATGGTGGAACATTTTTGTTAATTAAACGGAATAAGATAAACTTGTGTAACATTCAATTACATTCTAAAAACATATATATAACTTACCTAAAATGTTTTAAAGTTGAATTTTAATATGGATATTTAATAAAATCTTATACAAGAAAAATCTTAATAACAAAAATGCTTCAAAATGAACAAATGTTTATAAATGAAAATTTAAGATGTACAGGAAATGTAATGTAACGTTTGCGATTTTTCGTTGCCGAAAACCGACATTAATACGTCTACTGTATCAACTGCCGAGAAATCGAAAGCCGAAAAACCGTACCGTTAGGGTTTTTAGAAAAAGAAAAAGTAGAAGAAGAGAGAAAAAGATAGAACAGAATAGAAACAACAGAACAATATCAGAATCTCACAATTCGCAGCGGAACAACATATAATAGATAAATGAATAATCTTTAAACAAAGAACTATATCAGTTATTTCATTACATCATATTACATTACATTACATCATCAGAGTGTACAACAACAAACAACATCAACAGCGGAAAAGAAATACTACATACTAGTAATACGCCATGCCATCCAGCTTGCCTCCAGCAACTCCTGAATTCTAGAATATCCTGATAAACCTGTCTCTTGACTGCCCGTGTGGAAATTGGTGGGCACCCAGAGTTTAGGAAGGAAAACAATAAACTCCGAGTGCCCACCAATTTCCACACGGGCAGTCAAGAGACAGGTTTATCAGGATATTCTGGAATTCAGGAGTTGCTGGAGGCAAGCTGGATGGCATGGCGTATTACTAGTATGTAGTATTTCTTTTCCGCTGTTGATGTTGTTTGTTGTTGTACACTCTGATGATGTAATGTAATGTAATATGATGTAATGAAATAACTGATATAGTTCTTTGTTTAAAGATTATTCATTTATCTATTATATGTTGTTCCGCTGCGAATTGTGAGATTCTGATATTGTTCTGTTGTTTCTATTCTGTTCTATCTTTTTCTCTCTTCTTCTACGTTTTCTTTTTCTAAAAACCCTAACGGTACGGTTTTTCGGCTTTCGATTTCTCGGCAGTTGATACAGTAGAAGTATTAATGTCGGTTTTCGGCAACGAAAAATCACAAACGTTACATTTGGTATCAGAGCGCTTATTCAAAAATAAGTGTGGCATTCAAATTCAAACAAATCACAACAAATACCTATTTAAAGGTAAATATTGATAGTCGGAATATTTAACTATCAATAGGCATGCTCAACATCACCAAATTCCAAATAATTTTCCAAATTATTTACTTTCCAAAATATCTTTACTAGATTTAAATTTTCCAAACTTCAACATTTGAAAACCAATTTTCAAATCACTTTTCAATACTTTATCAACTTTTGAAAACAAATTTCAATCATCTTCCTTACTCGGAAATACTTTTATTTCAAAATGGTTTTTTTAAACCAATTAAATAAATCCTTAACGATTTACTTTATATTTACGTTCCGAATCCGTAAATTAATTCCTATAATTTCAAAAATAAATCAACATTTATTTTGAAACAAATTCCCCTTTTTATTTATAAATTCCATAGTGAATTTTCATTCCAAAATATTTATGAATATACGATTTTCAATCGATTTCAAATATTCACTTTCAATTTATCTTTACAAGGATAAATTCTAAAACGTTCATTTCACATTGGAAAAATATTTCCATACTTATTTAATAATAAGTACATCACAAATCCATTTATTTTCAATACTTAGAAAATATTCAATATACTTAAATCGAAAATTAAGTATATATTTCATTCTTTAAGAAATCATTCTCTTAAACACATTTGTTTGGGCCAAAACGAATGTTACGTAAAACATCGTTACGACGACCCAAAATCACTAGTATAGGGATTCAAAGTTTAAATTGATATCTAAATTCCAATACTATACAAAATATTTCCTTTCGGAAACCATTTACTATAACAACAGTGTTATAGTCCACCATTTCCTTCTTTCTCGAAAACATCTATTTCAACAATAAATGTTGAAATCTATGTATTCGATACTTAATGCATTTTAAACATCTTTAAAATCATTAACTTCTTTTCATAATGTTCCTCCCCCAAAAACATATCCATTTCATTTAATAATATATTCACTGTCCAAAATCGTGAATATAATTCCTTTCATATATTCCTATATCCAACTTATCAAATTCAATTTATTTCGGATTTATAAACAACGTTTATAAACTCCATTTCTATTTTTATAAACTTCTATTTATAAAAATCCTTTTTATATCTCATTTTAAATGCCAAAATCCGATTTATAAGTTGATTACTTATAAATCTTATATTTTACAAAATCTATCCATATTATAAATTCACAATTTATAAATCTATAAATTGCGTTCACTTATGAAATCCATTTATATTTCATTTTTAATACTTATAAAACTTGTTTTAATATTCCAAGATTTTTAATTTATAAAATATCAATTTTATAAGTCTTTTATACACATCGTTTTTAATACTTCAAAAATCCCAATTTAAACCAATTTATTCTTTTAATAACTTAAAAATCGTTATTTAAAGCTTATATACTTCAAAATCATAATTAAGCATTATTTTCCAAAAATCATAACTTTTATGAAAATAAAATTTTAACGTTGATTTATTTTAACAATTCAAATTTAATAAAACGTATACTTTTGAAAATCACTTTAAAATTCCTTTTAAAACCAAAAATCATTATTTTAAAACTTCAGAATTGGATCTGATGATGCAGCAGCACCAAATAGTCAATCACGACATCTAAATATCATATATCGATATGATAATCAACAAATATCAAAATATCTGTAAATAAATCAATACAGTTGAGGAATCCAGTTGGATCCCTCCAACCTGCTTCCCTACATCCAAAAATGTTAGCACAATACCAATTCCGCTCCAGTACGGAATTATCGCGGTATATGGGATTTATAAAATATTATCCGCTTAATAGACGGCGCAATAGGGTCTCATCCGCTATACAATGCGGGAAATCAATAACTGCAATATATACATATGCCAATATATATATATTGCTATTATATATAATACCAATTTCACTGTTTATGAAATATTCGCGGTATATGTTTTTAATAAATAACATCCGCTTACTGAAGGCGCATAACATCTATTCTAACAATCAATAGATAACAATCATCATTCAAACATGCATTCAAAAATTTTAAATCTAACTATTTAAAATTAAAATCGAAACTGATTCGATTGAGTGAGAAGTTCTCACCTTGGTTTCAATTTCGTTTTAGCGATTTATTTTGAATAAAGTTAAACGGACGTTTCATTTTACCCGAAATTCTCACTAACTCCAAACGACTCCAATCTAATTCCATAGCGTAGTACTCATCCATACGATTCCAACGCTTCCTGTTTCGCGCGTTTTCGACCTCGTATGAAAAAGTTATGATTTTTACAAGTTTTACACGAATTTTTATAACTAAATTTACAACTTTTAATAAATTTTCAAACCTAAACTAATCACAGCCGTTAGATCTGGTCTCCCCCCCCCCCCCCATCAGGCCGTGCGCACTCCCTCTCCCCTCTCACGTTCCCAGGCCGAACAAAGAACCCATCAACTACATAATTAGGGTTTAATTTTGCTCCTTCCTCAAACATCTTGAACACGATCAGATAGCGCCATTTTGAAGAGCATCTCCATATCTACTCTCGGCCACCACCTTGCCAAGCTCGGCCACCATATGAGGCTTGAAACGCATGCATAAGTGGCAGGCGTCGGCCCCCTGTACCTCCCCCTATGATGCTCCAAACACGATCAACTCCGTATAGATTCGAAGCTCTCTTCATGCTCTTCGACTTTCGTGTTGAACACTTCGCGTAATTCCTTGTAGATTGAGAGTGATTGAGAGGAGAAGATTGATAATTTCTGGCCATTGATAATAAGGGGGGTGGCGGCTGCAGTTTTTGACCTAGGGTTTCTAATTTTTGCAAATTATGAAGAGGGGAGGGGCTTTTATAGAAAATTCGCGCGACACTATTCATCCCGGATTTTCCGAACTCCAAACGAAGCGTGCTGGTTGGCGTTTCTAAGGTTTACCCCGCATTTCGAACGCAATGGAACATGTTTTGGGAGCTAATTCGGTAATCTGTGCGAGTTATGGCAATAAACGTTCAATTTAAATTAAACCGATTTAAATGATTTTCTAGGCGTTTTAGCTTGCACCGGACAAACGGTAAATCCAATTGACTCAAAATTTGAAACCATACAATAATATCACATTACGGATCCGATGAAACTGGTTTCGTCGAAATCCGAGACATTTTGAAAAATGGCTATTTTAACTCGCCAAATTAATATTAAAAACAATTACGATGCGTTTCGAGCTGCCACGATCAAACGATAACTCCGATTGCTACGAAAATTGAAATCCGATAATAACAAACTATTACGGATCCAATGGAACTGGTCTCGTCCAATTCTGAGACTGTTCGAAAATTGGCTAATTTCACTAGTCGATTTGATGTTAAAATATTCAATTTTCACAAATTAACTTTTAATTCGATTTTAAAAGTTCTATAACATCATTCTAACTTCATGATAAAATAAAATTTTGCAAATCATTTTCAATCATATTTAACTCAATTTTCAATTATTTCTGTATTTTCAACTATTAAACTATCGATTTAATTATTCAATTAAATCCAATTATTCGAATTAAAATTTATATGACTTATAATTTCACTTATTAATATTTAAAATTAAATAAATATTCAAAATTAAATTAATACAAATTCTGGGTCGTTACATGTAATGAACATGAGTTAATGTTTTGAAATGCTTAATAAATTAAATTGAATAGATAAATGTGAACACTATTTAAGTAGATATTTTAAACCTAAGAAGATGCTGAAATGATTCACTAATAGATTTAATATTTATTTATTCGTACGTAAATGTAATATTAAATGATACTATAGGTGAAGAAATGAATGTAAATTAAAAAAGTTAAGAAACTTAAGTTGAAATGATCCATGAATAAATATTAATATTAATCAAGCTATATAAATAATAAATGTTAAATAAACTGCAATGGAATGTATGTAATACTTCAATAATGAATTCATTGATAATTTTAAGTAGTGCATGAAAAAAAATGTAACTAAATGAATGGAAGAAGAAAAAGGACATTGTCTGAATGAATGAAAATAATGAATGTAAATGATGAAAAAAAAGAAAAAAATTCGAGAAAACATAAATAATGTGTTAAATTCTTTGTTGTTTGGCTTATGGGATGTTAGGAAAATGATACTTCAATTTGTTTGAGGTTGTATGAATAATTTATTAAGAAAATACCAAAGGCTATTGAGCGTAAGGAATGCTTGGTAGTTATTTATCACCCTTGAATGATGAGAAGTTTCTGAAACTGAACAAAACATTAGTTTGATTTCCACGGATGTATGATTGATTTCTTTGTTGCATATGATGGTCCTGCAATTTTGTTTGCATATGTTTTGTGTTGATTTACTTTTGTCACTAACTGAAACAACTAAATATTTCTCTATTACATAATTCTCACTATTTTGGATTATGTAAGTGAGATGCATGTTTATGGAAGCAATAACTACTGCTTTTGGTTTCACAAATAGTGTTTGTTTGCCCGACAAATAGGTACATTTTTGAATTACGGTGTTATAGTGATATTTTATTTTTTTCCTATGGTTTGGGATGTTTTATTTTTGAAATATGATATATATATATATATATATATATATATATATAAATATATATTGTAATTATCGATATTATTTTTTTCTGGATCTATCTGTACAAAGGAGACTCTGCCAAATTTTTTCGTAAATTTAAGACTTAGTAAATTTTATAAAAGTGAAAATATTTTCAAACATTTATCAGACTTGTATATGAAGATTTAGTTGTTTATAAATTGATATTTTATTCAAATACTTTATTATGTAAGTTTAAAGTGCTTATACATCAATTATAATAAATAAAATATATTTAACTTCTTAATCTCTTCTTGTTCCTTTTCGAGAACGAAAAGTTTTGAGTAAGGTAGAGTATAATGACCCATAATTTTTTATAATTAAAAAAAATTAAATTAAACAAGGTTTTGAAATTTCATATTAGGAGAAATAAAAAATTTATGATTTTACGAATGGAAAAAATAATTAGAATATGATATAATAATGTTGTTTGGATGTTATTGAAAAATATTTTTAATCCAATTTCAATCAAATGAAATTATTGTAAAGTAAATTTGGTTATAATTGTTATGATCCAGAATTTTTGTCATCTCGAGTTTTGAATATTTATTTTTAATATTCAATCATATGGTATTTTAATCAAGCAAAAATCCCCGTTAAATAACAATTGGCAATAAGATACAGTTTCAAACCAAGATAATATTTTGAATTTCAAGATTTTTATTTAAGAAATATGATGTTAATTTAAAATGGAATTTCTTATATATATATATCGATTCAGGACAACAAAATTTATATATAATTTGGAAACAAATTCATAGCAAATAAATACAGATGAAAAAACAAAAGAAAATATTTTAAATAGAAATGATTTTGGGCTTATGAACAATATAGTATATCTTAAAGAGAAGATTTTAAAATTGGATTTTTCTTATAGATATACATATATACATATTAGTTAAAGAGAATGTGTGTGTGTATATAAGTTCAAAAAGGAAAATTAGAGTACTTATAAACAAATAAATATTGTATGCTAAAAATAATATAAACAGTATGTTAAAAGAAGTAAATATATAAGAAGAGATTTATATATGAAAATAAAAAATGATAGAAATGAGAAATCTATAAAATCATTTCAAAAAGAAAATCATTCACAAAGCGATGTTTTGACAAAAATGTTATTTTATACGCTAAAAATAAAAAAGCAAAATTTTCATATTTTTCCTTGGGTTATATATTTAAATTGAAGTGTGTATATATATACATGAGGACTTGAAGTTGTTTTTAAACCACTTTGTGTTACTTAATTTTCAAAATGCATGTATGAAGCTTGGTGTACAAAACAAAATTAAGCAAAGTAAAATAAGCATAGGTAAAAAGATTTTAAAAAAATAGGCAAAAACATATATATGCACACATAAGCATTGTCTGATCAAAAAAATAAAGACTAAATATTAGTTTTAACTTCTTTTCAACTCAAAAACAGATCATTTCATCTTCTTTTCAATCCATCAACCCATCAACATTTTTGTGCAGCATATCAAATCCCTTAGAGCCCAAAAACCCATTCAATTGAATACCATGTCCAGACATGTATATATAAATGCTTGTATGTCGATGCTCAGTTTTTTAAAGCCTATAAGCGAAAATATACTCTGTAAAATTAACACTATAAAACAAAGCCTATAAACAAAGCACAGTAAAAGGGAGAAGCAATTTCCGTTCAAAACCAAAGCAAGCAAGGTGATTCAAAATTTCAAATCTTAGACTTGAGATCAAGCAGGAGATTTCAAAAGTTCAAGCATGTGGAAGGTGAGAGTTTGAATAAAAGATGCCTGGAAGTGTTTAAATGCTCTGTAAAAGGTTAACAGAGTTAAAACTTTGTTTATGCTATGACTTTTGAAAATCATTATCTCTCATTTTTTTTCGAATTAGTCAATGGCGCAGACTGATTAAATGATTGTTTTTGAGCATAGATTACACGAAAATTGGTTTGAAGTTCAGTCATGCTAACTATTGTATAAAATTGTAATAACACAGTATGCAATTCATTTTCGACAAATTTTCAATATGTTTAAATCAATGGTTTGAATTCGTAGCCATGTTAGCCATATCAAATTAAGATTTTTAGTGGAAAATTCATGATTTTTAAGTTTCTAGACTACGGAAGTTCAAGATGATCAATTTTTGCTAAAAAAATAAATTTCGACGATGTCATCAATGATGAGGAGTACGGTCAGTTCGAGGAGGAGCAGAAGGACGTGGGTGAGGAATCCACCGTGGCCAAATTTTGATTTTCTTCTTGGATTGGGGTAGAGTGACGTTTTAGGGTTTAAAAGTGTGGCTCGGGTCATGGTCGAACGCAAGGAGATTGGGTCGAAGTGGTGGCGTCGGGTGGCACCGTACTCGGTGTGAAGGGAGTGGGGGCCGTGGGGGTCACGTTGTGATGCAGCTCAGGGGATAAGTCGTACACGGCTCATGGAGGAATACTTGGGTCGTTCTCGAGTTAAGGAAGCTTCGGTTTTAGGTCTTAAGTCGTTCACGAGTCAAGCATGGGAGTTAGGCCTAAGGTCGCGAGAGGAAGCTTCGGGTTTAGGTCGTTCAGAAGGTTTTAGGTCGGCAACGACCTAAGAAAGAAGACCTAGGCCGGCAACGACCTAAGAAAATACGGCTGAAGGAAGAGGCAACACTTGACGCTACTGATTTGAGTCGCTCCATAGATGAGTCGTAAGTCGCTAAGTCGTAAGTCGCTACGTATACGTCTTGTGTTGAGTCGCTTGTGATAAGTCGTAGGTCGACATGTAATTAAGTCGGTCATGTGTGTGTGTGGAGATGTAATCTGTTGAGTCGTTGTTGTATAAGTCGCATACGACTTAAGTGTGTTGTGAGCCGTGGGTCGTGCATCTTTAAGTCGTTTGTTGATGATGAGTTGTAACTCGTTGAGCCGCTGTTATGATAAGTCGTTGCCGACTTAGTAAGTCGTAAGTCGTATACGACTTAAGTGTCAGGGAGTGAAACTACTATAAATAGGGAGTGTGTTGTAACTTTTTGGTGGTTGATTGTTGAATAAAATTTCGTTCTGATTGCTGTGTGCTTTCATCTAAATTGGTAGTTGAGCATGATCTCCTATCTCCACTTTCGGTTAATCGAGTGCGCTCGATTCAACGATTGTTGAAGCCAATTCACGGTATCAAGTGCGCTTGATCAACGTTTGAAGAATTGTAGATCTTCTTTCACGGTATTGTGCGCGATCAACGTGTAGAAGATAGCTAGAATTCGGTATCTTTGTGATCAACGAATTTGGGCATTTCAGTATCTTCAATCCACCGTTTGCTACTTTCATCGATCTATAACGTTTTGTTATTATCCGCTGCATCAAGTTTGGTATCGTAGCTCGACTTAGCCAATCATAGCTAAGCCGAGTCTTGGAGCCAAGGAGTTTGAAGTTGGTGTTCATCGTGTTCATCTTGAAGTTGCAACAAGTTAGAAGCTTTCGATCCATTTCGTTTTGGATCAAAGTTGGAAAGGTGTTTGAGTTTGAGCCGAGTTGGGTAGAGCCGTACATCCCTTGTTTAAGCCGAGAGTTTGAAGTGAACGCTGAGCATAACTTTGTGTTAAGTTTGGGCCGTGCATGAGTTTGGTATTATTGGTTGAAGTTAGAGCCGAACTTGTTGAACTTGTGCGAGCTAGTTGAAGTTTGATTTGTAGAAGATTTGTGAAGTTTTGAAGTGTTTGTATTGATTTAATCATGCCGCCGAGAAGAGCTAACCGTCATCAGAATGTTGAAGCGTTGTATAGAAGAGAAGAAGCCGAGCAAATGGAACAACGCATTAATGAGAAATTTGATGAAGGTATTGGAAAGCTAGAGAAGTTGATGATAGATATGAATCAAACTCAAAGGAGGAGATCGCCAGTCTCGAACCATGGAGGAAACCGAGTTTCGCTATCGGTTACGGAAGCGAGAAGGGTATCACTGCAATCTTTTAGAGAGAGAAGAGAAATATCAATTTCATCAAGAAGAGATCACCATGACTATGGACATGAAGAGAGAAGAACTCCACGTGAGTTTGAAGATGAGCCATATCGAGATGAAGAGAGACATAGTAGAAGAGACATGCATAATCGAAGGGATGTTGATGGTCGAAATCGATATAGACGTACATTTGATTTTGATGAGGAGGGTGATAGAGCTAGCATTCATTATCGAGATCGAGACCAAGTTCGAAATTCATATCGGGATGTGGATGATGATCGACGATGGGAGTCGGGTATGAAGATGGAAATTCCATAATTCAAGGGTGGAATGGTTGCAGAAGAATTCTTGGATTGGTTGTCTAATGTTGAAGAGATCTTTGATTTCAAAGAGGTTCCGGAGAATCGTCGAGTGAAGATGGTTGCTACTAGGTTGAGGGGGAGAGCTATGGCGTGGTGGCAGCAAACCAAACTTACACGAGAACGGATGAGGAAGTCGAAGATTGAGTCATGGGGGAAGATGAAGAAGTTAATGAAGGCTACATTCGTTCCTTACAATTATCAATCACTTATGTACCAGAGGTAGCAGAATCTGAGGCAAGGGACAAAGACTGTTAATGATTATGCTGACGAATTTTATCAGCTGATTGCTCGAAATGACATTATGAAGACGGAAGAACAATTGACTGCTAGGTTTGTTGGAGGGTTGCGGATGCAGATCTAGGATATGGTGAATATGTTTGATCCGAGATCTGTAGCAGAAGCACATCAGAAAGCGTTGGCTTGGGAGAAACAGGGAAGACGAGGAGGTGGTGTGTTTACTAATTCCAACAATCAAGTGAAGGGTGTTAGTGGAAGCTCTAATGTTCCTACATCTATCAGTAAACCAGTTGTGAATGAAGTTGCGAAGACGAAGGTCAACAACAGTTTCAAGTGTTACAATTGTCAGGAAGTGGGTCACAAGAGTAATGAATGTCCGAAGCCGAAGAAATGAACTATGATTGTTGAAGTTGAAGGTGAGGATGTTGGGGAAGGTTATTCTAGTTCAGTTGAGGAGGATGAACAGGATGTTGCGTCAAGCGATGAAGGATGTAATCTAATGATGAGGAGGTCTTGTTTAATACCGAAACAAGAAGAAGAGGCTAGTTGGTTGAGGAGTAACATCTTTCAGTCAACGTGCACTATTCTGGGGAAAGTTTGCAAATTTGTGATTGATGCAGGAAGTTGTGACAATATTATTTCTACCGAAGCAGTGAGAAAGTTGAAGCTGAAAACAGAGAAGCATCCAAATCCTTACAAGTTAGCATGGCTGAGAAAAGGAGGAGAGGTGAAGGTGGACAGGCGAGTTCGAGTTCCATTTTCTATTGGGAAGAAGTATAAAGACGAGATTTGGTGTGATGTTGTGGAAATGGATGTTTGTCACTTACTTTTGGGAAGACCATGGCAGTATGATCGAGCAGTGCAACATGATGGTCGAACCAATAACTACAGCTTTATGTTTGAAGGTGTTAAGATCATTTTGGTTGCAAAGAAGAGACAACAGGAAGAGAGTAAATCTGAAGAGATTGAGGAGCTGAAGACTTTATTGACTTTGAAAGAATTTATTGAAGAAGTAGCAGAAAGTCCAGAAATGTTTTTGTTGATTGGACATGAAACCACTGAAACGGTAGAAGTTCCAAAGGAAGTAAAGCCGGTATTGGAGGAATTCAGAGATGTGTTTCCTGAAGAGTTGCCAACGGAGTTACCACCGTTGCGTGATATTCAACATTAGATTGAACTTGTGCCAGGGGCAGTATTACCACACAGGCCACATTATAGGATGAGTCTTAAGGAGCATGAGGAACTGAGAAGGCAGGTGGAGGAGTTGTTAGAATAGGGGCGTGTTCAGGAGAGCTTGAGTCCTTGTGCAGTGCCAGCTTTGTTAGTACCAAAGAAGGATGGTTCATGTAGAATGTGCACGGACAGTCGGGCTTTAAACAAGATCACTATGAGATACAGGTTTCCTATGCCAAGGTTTGATGATTTGATAGATCAGTTGAGTGGAGCTGTTGTATTTTCAAAGATTGACTTGAAGAGTGGATACCATCAAATTCGTATTAGACCAGGTGATGAATGGAAGACTGCTTTCAAAACCAGGGAAGGTTTATACAAATGGTTGGTTGTGCCGTTTGGTTTATTGAATGCACCAAGTACTTTTATGAGAGTGATGAACCAGATTTTCAGACCATACATTGGAAAGTTTGTGGTAGTTTGCTTTGATGATATTTTGATCTACAGTGGGAGTACGGAAAAGCATGTCCAGCATTTGCGTGAAGTATTGTTGATTCTACGGCAGAAGAAATTTTGTGCTGCAACAAAGAAGCGCGTGTTTATGACGGACAGTGTGTTGTTTCTGGGATACGTTCTATCGAAAGAAGGAATTCAAGTGGATGAAAGTAAAGTAGAAGCTGTCAGGAGTTGGCCACAGCCCAAGACAATTACTGAAGTGAGGAGTTTTCATGGATTGGTATCTTTCTATCGAAGGTTCATTCCACATTTTAGCAGTGTAATGGCACCAGTAACCGATTGCATGAAAGGAAAGAAGTTTGAGTGGTCAGAGGAAGCAGAGGTTGCTTTTGAGAAGATCAAAACACTATTGATGACAGCACCAATTCTAGTTTTACCGGATTTTCAGTTGTTGTTTGAATTACATACTGATGCATCGAAGGTTGGGGTTGGTGGAGTTTTGAGTCAGAAAGGAAGACCAGTTGCTTACTTCAGTGAGAAGTTATCTGGAGCTAAGTTGAGATATAGCACTTATGATGTTGAGTTTTACGCAATTGTTTAAGCAGTGAAGCATTGGAGACATTATCTGTTTCAGAAGGAGTTTGTCCTTTATACGGATCATGAAGCTTTGAAGCATTTGCAAGGGCAGGATAAAATTCCAGCTAGGCACGCTTCATGGGTCGCGTATTTACAACAGTTTACTTTTGTTGTTAAGCACAAGTCAGGAGTGACGTATCGTGTAGCTGATGCATTGAGCAGGAGGAATCATTTGTTGACGACAATGAAAGTTGAAGTGACAGGGTTTGAACTATTGCCAGAGTTGCTTGAAGAAGATCCTTACTTTATGAAATTTGTTGAGAAAGTCCAGGACGAGAGTACTGATGAATTCATGTTGGTCGATGGGTTCTTGTTCAAGGGGAATCAAATGTGCGTACCAGAAGGTAGTTTGAGAATGAAGATTATAAAGGAGCTACATGAAGAAGGACATGTGGGTAGAGATCGAACATTGCAGTTGATTTCTCAGTCTTATTATTGGCCGTCAATGAGAAGGGAAGTTGAAAGGTTTGTGCGTAGATGTCATGTTTGTCAGGTTTCGAAAGGGACGGCTACAAATGCAGGATTGTATATGCCATTACCTGTTCCAACAAAACCATGGATAGACATTAGCAAGGATTTTGTGTTGGGATTGCCGAGAACTCAAAGGGGGGATGACTCTATATATGTTGTGGTGGATCGTTTCTCGAAGATGGTGCATTTTATTGCTTGTAAGAAGACGGCGAATGTTGTTCATGTTGCTCAGTTATTTTTCAAGGAGATCTATCGACTTCATGGATTGCCAGAATCTATTGTGTCGGATAGGGATACTCGTTTTCTGAGTCACTTTTGGTTAAGTTTGTGGAAGATGGTTGGAACGAAGTTAAACTTTAGCAGCGCCTATCATCCGCAAACAGATGGACAGACAGAAGTTGTTAACAGATCGCTGGGGAATTTATTGCGATGTCTTGTGAAGGACAATCTGAAGAGTTGGGACATGAAGTTATGCCAGGCAGAGTTTGCTCGTAATCATGCAGTTAATCGTAGTACGGTATTCAGTCCATTTCAGATTGTATATTCAAATTTACCAAGGGGACCATTGGACCTAACGATAGTACCACAACCTAAAGGGGATGGTTAAATGAGCTGTAGACTTTGTTGATGGGTTGACTGAATGTCATAAAATCGTTCAGAAGCGATTGGAGAAAGCAAATAAGAAGTATAAACGAACTGCAGATTTGAAGCGACGAAGTGTTTAATTTAACGAAGGTGATTTGGTTTACGTTGTGTTAACCAAGGATCGTTTTTCAATAGGCGCTTATAACAAGTTGAAAGCCAGGAAAATTGGTCCTGTAGAAGTTATGAAACGGATCAATGAAAATGCTTATAAATTGAAGCTGCCGGAGGATGTGTACACTTCTGATGTGTTCAATATTAAGCATCTTGTACCATATTATGGAGATGAACAATCTGATGTGGAAGAATTTACAAATTCGAGGACGAATTTTTCTCAACCAGGGGAGGATGATGCAGCTCAGGGGATAAGTCGTACACGGCTCAAGGTGGAAGACTTGGGTCGTTCTCGAGTTAAGGAAGTTTCGGTTTTAGGTCTTAAGTCATTCACGAGTCAAGTAGGGGAGGAAGGCCTAAGGTCGCGGGAGGAAGCTTTGGGTTTAGGTCGTTCAAAAGGTTTTAGGTCGGCAACGACCTAAGAAAGAAGACTAGGTCGGCAACGACCTAAAAAAATACGGCTGAAGGAAGAGGCAACACTTGACGCTATTGATTTGAGTCGCTGCATAGGTGAGTCGTAAGTCGCTAAGTCGTAAGTCGCTACGTATACGTCTTGTGTTGAGTCGCTTGTGATAAGTCGTAGGTCGACGTGTAATTAAGTCGGTCATGTGTGTGTGTGTGGAGATGTAATCTGTTGAGTCGTTGTTGTATAAGTCGCATACGACTTAAGTGTGTTGCGAGTCGTGGGTCGTGCATCTTTAAGTCGTTTGTTGATGATGAGTTGAAACTCGTTGAGCCGCTGTTATGATAAGTCGTTGCCGACTTAGTAAGTCGTAAGTCGTATACGACTTAAGGGTCAGGGAGTGAAACTACTATAAATAGGGACTGTGTTGTAACTTTTTGGTGGTTGATTGTTGAATAAAATTTCGTTTTGATTATTGTGTGCTTTCATCTAAATTTGTAGTTGAGTGTGATCTCCTATCTCCACTTTCGGTTTATCGAGTGCGCTCGATTCAACGATTGTTGAATCCAATTCACGGTATCAAGTGCGCTTGATCAACGTTTGAAGAATTGTAGACCTTCTTTCACGGTATCGTACGCGATCAACGTGTAGAAGATAGCTAGAATTCGGTATCTTTGTGATCAACAAATTTGGGCATTTCAGTATCTTCAATCCACCGTTTGCTACTTTCATCGATCTATAACGTTTTGTTATTATCCGCTGCATCAAGTTGTCGGTGGTGGTGTGAATTCTGGTGGCGGGAGCAGGCGAGGGAAGGGAGATTTGGGTGGTGATGTCTAAAACTGGTAGGCTCAGCTTAAAGTGGGAGGGTCAATCTTTGTTTAGGACAGCTGGAGTATAGGAGAGCGGGTTAATCGTGATGAGGGTGGAGAGATGAGTTTATGGGTGGTCTTCATGGGTTGGACCACGGCATGGTGGGATGTTGCACGCACACGTATATCACGTGTGTACGAATGGTTTCAGGCGATGATGTGATGGCCGTGGAGGGTGGTGCATGCGTCGCTAGCTCAGGATCGCTCTCAAGTGGCATTCGTGTGAGTGGGTGGGAAGGTGCACGAGTCGATCGAAGATTTGGGTTGGTCTGGGATCGTGGTTTTTTATTACAGAACTGGAGATTGGAAATGGGAAAGCAAAAGAGAAAGGGAAGGAAAGAGGAAGGGGAAAGCACAGTCTCTTGTAAAGGATTTTGGGCTCCGGCACATAACGATTAAAAATATATATAATTAAATGTTTTATTCGAAAGGATTTTTTATGAAAACTTTAAAATTTAATTTCTTGAAAACCGTAAGTCCGTTTGGCATGAAACTTTTTGTAATGGATTCGTACCGACCAATATTACGTCGTCGTTCAAACTGTTGTTAAGTTTGAATAAGTGAAATTTTATAGCAATTTGAAATGGCCAGAAATTTAAGTGATCAATTTAAAACTAATATCGTCATTTGAATTATATGACCCCCATATTGAAGTGTTTTACTAGATAAAAATAGCGGGTTACTTTAAATTAATTACGATGTTCTTTTTTACGTCTGTTTAGCAGAATAAAACACTGTGCCGCTAATCGTATCTAATTGGACCTCTGTTCGCAAAATAATTCACCGTTCTGCCATTATTACTGAAAATACTAGCAGAAATAAAACCCTTTTCTGCTATTACATTCATATGGACATCTATTTATTTTTTTGATAAATTATATTGATAATATGATGTTGAATTGATTATTAAAATAGATTGATATGAATATTTGTATCTGTTATCTGGACTTTATGGAACGAATGGTTTTTTGATTATGTAGCATTGAAATTTATAAGTCTTTCCGATTAGGGGTTGACTTTTGAACCAAAATTGTTTAAAGATAATTTTTTTTATAAATGATATTTTAAAGTTAATTGGTAAATATTTTGATAATGATATAAAGTAATTATTTTATTATTCTTAAAAATTTTAAAAAAGTATTAATTTTTGTTTTAGATTGTTAATTATCTAAATTGTTTAAACTGTATTAATTATTAAATTAAAGTTATTTTATGGTGATTGTTAAAGTTAATTATTACTTAAGGGTTAATTAATACTAAAGTACATTTATTCCAAAGATAAATTTATTAAATGATAATAATGTTTTAGAAATAATAAAATTATATAGTAAACTTTTATAAAAGAGTATTTTACTTAATTAGAACTTGGAAAATTTATATTGAAACCTTATAAGCATTATTTTGAAAACTTTTAAATAAAGTTTTCGAAAAGTAATGGTATACTTTCGTGGCGAAATCAGAGGCAGAGAGTGCCCGCAGTTAAGTTTATTATTTCTCTAGGATAGAGACGTAACCATCGAGTTGTGAATCCATAGTTGATATCGCAGCGGTGCTATCTAGATTTATCTTAAAAAGGGTTTTCAAATTTGTGAATATACTTATCCGGTGAGATAGGCATATGTTATTTTGATTAAGTAATTTGAGTTTATCGACATTTAAATTAATAAGGCTTAATGTTTTCAATAGGAAATGAAACCTTTGATTGGATGATTGTATATTTGATAGTTAAGTAACCGACTATCAAATTTGGACCCAAAAAACATAACTTTGGGAATATCTAGAGGAAACACGGGAATTATGTAGTACAGTTGCTGTTCGAGGTGTTATGTTGTATGTATAAACCCGTTTCGTTCTTTTAGGACGATGGTAAGGAAATCCGTCCACTAACGGTTAGGAGGTGATCTTCAATCTTATTTTCGTCTGTTTATTTCCTAAAGAACCGGAGACGAGTTTACCAAAAAATATTGAGCGTTGTTTCAAAAGAGATCGGGATCGGATAAGCTATCCGAAAATCACTTCGATCCAACGAGTACGATTTCGACGGGAAAGCAGAGCATGGAGTCGAAGATGAAGTAGTGAAGTGCAAGGGCTAATCGCTACTAATCTGAAGGATGATTCCAAAATGAATGTAGTAGGTATAGTGTCTTCGGTTCTGTTCGAACACTGAACGGACTTGTATGGATGATTGTTATCGGTACAATGTCAATGGAGGACAATGAGCATTCTAAGTGAAAATTTCCTTTAAAAGATAATCATAGCCTCTGGCCTCATCAACCGGGAATAACTGAAAAGCAGAGGAGATGCAGCAAGGCTAAGTAGGCCGCAACCAATTAGGGAATGCTTGTCACCTTTCTAGATACCCTCGGATATTATTACTATGATGCATGGCAGGAGCTTGGAAAGGGTGGAATACCCAGGGTAATAGCATATTCGGTCTATCCAGGTTAAGGGTAGTGTGGTCTTGTGCTGCAGGGGATCCTAGCGTGGTCTTCGGTACGCTGTTCTACATGTGTACTGTGACAGGTGGTACCCCAATGCCTACTCATTCGTATGGAATCCATTCTTCAATATGTGCCTTTACAGTTTTGGTTGTAGTGCCTAGTATGCTGGAATTTAATTAATGTAACAATTTCAGCTATTTGAATAAATATTTGTACTTAGAAACTATTATAATATCATTGGATTTTCTATAAAAATATTTTGGCTACCGTAAGGGAAAAATTCGCCGCGTTTATGTGTGGCGTGGTCTTACGGGATGCCTTTGATTTTAAAAGGATTTTGAAAGTTATAACGAATAAAATTTCTTATGATTTAAATTCTCACGTCGGTTTCACCGGACCAACCCGGGCATGGTTTTCCTATATGCTCAGGTGAGACCGAGCATATTTCCAGGTTTAGCTGGAAGGATGGAAGCACCAGGAGAGGAATTGGAAGCCCAGAGTTGTATTCACGTAGATGATTATATTCCATTGCATTTAGCTGTGTATATCAGAAATTGTAAGGACAAGTTATTATAACTGTCCATGCTGAATAGGTTGTATACTCTGATTTATGTCTCTATATATATATATATATATATATGTGTGTGTGTGTGTGTGTGTGTGTGTGTGTGTGTGTTAATTATAGATTTTTTGATGTAAAGACTTAATCTATATTATAGATTATTCGTTTCCACTATAAGAATCTATGGTTGTTGTATATTATAGATTATCCGTTTCCACTGTGAGATTCTGTGTTGTTCCATTTTCTTTCCATCTTCTTTCTACCTTCTTTCTACTTTCTTTTCTTACTACCCGCCATTCTGTTCAATTTGGATTGGATAAGCGCGGTAAAGTGTCCGTTCGAATTGTATGAAAAAGTGGGCCGTGACAATAATTATAAGTAAGGAATTAAAATTGGTAACTAATGGAATTAAGAAAATTGAAATATTATAATTAATATTATAAAAATGATAACTATAACATATGAATGTAATAAAATGTAAACCAATGTTAATTATATCCATAAGGTGATAATTGATCTAATAATAAAATTGGAAATAAAAAAAGAATGTATTTGGATTTAAAATATAATTAACTAGGATTTTATTGTAGTTAATTGAATGTTGAATTTAATGAAATATTTAAATACTGAATTTAACATAGAAAATTTATTTTGATAGATTATTAATTTCTATGTAATCTAGAATGAATGATGAAATTATTAACTGTAGAATTTGAATAATAATTTATTTAATTAACATGAAAATAGCCATTTTGGCCACTAGCTCGGATTTCAACGAAAGTAGTTTCATCAGATCCATAACAGTGAATTATTATAGGATTTCAAATTTCACAGCGATCGGAATTATTGTTTGATCGTGCGAGATTGAAACGCGTAGAAATTGATTTATAGAATCTAATTAAATATAATCTTATTTTGAAAGCTAACTTCTATATACTTCTGAATTAGGATTTGAAATTAGTTCCATTGAGTTTAAAATATAAAAAACCTATATTTCGATATATTGGATGACCTACTTTCATTTCGAAAACGGAATAGGCTTTCCAGGTCGTTTTATCTTTTTGAACCAATTCGATATGTTCATTCTTTCTTATCTATCCCTGCCTATATATAGGCTATCATAAACCATAGCTGTTTCTCATTGCATTATTTCTGTATGTACATCTACTTCTCGTATGTTCCTACTTCTCAAACGACAGAACATCAAAACCTAATTCCTAAATTCCAAATCGTAATTTCAATTTCAAAATTTAATTTCGAAATTCAAACTCTCCAAACCCTAGCAAATTATATATTGTTGGAAAGATCTCAATGAGCACAATCTTCTGCTGTGGTTCTTTTTTGTTATTGAATCCCGGTTTGGCCAGAAATTATTCCCTATCATCCATCCTAGGGTTTTGATTTCAACGGTGGATCGTTGATTTTACGACGATTGGAGGTTGCTGCGAGTTAGTGGATGATGAGAGGAGTCAATCCATATGGCCTGTTTGGGTTGATGGTGTGAGATTCACGGCGTTTTGGGCCTGAACAATAGCGGCAGCGGTGTATTTACGAAGAGCCGAAGGTGGCTGTAACGGCGGCGGAGGGTCAGCCTGTCATGGCGGCGGTGGCGCTTGTGTCTGATCTTGGTGATATTGGCCGTGGACGGCGTGACATCGTCATGGAAGAGGCGGCAGTTGGGTTCTGAATGAACGTGATGATCGAATCGGCTGGGGCTTGAGAGAGGTATAGAATTATGATAATGCACCTGTATTTATATTAATTTAATTTTAAATTTCAATCATTCTAACCTTTATAGCTTTTGCATATGAGCTTAGATTTGTGTGTATTTTCTCCATTAAGATCGTATCGAAGTTCTGAACGTTATGGAACTAGTTTGATTGGATTCTAAGACCGTCAGATTTTTGGGCTTTGATTGGATTTTTAATCGACTAAAATCAAAGGTGGGTGCTTTAACCCACTCACAAATACTAAAACATCTTATGTTGGTTAATTTAAATTTATGGTGCGATTAGAAATTGATCGATTACTGTTTGGTATATTTAGATTGTCATTCAAATATAATTTGAATTTATATTGAATTTAATTGTCGCTTAAATTAATATTGAAATTAATTGCAAGTCAAATACCTAATAATGATAACCAGTTTATCAGTTGTGATTTATTGGTTGATTTGAATGATGATCATGATTGATGCGCATTCGTTGATATTTTTGGTTGATTGGATGTATGTTTATTTATATGTTGTTATCACACTGCAAGTTCCTTTTGTTATTATTAGGAAAATCACTACGGGTTGAAATGATACATACCCGAACGATCTTATAGATTAGAAAAAATCATTAGGGGATGAAAAGATAAACTAAGCGATTTTATGGATTTTGAATTTTACTTGGGATTGCAGGTTGAAATGATATATACCCATAAATTTAAATTTATTATGGGTTGAAATAATATATATCTGCATGACTTGACAATGGGGTAGAAAATTATATACGGACACCGGATTAGTTAAATTAAATGATTTTAAATCCTTAATTTTTTAATCCAGTTAAATGATATTGTGAAATAAAATCTGATTTATATAAACTGAATTATTTACCAAATCCAAGCTTTTAAATATTGAAATTGAAATTTGTTTAAATGAATTGAAAGAATTTAAATTGAAATCTTAAAGTTGGATTTCTAAATATAAATGAAATTTATCAAAATTGAGTTATTGTAAATGTTTGAATATTTAAACTTAAAAATCTATTGAATTTGAAGTGGTTTAAATTTGTATTCCAAACATGGATTTGAAATCGATATAAAATTGAAATGGTTTTTAATGAGAATTTGAATTGAAACCTTCAGCCTTTTGAATTGAAATCGTTGAACTGGGATTGATTTAAATTAATATTTTGGAACTAAAGTTGATTTGAATTGATTTGTGAAATTAGAAGAAACATTTCTAATTTTGAAACTATTTTCGATATAAAATCTTTTTATATACAAACTCTTTTAACATATAAACTATTTTCTCATATAAACAATCTTAATATATGTTATTTTAAATTTATAAACAGTGTTAATGCATTAACTATTTTTAATATACACCTATTTTGACATATAAACTATTTCTAATATACAAACTTTTTTAATATATAACCTATTTTAATATATAAACTATTTCTAGCATATAAACTATTTTAATCTGTAACCTATTTTAATCTATAACCTATTTTAATATATAAACTATTTTAATATATAAACTATTTTAATATATATTATTTTAAATTTATAAATAACTTTTAATATGTTTGTATGTATGTATGTATGTATTTTTATATATATACTATTTTTAATGTATAACTATTCCAATATATAAACTACCTTTAATATTCAAACTGTTTAAAGTCGAACTATTATGATTTAGATTTAATTGATTTAAATGTTATATATTGAAATAATGGTTTAACCCATTTTGTTGTTATGATTTTGAAAATGAATATGACTCAAAGTGAAGAATGATTTCGAAAGAGAATACGATTTCGAAAGTGAATATGTTTTCCAAAGTGATATGATTTTGAAGTGAATATGATATTTTGATACCAATTATGAATCTGTTTTGGAAATGTAAAAGAACCGACCGGTGTGAAATAAACGTTTGGTTGCTAGAGAGACCGGGATCAAATATTGTCATATGCTCCGCAAATACCGAAAATCACTTTAACAACTATGTGAGCATCCCGAATGAAGTAGGATGGTTTGGCGAATGCTACTATATGAGGTATGAACGTAGCCCTAATCCCCTCAGGTCAGCTTGATATAACTAAAACAGAGCTATACCTAGGCCAAATGTGGTTGCTCCTCCAATCGGACATGCTACTTTGATACCATATATGTTACTTTTTGATTGATTTGGTGGCCAACTTCAATTTAATTATGGGAGTGTGTTACAAGATGGGCGACAGTAGCTACTATGCGTTACCACCAACCCGGTTCTGCAAAACGGTAGTATCCTACCCTAGAAATTGCCTCGTGTGCTTTGTCATATACCTTATTGATCCCACTATGAGTTTCGTTTGTGTCGTACACTATGGAGTGCCCTCTGATAGCCCTCCTGTTTATGGAGGAGTTACGGTATTGTATGGACTACGACATTTGTAAAAATGTGTTAAGGGTGATATGGATAATGCCTTAACGCTATTTCAATACATTACTTTACTGTAGATATATCATAATAGCATATTGTATTATGTATGTCGATAGTTTAACGGATCCTTAGAAGATGGAATCCCAAATATCTCTTAAGTTGTTGCATGCATGTTGGATACTGGATAGGAGATGTAAATCCCGTAAACATATTTGAAGTCGTTACACTCATTTTTATTTATGTTGATTTAACTTACATAAGATCTTTTAATTCTGAATCGAGTGTTTTGTCTTTTCATTATGCTTGAGCCAGCCTGAGTATTTCAGCACATTGAAGACTATCTTTCTGGAGGACGACGACAAAGATTTTGTATATTCTTACTATTTATTATATTTATTCCACTGCATCATGTTGTTCCGCTGCATTATTTATTTATTCCTATTGTATGTATAACTCAAATCTACATTGTAAGGTGTAATCAAATGTTATTTGCAAAATAGCTTCATGAACTTTTTGTTTGATTATTATTATTATTTTCATTCCGTTGTGAGATTCTGTAACAACCTAATATTTGAGCTATAAGAATTAATTAACGAATTAATTAAACAATAAAATAAGTATATGAAATTTTCAAAACCAAGCTACAGAAGTTGCACCATTAGGTCGGTGATTTTCTGATCAATTTCCATATATAACTTGTCAAAATCTGGGTCAGTATGGAGAAGTTATGAGAAAAACAATAATTCAGAATTTAATAAAAAAAACAAAAAAGTATATGTGTGTGTGTGTGTATAGACCCTTTTGGGTCGACCTTCGATTTGGTCAGGTCGACCAATAAGTCGACCCCCATGTTGCTTAAGTCGACCTGCATGCATCTTAAATCGACCGTCCTTATTTCCTGGATGTTATTTCATCTAGGTACGAGTTGATAACCATATAATTTGATTTTTGAGCTATCCTGTATGTCTGTAGCTGCATCCGACAGTTCCTAGTGAGTCTATAACGTGGTTGCACCAGATTTAATCTTCAAATCTGACGGCCTTACATCACTAAGCCACACTATAAATAGAACCATAGGCCTAGCTATTTTTCACATTCATATTTTCTCCCAATTGGGTTCATTGCCTAAGCCAGAACTCTAAAAAGAAAACTTTTCTTAGGAGAATATCTTTTTAATAAAAATATTATATGCCCTAGAATTGCATTCAGGAAGGCCTAAGACTAGAGCTAAGGACCACAGGTGTGTGTTTTGTAATTATTTTGGATTTGCAAGAAATTTAAAATAATAGGATTCTCAATAGTTGTAGATTTTCTACAATTTTGTGACTGTTTTTATGTAATTTTATTTACAGTCAGTTTTTAAGTAGATTTCAGAATTTCTTTTCAGTCTACTTTTATTCAGCTATTTTATTCAGTTATTCTCAATTAATTACAATAATTTACAGTTATTTAAAGTTATGTACATCTGTTTTAAGTTGGAATTTAGCCTATAAAGGTTAATTTCTTTTTATAAAGATTTAATCCCTTTTTACATGAATAGAATATTAAAAACAGAAGAATTTGCTAATATGGATTAAAATAGAAAAACACTAAATTTATAGAAATCGGATGTGAAATAAAAAAATTGAAACAAAATAGAGATGGACTGAAATAGGAAAATTTAAGATATTTGCAAGCATGATTATAATAAGAGGTTATAACTAAAAGAGAAAATAGAAGAGGCTAATTTTAAAACATAGATCTTAGATTAAGTTGATAAGCAAATATAGCAGAAATAACATAAGAGACTTGTTTAAAACTTAGACTAAGTTAATAAGCAAAATAGAAGTAGGGCCCGTACCGACAGCATTCCCTTTTAGGTCTAGCACTGATGGTTTCACAACAGACAGGTGAGGCTTGGGCACGCTTATGCTGATTAGGGTAAAGAAGTGGCCAATAGATAAAGGCTCAAATTTGGGGATTTGGGCAAGAAGCGCAAAACTAGAAGATGTTTATTAGGACCAGTACCGGCAGTATTCCCTTTTAGGTCTAGGAATGATGGTCTCACTATAGTTAGGTGAGGATAGGCACACTTATGCTAATTAGGGTAAATAAAGATTCAAATTGGGGGAGACAGTTAGTGTATACCAGCGATGACCGAGCGTGCGACATTGATTAGGGTAAATAATTCGCTGCTGCGTCCTAAGCTTTGAAAATGTGTCTTTTTGCTGTGACCAATAGGATTGGTTCACATTGGCACAATAGAAATAGAGTAGGCCGGTCAAAAGGTAGAATTAGGATTTCAGCCTAATCAAGTTATTGGTTGAGATAGGATTAGGATTTCAGCCTAATCACAGCAATTTAAGAAAAGTGCAAACAATCAAATCAAACAATCAAAACAAACAGTCAAACAGAATCTGAAATAGTATTTTATCCTCATTTTATCTTTTCTGTATATTTCTTTTTAAACTAGAACTATTTCTTAATCTATTATCCTTGTCTTTGCTTATAAATGCTAGTAAGTACTTTCACTCACCAGACTTATTGTCTGATCCAATCCTCTATTTTCCCTTTTCCCCCTAATAGGCCAACAGAGTTGTGTTGATATAGGTTGCTTGGAGATCCATTCCTGGAGTTTTCTCATTTCAGCTGTATTCTTCTACTTTTCATCTTTTTCATTTGGTTTATAATGGATTTAGCACTTGTGAGAGGGATTATTTTTATGATTACTATTATTGTTACTTTTATAATATGATTATGTAAGACAGAGATGTATTTTCATGAGAGATGTTATGTTTTTATAACTTATTTTGAAGTGAAGTTTTAATGAAAAATTATTATTTAAACGTTTCCGCTATTTTTACCTTTTGTCTTGTGAATCTTAGTCTCTATGATGCTTTAACTATGCCTATAATGCACCATATCCTTTAGTGTGCCCTTTTTGGGAATACTAATGGGTGTGGGGTGTTTCACTTGGCATCAAAGCCTAAGGTTACAAGATTCCATATTTTTCAAAGGTAACTTATCTTCAAACTAAAAGTATTTTTCAGAAAGAAACTCTTATTATAGAAATAGTTTTCAAGTATAAGAGGGTTTTTATAAAAACCCCTCAAAGTCCAGTTCAACCTTCTTTTGATTCTTTCTAGCCTAAATTTTCTTTTCGTTGCAAAGAATGGCGGATACCCTAAATCTTCCAGAGGGTGTCCCAATCCCTGGCTGGTTCCGTAGATACCTCCAAGCTACGACACTAGAGGTGCAAAGGCAGGCGCCCAATGCAGCACCGGCGGGTGGAGATCACATTAATCCACCTGCAACAACCAATTTTTCCACGCTATTCAAGGACTTCGCTAATCTAGGAGGCAAGACATTTTCTTGCATGGAGGATTTCATAGAGGCACGAATTTGGTTAAGGAATATAGAGCGGATATTTGGGCTACTAGGATTGGAAGACCAATAGAAAGTTCAGCTTGCATCTTGGCAGCTGAAGGGAGAGGCTTCTTACTGGTGGAAGATTGTAGAGATGGCAGTGGAGACACTTGTTGGTTTGGATTTTTGGAAAGATTTGTGAGGAAGTTCTTATCGCAAGCTGAGGAAAGCCTGCAGTTGGAGAAGTTCATCCGCCTAAAGCAGGGGAGTCTTTCAGTGAAAGAATATATAAATCAGTTTAATGAGTTATCGTGGTTCCGAATGGACCCTGTTAATACACCTCATAAGAAGGCCACCGAGTTTGCTAAGGGTTTGAACCAGCCCCTCCTAGGGTTGGCATTGACACATGTACCTAGGGGAGCGACATAGAGTCACTTGTGGAAATGGCTCTCAGGTCAGATGTTGCTAAAAAAGTAGAGGTTAAGGAGGTTCCTAAATTAGAAAACACTAAGAGATAGTGGTGGAAGAATAAGAAGGATAAGGATAAGAAGTAAGGAGGAGGACCTCAAAAGGGACAGATCAAGAAAGGCGAGAAATGTCATAGTTGTGGATTGGTTGGGCATTTCACGACTGTAAGAAGGACACGATGAAGGGAAGGTGTTACATCTGTGGGTAGCCTGGACACTTTAGTAGAGCTTCTCCTTAGAAGATGGGGCAGAGAGGAAGTGCACCTATGGTGCAAGTACGGGCTTTGGATAAGAATCTTCTAGTAGTGGACCGGATCGAGGTAGGAAAGTCTCCGTAAAAGCTATTTTGGATTATCCTATTTTGAATCTTTTTGACTCTGGAGCATCGCATTCTTTCATTTCCAGTTCCTTAGTTGATTGTTTGCACATAGATATTTCTATAGTTGTAGAACCAGTAGTTGTTTCAAACCCCATAGGAGGATCGGCATATTTATCCATGACTTCTAAGGGTTTGAATTTTTTATACTAGGCGTAGAATTTGATTTTGATGCCTATGTACGGGGAATTTCGAGATATGGGATGATTTTGGAGATGCACTGGTTATCCATTTATGTTGCGATATTTGACTGCAAGAGGAGAGTCGTTGGACTAGAGACATGTAGCGAACGGACTCTAGAGGTTTTTTACGACCCATAGGGATCAGTCGTGTTGAGCTTCCTTTATTCCCTTCATTCATCACTAGGAGAGTTAGATTCTGTTACAGTTGTTTGAAATTTCCCAAACGTTTTTGAGGAGGTTAAGGGACTACCGCCTAAGCGAGAGATTGACTTTAGGATCTACCTGAATGATAATGCTAAGCCAGTGGCATTGTTTGTGAGACATATGGCTCCTCGCGGGAGGAAGGAGTTAAGTAAGCAGATTAGTGAGCTATTGGAGAAAGGCTTCATCAGACGGAGCATATTTTAGTGCGGAGTGCCAGTCATCTTCGCTACAAAGGCGAATGGTTTCCTTCGACTTTGCGCAGACTATAGAGAGTTTAATAAGCTTACAAAGAAGAATTGTTACCCACGTCCTAGGATAAACGACCTTTTCGATCAGTCGGTTGTCTCTTTTGTATTTCTCAGCTTGACTAAGCCACTGGATTTCATCAGCTTAGGGTCACTGACGATAGCATCGATAAGATAGCATTTAGGATACCCGATGGTTTCTTTGAGTAGTTGGTTATGCCGTTTGGGCTAACCAGTGCCCCCGCCTATTTTGTATATCTGATGAGTCGTGTTTTTCGAGATGTCCCAAACTAGTTCGTTGTAGTATTATGGACGACATTTTGGTGTTTTCCAAAAGTATGGAAGAGCATGCTATTCATCTTGAGGAGGTTTTTAGTACACTTCGTGGTCATTAATTGAAAGAAATGTTCTCGAAATATCACTTTCTGTGTAAGGAGGTGTGTTTCTTGTGGCATGTAGTCTCAAGAGAGGATTTAGCAGTGGATCCTGCTAAGTATGTAGTAATACAAGATTGGAAGGCCCCCAAGAATGCTACCGAAGTTAGAAGCTACCTAGGTTTTGCTGGTTATTATAGGAAGAGAGCAACCTTCGTGGAGTGGAAAAGCCTAGAGTTTATTTCCACCTTTGATTTTAAGCCCATTACGGACATTACCCTTGGATTATTAGCAGCACTTGAGGTCAAGCCTACCCTCATAGATCAAATTGGCTCAAGACAGCGAGAGGATTAGATCTTGCGGATATTCTAGAGAGGATTAGCATAGGAGAGGTCTCTAGACATCTCCAACGTTATTCCATAGATAATAAGGGTGGCTAAGGAGAGATGGAAGACTTTGTATACCCCGCGCTAGTGATTTGAGAATTGCAGTTCTAGCAGAAGCACACCATTCTCTGATGACTATTCATCTGAGTGGTGATAAGATGTATATGGATACGAAGAGAGTGTTTTATTGGAGTGGAATAAAGAAGGATGTGGTAGATTTTGTGACTAAGTGTCATGTGTGCTAAAGAGTTAAGGAGGAGCAGTAGAGGCCTGGCGGATTGCTTCAACCATTAGAATTACCCGAATAGAAGTGGGATAGTGCTTCGATGGACTTAATAGATGGTTTACCCCGATCTAGGAAGGGGATTACCGGTATTTGGATGATTGTAGATCATTTAACAAAGAGCACGCACTTCATTTCGGTCAAGAGTAAGAGGCAGTACCTTATTTGGCATCCATATACGTTCATGAAATAGTCCGACTTCATGGAGTTCCCTCTAGCATAGTGAGTGAGAGAGACCCTATCTTTACTAGCGAGTTTTGGAGGAGCCTACAAGAGGCTTTAGGGACACAGCTTAGATTGAGTACGACCTATGACCCTCAAATGGATGGCCAAACGAAGAGAGTTAATAGAGTTCTTGAGGATTTGTTGGGGATGTGCATTCTTGATTTTGAAGGAACTTGGGAGGAGCACCTTCCTTTAGTGGAATTTGCTTATAACAATAGTTTTTAAGCTACCATCGGGATGGATCCTTTTGAAGCTCTTTATGGAAGACCTTGCAAGTTACTTTCGTATTGGTAGGACTATAGAAAAATTGCTACTTGGTCCCGACATGGTTAGAGAGACTTCGGAAAAGATTGATTTGATTAGAAGAGGAATGAAGACGACCCAAGATAGATAAAAATCCTATGCAGATAAGCGGAGAAGGGATATTGAGTTCGAGGTATGGGATTTGGTTTTCATTAAGGTGTCCTCGCTAAGAAAGATATTGAGGATTGGATTAATTGGGTAACTTACTTCCAGATTCATAGGACCATTCCCCATTGTGGAAAAGGTAGGGAAGATGGCGTATTGGATAAGCTACCGAAGAGGCTCGCAGGGGTTCATGATGTTTTTCATGTTTTGAGTTGAGAAAATGCTTACATGATTCAGCAGAGGTAGTGGAACCTAGCCAACTTGAAGAAGTTGAAGTGGAGAGAGAAGAATTGGTTCGTTGCATTCCTACTAAGATCGTTGGACGTGATATCAAAAAGCTTAGGAATAAGGAAGTTCCATTGGTTAAGGTGCAATGGGGAGATAGTATTGAGGACGCTATGTGGGAGGCTGAGGAGAAAGTATGTACCTCTTATCAGCATTCTTTGGATGGTACGTCTTGAATATCCTATTTCCATCTTTAGTTTTGAATAGTTTCTTTCCTTTAGTATCATTTGGGAGGGTATATCTTAGGATTCAACATATGGATGGTAGGACTGAAGGTAAACATGTAACTAGAACTTGTTATGTATGTTGGACGCTAGTGGTTGCAAGTGTTTGCTAGTGGACGCTAATGGACGCATATACACACACTAGGCATTATTATCTCTTAGGGATTTGCCTAACTAAGTCACTAAAACATATGCATATGGATGTATGTGCACGTGAATTTTTATTTTATTTCACGGTTGCTATAATGAGTGATTATCATATGATTGTTGCATTTGGATGACTATTATAGCATGCATATAGAACTGTCAGTTATCATTAGGAAACTTTCATTCATTTGGATACATGGCACGAACATGATTAATAAAAAGGAGGTCGATTAAATCAGTAAAGCACCTAATCTTTTGCATTAGTTAGGGACATTGACACTACACTATTGCATATAACATAAATTGCATCAGCAAACTTAAGGACAATAGATGATGGTTGAATAGGTTGTTGTAGAATCTGGAATTGAAAATATTTATATCATTCTTTTGTCCTTGGAGATTTCAGGAACGAAATCCTTTAAGGAAGGGATAATGTAACAACCCAAAATTGAGCTATAATAATTAATGCACGAATTTATTAAAAAATAAAATAAGTTTATGAAATTGTCAGAATTAACCCACGGAAGTAGCACCTTTGTGTCCGTGGCGATTTTCTGATAATTTCCATATATAACTTGTCAAAATCCGGTGTTCTTAAATCCCTAAGCCAGATTATAAATAGAACCATATGCCTAGCTATTTTTTTTCATTCAGATTTTCTCCTAAATAGGTGCATTGCCTGAGGCTAAACCCTAATAAGTAAATTTTTCTAGGGAGAAGATCTTTTTAATAAAAATATTCTACGCCCAAGAAGTGGATCCAGGAAGGCCCAAGACTAGAGCTGAGGAACACAGGTGAGTGTTTTGTAATTATTTTAGATTTGTAAGCAATTTAAAATAATAGGGTTCTCAATAGTTGTAGATTTTCTACAATTTTGAGACTTTTTTATGTAAGTTTAATTACAGTCAATTTTTAAGTAAATTTTAGAATTTCTTTTTAGTCTATTTTTATTCAGTTATTTTATTCAGTTATTTTTAGTTAATTACAATAATTTATAATTATTTACATCTGTTCTAAGTTAGAATTTAGCCTATAAATGTTAGTTTCTTTTTATAAAGAATTAATCCCTTTTTACGTGAATAGAATATTAAAAAGAGAAGAATTTGCCAATATGGATTAAAATAGAAAAACATTAAATTTATAGAAACCGGATGTAAATTAAGAAATATTAAAATAAAATAGAGATGGACAGAAATATGGAAATTTATGATATTTGCAAGCATGATTGTAACAAGAGGTGATAACAAAAAGAGAAAATAGAAGAGGCTAATTTTAAAACTTAGATCTTGGATTAAGTTAATAAGCAAATATAGCAGAAATAACAGAAGAGACTTATTTAAAACTTAGATTAAGTTAGTAAGCAAATATAGAAGTACGGCTCGTATCGGCAGCATTCCCTTTTAGGTCTAGCACTGATGGTTTCACAACAGATAGGTGAGGCTTGGACACGCTTATGCTAATTAGGGTAAATAAGTGGACAATAGATAAAGGCTTAAATCTGGGGATTTGGGCAAGAGGTGCAAAGCCAGAAGATTGTTTATTAGGTCCAATACCGGTAGCATTTCCTTTCATATCAAGGACCGATGATCTCAAAATAGTTAGGTGAGGCTGGGTAGCATTCCCCTTCAGGTCTAAGGCTGATGGTCTCACAACAGTTAGCTGAGTCTGGGCACTCTGATGCTAATTAGGGTAAATAAAGGGTAAAATAGGGGGAGATAGTTAGTGTGTACCAACGATGACCGAGCGTGCGACATCGATTAGGGTAAATAATTCGCTACTACGTCCTAAGCGCTAAAAATGTGTCTTTTTGCTGTGACCAATAGGATTGGTTCATAGTAGCACACATAGATAGAATAGGGCAATCAAAGTGTAGAATTAGGATTTCAGCCTAATCAAGTTAGTAGTTGAGATAAGATTAGGGTTTTAGCCTAATCACAACAGTTTACGAAAAGTGAAAACATTCAAATCAAAAAGTCAAAGCAAACGGTCAAATAGAATTTTAAATAGTATTTTATACCAGTTTTATCTTTTCTGTATTTTCCTTTCAAGCTAGAACTATTTCTTAGCCTATTATCCTTGTCTTGCTTAGAAATGCTCATAATTACTTTCACTCACCAGACTAATTCTCTGACCCACTCCTCTCTTTCCCCTTTACCCCCCAATAGGCCGGTAGAGTTGAGTTGATACAGGCTGCTTGGAGAGCCATTCTCGGTGTTTTCTCATTTCAGATATATTCTTCTGCTTTTCATATTTTTCATTTGGCTTATGATGGACTTGGCACTTGTGAGAGAGATTATTATTATGATTATCACTGTTATTGTTACTTTTTTGCTTGGATTATGTGAGACTGAGATGTATTTTCATGAGACATGTTATGTTTTTATAACTTATTTTGAAGTGAAGTTTTAATGACAAATTATTATTTAAATGTTTCCGCTATTTTTACTTATTTGTCTTGAGAATATTAGTCTCTGTGATGCTTTAGCTGTACCTATAATGTACTATATTCTTTGGTGTGCCCTTCTTGGGAATACTAAGGGGTGTGGGGTGTTTCATATTCTATATTTTTTTTTTCTTTCTTTTCAATTATTTTCTTATTGACCCCAATTATTTTATTTTTGGGAATAGTAAAGGGTATGGAGGCTTTAACGCCCAAGATGTATTCTTTTTGGGAGTACTAAGTGATCCAGCTCTCCCTATTTCTACTTCCCTTATGTCATCTTTGTCCCAAGCTATTGCTAGGTCAAAGATGGCTACCAAAAGAAAGTTGGGTAAAATGACCATGGCAGAACCATCCCCTAAGAAAGCCAAGATTGTTTAAGTTCTTGATTCTCCACCACGAGAAGAGGGGAAGTATGTTGATATTGATAAAACTCTAGAGAGTCAAACTATTGAAGCTTCTCTTGATCAACCCAAGAAGACTCCCACAAAGGTCGATCCCCTATCGCATGTTATCATCTCCTACTCAAGAGTTGCTTTCTCCCAGATCCACATCACTTATGCCCTCGAGTAATTTTGAAAAGATGGTCCAGTCTATATTAAGTTCTCCATCCTTTACTTCTATTTGCCTGCCTTTGTCCATTTCTGATCCAATGGATCATTGTAGTTCTCTAGTTGAACAACCACCCCTAGTATGCTTAATCTCAATTTACCTTATTGTTGTTATTTTTCTCCAAGTTTTTGACTTATGTTATAATTTTTCTTTCAGATCTCTAAGAGCCAGCTTTCCTAGCAAGAAGGTGCATAAAAATCATCCACGGAGACATCAAGGCTTTAAGAAGAATTTTCAAACTTAAACAGTCAAGTTTCCTCCCTGACCGTTGATAAAAATAAAGCTATGATGGAAATAGAAAGATTGAGAGTTTCCCTTGCTCAATCGGAATCTGTTATTTTCGAAGAGAGCAAAGCTCATCAACTTCTTGTTAACGAAAATTTGACCCTTAAAATGGCCCTAAAAAGTCTAAGGATGAAAAATCTTGAATGGCAGCAAAATCTTCTCTAGATAAAAAGATGAGGAAAAATAAAGATTCTCTAAAATTGGCTATCGACATTATTTCTGATGGAAAGCAAAGGGTGTCTCAATTCCTTAATACTTCTCTTAAGGACATCATTGTTAATTCTTTTGAAGATGCCATGATGCTTGCTTACGCCGACAATATAGATAAATGCCCAAACTTAAGCTTTCCATCACTTAACCCTACTCTTGTTAACAAAGTTATGGACAAGAATAAAAGAATGGAGCAGGGAGTTGAAGTTGCTGAAAGAGAGGAGATTGATTCATCTAAAATCCTATCCTTCGAAGTCCCTTCATTTGAAACAGACTCCGACTCTGAAGATGAAGGCGATAAAGATGAAGCCACCAAGGAAGAAAGCGGCAACGACGATGATGATCATGACGACGACGACGAAAATGTAGATGGAGTCAAGGTTCGGGTGGTGACGGGGGTGGTCACAATGATGCTCTTGTAAAGATGATGATAACAAACCAGGGCTTCAGAAAAGGTCAATTCAGATCCATCTATTCATGAAGCAAGCCCGCCTGAACCCCCTGCGCCTTTTGACCCTCAAGAGGAGCCTGCTAACATTAACATGGAAGATCCAAGAGTGAAGAAGAAGGTCCCTAGAGTGTCAATTCCCATTTCTCGGGTATGAGATTCTTTGTTTAAGAGAATTTCACTTCCAAGATAATAATAGCTTAAATCCTTTATTTTATATAAGGAGGAAACCTATTCACCCTTATAAAACCAAGCTTGAAAGAAGCGAAATAAATAGCTTGTGTACAGAGTTGGATAAATAATTGAAAGAACACAATATTCTCTCCTATATGTATCATAGACTTAACTGAAGTGCGGCAGCGTTAGCGTCTTTCAAAAATCAAGAAGCTTCCCCGACTGAGGAGGGCGCGCCTTCGATATGGTGGTCTTTTGAAAGTAAATGGGAAGTTGATTATGCTCTTTTGGATGTTGATTGAAGAGAGGAACATCATTTTAGATTTTTTGTACAAAGCCTATTGTAGACACCCAACTGTAGATTTCTCGTACTTAGGCAATTTTAGTAAGGGCCTACTTAGGCATCTATACGAGAGATATTTGGACGAATTTGGATCTGACCCGCATCCTGGAGCATGTTGGAACTTACCACGAGTTAGATCGATTCCCCAAGAGTTTCCTTTTGGAGAAACATAAATATTATAAGGACAAATTTGTTTTAGAGTTATTTACAAAGTCGAATTTGTATGAAATGGATGATTAATCATAATTATGTAATAATATTGGTTTATGGATTTCTTGTTCTAATTTCCTGTTATACTTAATGGTATTTTATTATGTTATCATAGAATAAATGTCCCCCAGCAGCTTTGTTTCCAAAGACTATTTAAGCAAGTACGTTAAATTAAGAAGGTAATATCTAGAAAAGGCTTCACTTTTGAAATCTTCAAAATTAGCCAGATATTGTTTTCTTAGAGACTTGCAAAGACTTTACCTAGAACATCCTCATCTTTGTTTCGATTTTCTTGGTGAAGAAAAAGAAAAGCAACTTAGAGAAATCCAGACATATCATACGAAATTAACATGTGGTCGTGGTAGTCCTCCTGTTGGGGAATGAGATTATAGCAAATATCCTTCTATTATTACCCTGGAAGGATTTTTGTTCCTTTTGACTGAACAGTTATTCTTTCTGCTAATTCCTTGAGTAAAGTTAGAAATGTTGTTTCCCAACTTTAGACATGAAACAAGTGTCTAATAGCACTTTTTCATTTCATTTTTACTTGAATTTTAACCCTATGTTGCTATAATAAAGAGATTGATTATTCTAGTCTTAACTTTATTTTCTTTTTTCTTTTTTCTTTTTTCTTTTTTCTTTGTTTCAATAGGGGTTACAGCTATATAATGCTATCCTCATTAGATTCTCCATCTCGTTTCATCAGCATTAAAGATTGGTATTTAACAGACATTAAAAAGGGAAAACTTGCTAATTATCATTTATCTTCTCGCTTTCAAAAAAATTATGTGGCTCTTGAACGAACCAGAAGATATTTGCTTCAAAAGATGATTGTTAGGAACCTCAATGATCAAACTGCCAATTTTGAGGCAGACATTAAGAGTAAAAACGAAACAATCTCCACATTGAAGCGCCAAATTAAGTCAAATCCTTCCATTGACTTTGACCATAAGATGTCGGAACTTCTCCATCAAGTAAGTGATTTGGAGATTAATTTGAAAGATAGTCATGCTCAGTGTAAATCGCTTGAATTTAGTATGGGAAATAATATTTCAAACATCGATTCTCCAGCTTCTTCCATTGTGCCATCTGTTGCAAAACTAACAAGGTCCACTTCCCTTGAATCCAAAAATTCTCTACTATGACTAATCCTCCTAGCTTAGATGAAAAAGTAGTAGGAGAATGGTGCAATAAAGTCAAATTTGAGATGATGAAATATTTCGATGAACAACAAAGAGTGAGGTATTCGCAGTGTATAAATGAATATGCTGCTAACATTCAAAAGCTTGAATGCGAAAAATATCTTCTTTAGAAGCATATTACTAATTTAGAAAGGAAAATAAAACCCCAAAGCCACAAACAAAGTCTTTAATCGTGCTCTAAAGACCCATATTGAGTCTATTGATGATGAAGATAAGATGAGGAAAAAGAGAAAAAGCTTAAAGAAGTTCTTACTATTGCAATTCATCACATTGTGGATCCTTTTATTGCCGAAAATCTAAATAAGACTGTTTAAGATTTATGAGCAATTTTTATTTGTATTGTGTGCTTATAGTAACTTCACAAATTATGTAAATTATGAAAATTTTGTAAATATCACCTAGTTTTAATCCTTTTTTATAATATTGTTTCTGAATCAGCTTTGTGATAACTTGCACTATGATTTTTGTATTTGCTGGATCTTCCAATCCTTTTCACCGATCTCCTTTCCCTAAAAATCACGAAGTAAACAAAATTTCTTATTATTCACATGAAATTTATATAAAAGTTTATCCATATTACTAGCGGAGGTTAACAGATAATTATGTTAACGTATGACAAATATGAAAAGTAATTCTATAATTGAATATGATTAAATGTTTTAAATCTTATCTTTGGTAATGATGAGGGAAAACTAAGAATCTGACTTTTACCGTATTGATAGAATACCAAACATGTAATCATAAAAGTTTATCTTTCGGAGATAGATAATAGAAAGTCGATAATGATTGTGTAATAGAACTCCAATGACCCAGATTTGGTCATTAATAAGTGAAGTTCTGAAATTAATAGTAAAATATCCAAATCCCAGATTATAGTTTAGTACTGATAATCAAGAATGATCTCCATAATAAAACTCTCAAATCCAGATTCGAATATTAGTGGTGGATAATTAGAAATCCGTAATAATTATCTTCATAATAGAAATCTTAAGCCTAGATTGGGGTATTAATAGATGAAGTCCAATAATCAATAATAGTCCTGAAACTAAGATTCGAGTGGATGACATCCAGAAGTCCATAATAATCTTCTTAATAGAGATCCTTTATCTAGATTTGGGAATTTATAAGTGAAGTTTAGAATAATAAATGACCCAAAACCCAGATTTGGGTACGAAGTTTAGAAATTCTCTTCTTGGGAATAAATCGAAAGTTGTAGATTCTCATTTAAGCCTTTTATTTTGCACCGCTCTTTGGGTACGAGTCACTTGATTTTCTACTTCTCGAGATTAGATGTCTTAGTCTATCATTTGATATGCTGCTCTTCAGGCTCGGACGTCTTAGTCCGTCTTTTGATATGCCACTTCTCAGGCTTGGACATCTTAGTCCATTATTTTCTGCTATGCTTGGTTAGCTTATCCGTAAGCAGGACCCAAGGACTCACCCAACCTCCCTCCAGGAGGTGCCTTGACCTGGCCATAGCATGACACGGCCAAGGACTTGTCGATGTTTTAGTCTGGCCATAGCGTAGCATGGATAAAAGCTTACTCTAACCTCCCTCCAACAGGCGCCTTGACCTGACCATAGCATTGCACGGCTAAGTTCTTGTCGATACTTTATCTTGGCAATAGCATGGAATGGATAAAGGCTTATTCTAGCCTCCCTCCAGAAGGCACCTTAACCTGGACATAGCGTGGCATGGCCAAGGGCTTGTCGATGCTTTATCTTGGCCATAGCGTGGTGAGGATAAAGTCTTACTCTAACCTCCATTCAGGATGTGCCATGACCTGGCAATAGTGTGGCGCGACCAAGGGGTTGTCAATGCTTTGTCCTAGCCATAATGTGGCACAGATAAAGGCTTGCTCTAACCTACCTCTAGGAGATGCTTTGACCTAGCCAACTCGGCACAGACAAAGGCCTTGATCATTTAGGGTAATATCCAACTGCAAGGAGTATTCCACTCCTAACCATGTAGATTCTCTTTAGTACGGTAGTTCATTTTTGATTCATCTAGGATCTCTTTACAAACCCATTAATTTTGCCTTGTGTAACGACCCAGAATTTTATTTAATTAAAAATTTGAATATTTAATTTATTTTAAATATTAATAATTGAATTTATAAGTCAAATATATTTTTATTTGAATTATTGGATTTAATTGAGTAATTAAATCGATAACTTAATATGTTAAATTATGGAAATAATTGAAAATTGAGTTAAATATGATTGTAAATAATTTGGAAAATTTTATTTAATCATACTGGAGTTATAGAAATATTTTAGAACTTTTAAAATCGAATTAAAAGTTAATCTGTGAAAATTGAATATTTTAATATTTAATAATCGACTGTAAAATAGTCAATTTTTGAACAGTCTCAGAATTGAACGAAACCAGTTTCATTGGATCCGTAATAGTTAGTTATTACCGGATTTCAATTTTCGTGTCAATCGGAGTTATCGTTTGTTCGTGGCAGCTCGAAACGCATTGAATTGTTTTTAATTTAAATTTGGCGAGTCAAAATAGCCATTTTTCAAAAAGTCTCGGATTTCGACGAAACCAGTTTCATCGGATCCGTAATGTGATATTATTGTAAGGTTTCAAATTTCAAGTCAATTGGATTTACCGTTTGTCCTGTACAAATTAAAACGCCTAGAAATCGACTTAAATCGGTTTAATTTAAATTGAGCGTTTTTAGCCATAACTCGCACATACTTCCGAATTAGCTTCCGAAACCTGTTCCATTGTGTCCGGAACGCGGGATAAACCCTAGGTACGCTGGTTACGGCGTCTAAATCGGAGTTCGGAAAATCCGGGATGAATAGTGTCGCTCGTTCCTTATAAATAACCCCTACCTCTTCATAAATTAAAAAAATATACAAACCCTAAATCTAATTTAACCTAGCCGTCACTTATACATGAATGGCCAGAATTCAATCTCCTTTTCCCCTCAATCTCTCCCAATCTACAAAGAATTAGAAGAAGTGTTCAACACGAAAAAGGTAGAGCATGAAGAGAGCTTGAAATCCATACGGTGATGATCGTAAATGGTGCGACGATGGAGGAGCAAAGCATGGCCGTGCGTGGGCTGTGCACTTGCGTGCGCGCGCGTCATATGCAGGCCGAGTTGGCCATGGTGGCAGGTGGAGGTAGCTTGCGTCGTGTGCTTCGCGTTGGCGTTGGTGTGATCGAGTATCGTTGAGAATTGGAGGAGTAATATTTAACCCTAGCTAGCTAATTGGGTTCGGCCTCAATATGCTTTTACTGGAGATGATAACGTGAAGGGGGAAGATGAAGGAGAGGCATAGGATTTGGATCCAAGGGCTAGGATTAGTTGGAGGTTAAAATTTTAAAGTTATGTTATAAATTGTGTATATAAATCGTGTACGAACTTCATAAATTCATAACTTTTTCATACGAGGTCGAAAAAATGCAAACTCAGTTGCGTTGGAATCGTATGGACGAGCACTACGCGATGGAGTTGGTTTGGAGTCGTTTGGGGTTAGTGAGAATTTCGGGTAAAATTAAACGCGCGTTTAATTTTATTCGAAATAAAAGCTAAAACGGAATTTAAAACCAAGGTGAGAATTTCTCACTCAATCGAATAGATTTCGATTTTATTTTAAATAGTTAGATTTAAAATATTTGAATGCATGTTTGAATGATGACTGTAAATTATTGATTGTTAAAATAGACATTATGCGCCGTTAGTAAGTGGATGTTATTTATTAAAAACATATACCGCGAATATTTCATAAACAGTGAAATTGGTATTATATATATAATATCAATATATATATATTGGCATATGTATATATTGCAGTTGTTGATTTCCCGCATTTTTTGTTTAGCGGATGAGACCCTATTACGCCGTTATTAAGCGGATAATATTTATTAAGAACATATACCGCGATAATTTCGTACTGGAGCGAAATTGGTATTGTGCTAATGTTTGTGGATGCAGGAAAACAGGTTGGAGGGATCCAACTGGATTCCTCAACAGTATTATTTGATTTTCAGATATTTTGATATTTGATTGATTATCATATCGATATATGATATCGTTGTTGTCGTGATTGACTATTTGGTGTGTAGCATCATTGGACCCAGATTTTGGGATTTTAAAATGATTTTAAAGTGATTTTTTTTGAAAATATACGTTTATAAAATATTTTTGGAATCGATCCATTTCAAATAAATAAACGTTATAATTTTTAAAGTTATAAAAATTATGGTTTTTGTGAAATATAGTTAAAAAGCTGATTTTTAGAAATACGATTAAAAGTCGATTTTGAGAAATATGAACTAATGATTTTATAAAATAATTTAGATTGGATTTTTGAATATATGATAAAAGTTTAAATATAGGATTTATAAAATTTGATTATTTTATAAATCGAAATGATGAAATTATAAAGGAATTTAAAGACGTTTTAGAATAATAATATAAACTGATTTATATTAAGAGATTTATAAATGGATATTTATAAATTGAAATATAGACATTATAAAACGAGTTTTTATAAGTGTTTGAATGTAGTGAAAATGAATTTCATAAATGAATGAAATTTATAGAATTATAAACTGTGAAGTTATAAATGAGATTTATAAATAGTAAGATTTATAAATTTGTGAAGTTAATTGAAGAATAAATTTGGTTAAATAAATGAATCTTATAAGTTATAAGATTTATAATTACGAAGTTTAAAGAACGATTTTATAAAATAATCGTTTTATAAGTATTTAACTTATAATATAAACATTTAGTTTATAATTGAGTTATACACTGAAATAGGTTAATAAAGGAATTTATAAAAAGGAAGTTTTTATAAATAAAAAGAAACGGAATTTATAAACGTTGTTTTATAAATCCGCAAATAACTTATTTTGATAAGTTAATTGTTATAACTTATAAATGGAGTTATATTCACGTTTAGACAGTGAATAATTCTTTAAGTTAAAGTGAATAAAAGAATGAAATTGGTTAACGCAGTTTATTCACGTTTTTGAAATAGTGAATAACACGTTAAAGAAATTGTTTAGAATGTGAATGTTTTAAATAGAATTAAAACGATCCAACGATATTTTAAAAGGTATTGAGATTCGAAACCATAGATTTCAACATTTATTGTTGAAATAGATGTTTTGAAAAATAAAAGGAAATAGTGGACTATAACACTGTCGTTATAGTAAATGATTTCCGAATGGAAATGTTTTGGTTTAGTATTGGGATTTATATATCTATTTTAATTTCGAATCCCTATACTAGTGATTTTGGGTTGTCGTAACGATGTTTTACGCAACATTCGTTTTGGCCCAAATAAATATGTTAAGTGAATGATTTCCTTAAAGAAAGAAATATATACTTAATTCGGTTTAAGTATATTGAATATTTTCTAAGTGTTGAAAATAAAAGATTGTGAATTACTTATTTAATAAGTATGGGAATGTTTTCCAATATGAAGTGAAAAATTTGAATTTATCTTTTTGAAGATAAATTGAAATGAATTATTGAAATCGTATATGCATGGATATTTTGAAATATAAATTCATTATGGAATTTATATGTGAAAAGTGAAATCGGTTAAAAATAAATATTTATTTATTTTTGAAGTGTGAAAATATATATCTTGTAAAGATATTTTGGAAAATAAATAATTTGGAAAATTATTTGGAATCTGGTGATGTATGCATATCCATTGATAGTTCAATAGCCGACTATCAGTATTTCCCTTTGAATGGGTATTTGATGTGAATTGTTGAATTTGAATGCACACTTATTTTTGAATAAGCGCTCACTATTCGGGTTAACCGGGAAAGGACCATGGGGTCGTATAACCCATTCCGAATATGTGATACGTCGTTATGAATTGCATTTGAAGATCGGTGTTGAAGACCGAGTATTTGTGAAAGCGATAGGATGACCTATCGATTGTCTCTGCACTGGGTAGCTCCTGGTATTGAGATCTCTTAAGTGATGGGAAATTCGATCGGGATTGTGAATACCCGTATTGCAAGGGCTTCGTAAGAAGTGCCTTCGGTTTTGTTCGAGCCCGGAACAGACTTGTATGGATTGTATGCCTGACATTACAATTTGAGATATAAAGCCGATTTCTTTCAAATATATTTCTGTTGGTGGCGGAGAATTTATTCTTTGCTTAACACCCTTCTTTGAGACGTACGAGCTCAAAGGTTATATAGTTGAAGTTATCAGCAATATATCCCATTTTGGTAATGTGACATGCTGAGTGATGCTGAAATGATCATTGTGTTGATTATTGTGATAGGATCATTTATTTGATCGTCTATCTTAGTGATCATTGTGTTGATCATTTGTTGACCCAAAGCATGGCTTTTATATAAAGTATGTTTTTGTGGACGTGAATTCATCGAGCCTCACATCCCGTTAATGGTCAAAACAGGAAAGATGCGGCAAGGTTATGAGGGGTAGCTCCCTTTAGGGTATGTGCATTTCCTTCTGGAAAGGGTGGTATCATGGTATGGAGCCCAGATACTTACTCATGTTGATACACTATATCTATTTCTGTGTGGTGTTGTTGGTGACGAGCGCTCGGTTAAAGGTCCGATGGGACCGGGGGATGCCATATTCGTGTAGTAGTTACCTAGTGATAAAGGTAACCCGGCCTTGTGTTGGCAGAGAGCTGGTTAAGTTCTCGGGGACGTCCAGCCAGAGGCGTTTCCATGTGGCAGTAGGAAGTTCCTTGGCCTGACCATTTGTTGGAAATCCAAAGAAACAATACGTGACTTGTACGGTTTTAGTTGTAGAACCTGCCATCTAATATGGTAGCTATTAGTAGGCATAATATAATGGTACCTATGCTGGCTAAGATTTATATTCTACTTTCGAAATGAATTTTTCCTACACTATGCACTAATAATAATATCAAATGCTCTTTTTAAATGCGTATCAAGCATGTTTGACTATCATAAGGAGAAATCTTCTCCAAGTCTGCGTTTGCATTGTGTGTGTGGCAGGAGGTCTTATGGTAGTCTCATTTGTAAAAGCATTGCGAATTGATTAAAAATATTCCTCTATTTTGATTTTAAAGTTAAATAAACTGTTTTGAGTTCTCACACCAGTCACATGACTGACTTGGAGTTTATTGTTTTCCTTCCTAAACTCTGGGTGCCCACCAATTTCCACACGGGCAGTCAAGAGTTAGGTTTATCAGGATATTCTGGATATTCAGGAATTGCTGGAGGCAAGCTGGATGGCATGGCGTATTACTAATATAGTATTTCTTTTTCCGCTGCACTGTTTGTTGATGTTGTATGTTGTTGTACACTCTGATGATATGATGTAATGTAATGTATAAAATGTAATAACAGATATAGTTCTTTGTTTAAAGATTATTCATTTATTATTATATGTTGTTCCGCTGCGAATTATGAGATACTGTTGTTGTTCTGTTGTTTTCTTTTGTCCGTTCTATTTTAAAATTCTTCTATCTTCTATTTTTAAAATTCTCTGTTTTCTAAAAATTATCTATCTTCTTTTCCCCCTATTTTTCTTTTTCTTTCTTCTTTTCTTCTCCTTTCTTTTCTTAAATTCTTTTTAAAACCCCTAAGGGTTCGTATTTTCGTTCATCTTGAATTAAACAAAGGAGATTAGTGTCTATTCAAGGAGTACGGACTTACGGGTCTTTACATTTGGTATCAGAGCACTGATGGTTAAGCGACAACCATGGTTCTGTTGGGTATAATTCATTAGAGATAGAGTCAGCAGTGCTCTAGAATGAGTTTGAGTGTAATAATAGCTATGAGAACGTATTTGTTAGTGAATACAAAATTGTTTTATATTGTGATGATTGGTTTATTGAGTGGCATATGAACCTTCCTCGGCACGGTATGTACAACTTTGCCGAAGGGGTTTCTAAACACTTGAATAGAACAATTCAACACAATATTGTTTTAAATTGGGTGAATGAAATAATTTTGCCTTGATTATATTTTAAATATAAAGGAATAATTTTTCAAAATTATCAAAGTGTATAAGTTGATTGTTAGGTTGTTTGAATAATCTAAATTAAAGAATAATTGTATAAGCAAATGAATTATAAGAATTGAATTATAATTAAAGTGAATTACAATTGTGAAATAAACTTATATATATAAGAAGTGAAACTATATGAATATATCTATGAATATGAGTTGTAAATAAAAGGGGAATTTAAAGTTAAATGGAATATAACTTAAGAGATATTGAATGGAATTGATATTGGTATCGAAGTAAATAATCAAGTGGATTAAAAGAATATGAACTTAAGTTATGTAAATGGGAATTCAACTTTGAAATTGAATTGAATTAATGGTTTGAATGTTTAATCAATTGAATGTAATTCAAGTTGATAAGAAATAATGAATATAAATGTTAATTCATTAAAATCTAATGTTATTAGAAGTTGAATAAATTGGAATGGAAATCAATTTAATGTTAAACCAAATTGAATGAATATAAGTGAAAGGAATTTGGTTGAAATTAATATACATTGGTTGTTATATGGTTGTTAGTTGATTGTTTATAAGTCATTAAGATTTAATGAAATTGGAAGCTATGTAATTGAATTCAAATTAGAAGTAAATAAATTTGAATAGAATTGAAAGTGAATTGGATTTAATTAGTGAATGCAAACTAATTGAATTGAGAATGAATGTTAGTAAATCCAATGTTAATAAATCAAATATGATTTAGAGTGAAAACCAATTCATTAAATATGAATGAGAATATAAATAAATATTGATTGGTTATAGATGTAATTGGTTGATGGTTGAATATATATTTCTATTGTTGCATTGCTATGTGACATATATAGTTATTATGTTGCTATATGTTGTATATTGATACTATGGTTTATATGCATGGTTCTCATGTTGTTTGTTGAGTTTAGTAGGTGCGGATCGCGTTTGCTTCACATTTGGAGCTCGCTTTTGCGCTATATTAGCCGTATATGCTTGCTAATAAAATATAAGGTACATATCTCGGATTAAATATCGCACTTTTATACTTTTTTCCCTTCGGGATGCCTCATTACTTGATGAGATGTATATTTGTGATATATATACTGTCATATTTTTTTCGGATCGAGCCGCGCAAAGGAGACATGGCGAATTTTTCCGGAAATTTAAGGCGTTAGAAAAATTTTGAGAAAATTGGGAAAATTTTGGAAAACTTTAAACTTTGTTTTAAAGTTGAAAGTTAAACAATAGAAGTTGTTTTTGAAAACATAACTAAGTATGATTTGAAAACTTAGTAAAGTATTTGTAAGAAGTTTAATTATGAATTTTGGAAAGTTAATAGATTTTGTAACCTTTCTTACTTGTAATTTCGAGGACGAAATTCTTTTAAGGGGGAAAGATTGTAACGACCCAGAATTTTATTTAATTAAAAATTTGAATATTTAATTTATTTTAAATATTAATAATTGAATTTATAAGTCAAATATATTTTTATTTGAATTATTGGATTTAATTGAGTAATTAAATCGATAACTTAATATGTTAAATTATGGAAATAATTGAAAATTGAGTTAAATATGATTGTAAATAATTTGGAAAATTTTATTTAATCATACTGGAGTTATAGAAATATTTTAGAACTTTTAAAATCGAATTAAAAGTTAATCTGTGAAAATTGAATATTTTAATATTTAATAATCGACTGTAAAATAGTCAATTTTTGAACAGTCTCAGAATTGAACGAAACCAGTTTCATTGGATCCGTAATAGTTAGTTATTACCGGATTTCAATTTTCGTGTCAATCGGAGTTATCGTTTGTTCGTGGCAGCTCGAAACGCATTGAATTGTTTTTAATTTAAATTTGGCGAGTCAAAATAGCCATTTTTCAAAAAGTCTCGGATTTCGACGAAACCAGTTTCATCGGATCCGTAATGTGATATTATTGTAAGGTTTCAAATTTCAAGTCAATTGGATTTACCGTTTGTCCTGTACAAATTAAAACGCCTAGAAATCGACTTAAATCGGTTTAATTTAAATTGAGCGTTTTTAGCCATAACTCGCACATACTTCCGAATTAGCTTCCGAAACCTGTTCCATTGTGTCCGGAACGCGGGATAAACCCTAGGTACGCTGGTTACGGCGTCTAAATCGGAGTTCGGAAAATCCGGGATGAATAGTGTCGCTCGTTCCTTATAAATAACCCCTACCTCTTCATAAATTAAAAAAATATACAAACCCTAAATCTAATTTAACCTAGCCGTCACTTATACATGAATGGCCAGAATTCAATCTCCTTTTCCCCTCAATCTCTCCCAATCTACAAAGAATTAGAAGAAGTGTTCAACACGAAAAAGGTAGAGCATGAAGAGAGCTTGAAATCCATACGGTGATGATCGTAAATGGTGCGACGATGGAGGAGCAAAGCATGGCCGTGCGTGGGCTGTGCACTTGCGTGCGCGCGCGTCATATGCAGGCCGAGTTGGCCATGGTGGCAGGTGGAGGTAGCTTGCGTCGTGTGCTTCGCGTTGGCGTTGGTGTGATCGAGTATCGTTGAGAATTGGAGGAGTAATATTTAACCCTAGCTAGCTAATTGGGTTCGGCCTCAATATGCTTTTACTGGAGATGATAACGTGAAGGGGGAAGATGAAGGAGAGGCATAGGATTTGGATCCAAGGGCTAGGATTAGTTGGAGGTTAAAATTTTAAAGTTATGTTATAAATTGTGTATATAAATCGTGTACGAACTTCATAAATTCATAACTTTTTCATACGAGGTCGAAAAAATGCAAACTCAGTTGCGTTGGAATCGTATGGACGAGCACTACGCGATGGAGTTGGTTTGGAGTCGTTTGGGGTTAGTGAGAATTTCGGGTAAAATTAAACGCGCGTTTAATTTTATTCGAAATAAAAGCTAAAACGGAATTTAAAACCAAGGTGAGAATTTCTCACTCAATCGAATAGATTTCGATTTTATTTTAAATAGTTAGATTTAAAATATTTGAATGCATGTTTGAATGATGACTGTAAATTATTGATTGTTAAAATAGACATTATGCGCCGTTAGTAAGTGGATGTTATTTATTAAAAACATATACCGCGAATATTTCATAAACAGTGAAATTGGTATTATATATATAATATCAATATATATATATTGGCATATGTATATATTGCAGTTGTTGATTTCCCGCATTTTTTGTTTAGCGGATGAGACCCTATTACGCCGTTATTAAGCGGATAATATTTATTAAGAACATATACCGCGATAATTTCGTACTGGAGCGAAATTGGTATTGTGCTAATGTTTGTGGATGCAGGAAAACAGGTTGGAGGGATCCAACTGGATTCCTCAACAGTATTATTTGATTTTCAGATATTTTGATATTTGATTGATTATCATATCGATATATGATATCGTTGTTGTCGTGATTGACTATTTGGTGTGTAGCATCATTGGACCCAGATTTTGGGATTTTAAAATGATTTTAAAGTGATTTTTTTTGAAAATATACGTTTATAAAATATTTTTGGAATTGATCCATTTCAAATAAATAAACGTTATAATTTTTAAAGTTATAAAAATTATGGTTTTTGTGAAATATAGTTAAAAAGCTGATTTTTAGAAATACGATTAAAAGTCGATTTTGAGAAATATGAACTAATGATTTTATAAAATAATTTAGATTGGATTTTTGAATATATGATAAAAGTTTAAATATAGGATTTATAAAATTTGATTATTTTATAAATCGAAATGATGAAATTATAAAGGAATTTAAAGACGTTTTAGAATAATAATATAAACTGATTTATATTAAGAGATTTATAAATGGATATTTATAAATTGAAATATAGACATTATAAAACGAGTTTTTATAAGTGTTTGAATGTAGTGAAAATGAATTTCATAAATGAATGAAATTTATAGAATTATAAACTGTGAAGTTATAAATGAGATTTATAAATAGTAAGATTTATAAATTTGTGAAGTTAATTGAAGAATAAATTTGGTTAAATAAATGAATCTTATAAGTTATAAGATTTATAATTACGAAGTTTAAAGAACGATTTTATAAAATAATCGTTTTATAAGTATTTAACTTATAATATAAACATTTAGTTTATAATTGAGTTATACACTGAAATAGGTTAATAAAGGAATTTATAAAAAGGAAGTTTTTATAAATAAAAAGAAACGGAATTTATAAACGTTGTTTTATAAATCCGCAAATAACTTATTTTGATAAGTTAATTGTTATAACTTATAAATGGAGTTATATTCACGTTTAGACAGTGAATAATTCTTTAAGTTAAAGTGAATAAAAGAATGAAATTGGTTAACGCAGTTTATTCACGTTTTTGAAATAGTGAATAACACGTTAAAGAAATTGTTTAGAATGTGAATGTTTTAAATAGAATTAAAACGATCCAACGATATTTTAAAAGGTATTGAGATTCGAAACCATAGATTTCAACATTTATTGTTGAAATAGATGTTTTGAAAAATAAAAGGAAATAGTGGACTATAACACTGTCGTTATAGTAAATGATTTCCGAATGGAAATGTTTTGGTTTAGTATTGGGATTTATATATCTATTTTAATTTCGAATCCCTATACTAGTGATTTTGGGTTGTCGTAACGATGTTTTACGCAACATTCGTTTTGGCCCAAATAAATATGTTAAGTGAATGATTTCCTTAAAGAAAGAAATATATACTTAATTCGGTTTAAGTATATTGAATATTTTCTAAGTGTTGAAAATAAAAGATTGTGAATTACTTATTTAATAAGTATGGGAATGTTTTCCAATATGAAGTGAAAAATTTGAATTTATCTTTTTGAAGATAAATTGAAATGAATTATTGAAATCGTATATGCATGGATATTTTGAAATATAAATTCATTATGGAATTTATATGTGAAAAGTGAAATCGGTTAAAAATAAATATTTATTTATTTTTGAAGTGTGAAAATATATATCTTGTAAAGATATTTTGGAAAATAAATAATTTGGAAAATTATTTGGAATCTGGTGATGTATGCATATCCATTGATAGTTCAATAGCCGACTATCAGTATTTCCCTTTGAATGGGTATTTGATGTGAATTGTTGAATTTGAATGCACACTTATTTTTGAATAAGCGCTCACTATTCGGGTTAACCGGGAAAGGACCATGGGGTCGTATAACCCATTCCGAATATGTGATACGTCGTTATGAATTGCATTTGAAGATCGGTGTTGAAGACCGAGTATTTGTGAAAGCGATAGGATGACCTATCGATTGTCTCTGCACTGGGTAGCTCCTGGTATTGAGATCTCTTAAGTGATGGGAAATTCGATCGGGATTGTGAATACCCGTATTGCAAGGGCTTCGTAAGAAGTGCCTTCGGTTTTGTTCGAGCCCGGAACAGACTTGTATGGATTGTATGCCTGACATTACAATTTGAGATATAAAGCCGATTTCTTTCAAATATATTTCTGTTGGTGGCGGAGAATTTATTCTTTGCTTAACACCCTTCTTTGAGACGTACGAGCTCAAAGGTTATATAGTTGAAGTTATCAGCAATATATCCCATTTTGGTAATGTGACATGCTGAGTGATGCTGAAATGATCATTGTGTTGATTATTGTGATAGGATCATTTATTTGATCGTCTATCTTAGTGATCATTGTGTTGATCATTTGTTGACCCAAAGCATGGCTTTTATATAAAGTATGTTTTTGTGGACGTGAAATCATCGAGCCTCACATCCCGTTAATGGTCAAAACAGGAAAGATGCGGCAAGGTTATGAGGGGTAGCTCCCTTTAGGGTATGTGCATTTCCTTCTGGAAAGGGTGGTATCATGGTATGGAGCCCAGATACTTACTCATGTTGATACACTATATCTATTTCTGTGTGGTGTTGTTGGTGACGAGCGCTCGGTTAAAGGTCCGATGGGACCGGGGGATGCCATATTCGTGTAGTAGTTACCTAGTGATAAAGGTAACCCGGCCTTGTGTTGGCAGAGAGCTGGTTAAGTTCTCGTGGACGTCCAGCCAGAGGCGTTTCCATGTGGCAGTAGGAAGTTCCTTGGCCTGACCATTTGTTGGAAATCCAAAGAAACAATACGTGACTTGTACGGTTTTAGTTGTAGAACCTGCCATCTAATATGGTAGCTATTAGTAGGCATAATATAATGGTACCTATGCTGGCTAAGATTTATATTCTACTTTCGAAATGAATTTTTCCTACACTATGCACTAATAATAATATCAAATGCTCTTTTTAAATGCGTATCAAGCATGTTTGACTATCATAAGGAGAAATCTTCTCCAAGTCTGCGTTTGCATTGTGTGTGTGGCAGGAGGTCTTATGGTAGTCTCATTTTTAAAAGCATTGCGAATTGATTAAAAATATTCCTCTATTTTGATTTTAAAGTTAAATAAACTGTTTTGAGTTCTCACACCAGTCACATGACTGACTTGGAGTTTATTGTTTTCCTTCCTAAACTCTGGGTGCCCACCGATTTCCACACGGGCAGTCAAGAGTTAGGTTTATCAGGATATTCTGGATATTCAGGAATTGCTGGAGGCAAGCTGGATGGCATGGCGTATTACTAATATAGTATTTCTTTTTCCGCTGCACTGTTTGTTGATGTTGTATGTTGTTGTACACTCTGATGATATGATGTAATGTAATGTATAAAATGTAATAACAGATATAGTTCTTTGTTTAAAGATTATTCATTTATTATTATATGTTGTTCCGCTGCGAATTATGAGATACTGTTGTTGTTCTGTTGTTTTCTTTTGTCCGTTCTATTTTAAAATTCTTCTATCTTCTATTTTTAAAATTCTCTGTTTTCTAAAAATTATCTATCTTCTTTTCCCCCTATTTTTCTTTTTCTTTCTTCTTTTCTTCTCCTTTCTTTTCTTAAATTCTTTTTAAAACCCCTAAGGGTTCGTATTTTCGTTCATCTTGAATTAAACAAAGGAGATTAGTGTCTATTCAAGGAGTACGGACTTACGGGTCTTTACACCTTGTCTGAAAACATTGATTATCATTCCTCCAATTTCACTACATTAGTTTGTTTCATGACCATTCATCATATGGTAGTGGGAATAGGATCCTCCCAAGTTCCTTTCATGTTTAGGCTTTTTCTTCTACGATGGCCGATACTTGAGTTTATCCTTAGTTAGCTAGTAGACGTTCTCTAAGATGTTGTTAAGTTGCATTCTTTTGGAAATCTTGACTTGAAGCTTGTTTCTCGAGGATGGTTTCTAGGTCTTTTATTACTGGGTTTTGGAGTTTCACCCTTGACAACTAGTTTTCTTTTTAAAACCATTTGGAGCTCCTATGTAGGTAGCCTCTCACTCGTTACTTGATACCATTTGTGTGCAAAGGCATCGTAATCAACTATCATTCCTTCTTCAAAGATTGTTCCTTTGGTATAGTGTTAAGTTATTTTCCTCATTTGATCGAACAAGTTATCACTTTTATTTTTCCTTCCTCCTAAGGAAAAGATAGGTGTGGGCCAATATGAAAAGGGTTTAAACTCCATTTAATTGGTTCATAGGCTTCATCGTTAAAGCCTCCATTCTTAACAGTTGTTCTTCCTGTAGGTTTGTATCATCAATCGTTTCATGGGAGAATCTAATTGGATGTGGCTCCAAGGAACCTTTCTCGGATCTTTTGACTTTGCCAATCATAATGAAGTAAAGGCATAAGTGGATAGGCTTGGAATAGAACTGAGTTAAAGGAAAATGGTATGGAAGTTTAACAAGATCAAAGGTTCAAGCCCTCTTCTAGCGCTAAAATGTTAACAAGAAAACTTGTCAACACACCAAAGTAGAGTTGTAAGTGCAGGTATGTCCTAATAAATCTTTTTTTATTAGAAAGAGAAAGTTAGTATCTTATTGCTTCCCTTGTTTAACCTTTTGAATAGGTCTTTGTTATGAAAACTTTTCCTTGTACAACCTTCCGCACAATCAAAACATTTATATCCCTTTCTTTTTTAAGTCTTTCAAACTAGCCTAGTTGGTCTTTAATCAATACGAAACACTCTATTGAAGCAATGGTGCTAAACTAATGGTTGGCTCTAATGTTAGTTGGGTAATTGACTAAATTATGGGTTTCGACTTTGTCGAAAGCATGCTTCTTTAAAAGCTAAAATTTTGATATTTAAGCTTGGAGATTTTGGCGAGTTTAAGGTTTTGACTCACTAGAAAGGTGAGCTTTTAGAGAGTAATGGTTTGGAGCTAAGAACCTAAGTGTTTTGGGTAAAGTAAAGGGTTTCGACTCACTCGTAATGTATCATTTCGATGAAGTCGGCACAAAAAGATTGCACGCGAAGCCAGTAAAAGTCTTCAAATAGTTGCATAACCAAAAACATCAGAGTCTCGCCTTTACTCGACTAATGATGTACACGGTGATCAACTTCCCTAATTTAATTTCCAAATTAGGGTTTGCAAATTTACAAACTTAAGAAAGTATGAGAAGAGAGTGAATAAATTCGAATCCCCAAACCCATACCCATAGGGTCTTATTTATATGTGCGGGTTGGTGCTTTTCGACTCAGAGCTTCTCCTACTATAACAATAGTGTCATAGTCTATGCTTCCTTTATTTTTACCGAAAACATCTACTACAACAATAAATGTTGTAACATAATTTTTCGATACTTAACACACTCTAGGTTTTTTAAAATCTTTGTTTACCTACAAAGAAACTAGCGAGCTATACGCGCTCTATAATTCTTCAAATAGAACTTCACTTTTTTTTAAAATTATATCTTATAAAAACCAATTTAGATTTCATACCACTTATTTTTTCAGAAACACAATATTTACTTCCTCAAACATATTAACAATTATATTTTTCAATTTTTCAATTCCAAATGTTTCGTTTTATTAGGCTAGACCTAAAGTGGATTTTCTTCTTACTAAAACTTCTTATTCCTTCCAAAATAAAACTACTCTTCATACTGAACTTCCCCACATCTTATAACATATGGATACCAATCTTCTCTCAAAACATGGCTTATTGTACACTATAAAACGGTAATAACATAAGGCTCAACATTCTTGGATAATTCCAAACCTAACTAGAAAACTATGCATAATATACTTCTAAAACCTTTCCATGTGTTAAAATATATAATTGGGGACTATTTGGATTTTAGTACATAATATATTTATATTTTATTCAAAAATACAAATTTGTTCACTCACTATCTACCTAGGAATCCTAAACCTAGGCTCTAATACGAAATGTAACGGTCCAAATTCTAGTGGGTTTGGATTTTCCGCAAAAATGCTAAAATCCAAGCCTACTGATGCCCGAGTTGGGTTTCTGGTATTCTGCAAATAGGTAAAGACAAATATATCAAAGCTCAGATAAATATCTCATAGTGGAACTGATTAAAATATAATAGTAAGTAAATACTCACTAATATAATAACACTTTCTAAACAAGTGTTTCAAAGCTGGAAAGTCTCTGCCATCTACCTAACCTGTAGGATGTTATGAGGAGGGGGTCAGAACTAAAGTTCTGGTGAATGGACAAATTGTACACTTCCAAGCTTAATTCTACATATATCGTTTTATTTCTAATTACTGTTATATTAGATTCATTGGGTTGATAATACTCTTGCCTCTATGAGTGAATCGTGCCTATCTACTCCCTAGTATATCAAAACCTAATAACTGATATATATATATATATATATATATATATATATGTATGTATATATATATAGGTATAAGCCCAATGATCGTATCAGTCCTAGGTACTACCCATACTACCTTTCATATCCTCCTCGCAAAGGACTCTATCATGTTGCTTCTAAGGCGTTCTGTGACTATATCTATAAAGGACTGTCTCATAAGGCCTACTATACAGTGTCGTCTACTATGAAAATGCAAAATTGCGTCCGCATTAGTCTATGCTAATGCTCAGACATCCACAATGTACCACCCAATGCATACCTTGAGGACTATACATAATCTTTATGTCTACTCCCTGAATCCCACTTAACAAGGTCTACCTTGTACGGAACTCGGCCAGGGATATTCTATTTCTGTAAAGGACTACCTCTTTAGGGCTACAATGCAGATATTCTACTTGGTCTATCCCTTTTCTTATCGTGGCTACGGCCCCATGCAGCCACCCCTCAACTAATCAAAAGACCTCTAGAGAGCTAAGTGGTTGTGTCCTACTGCAAACAATATACACATCCAATTGGCTGGCCCCTTCATCCAATGTCTCGATAGTAAAAGAATCATTAGACTGTAGGTTTAACTCTAGTCCTTTCCGAACTCGCTTCTTGGTTTTGATGCTGGCCTGATATCCGCATGCGACTTTCCTTTTAGGTCCTGCCCACTAAAACTTACTTGCAAGTACTGGGACCTAAAAATATCCTACTCCAAACATCAACCCATTTTGACTGCCTATAATGGTCCTGCCATGCAAAAAGCAGTCAAGGCATACTCTTTTGATGGAACACCTATAGACCTGCCTCTAGGGAACTGCTTTTCTATGCCTACCCTACAGGGCAATCCTAGAGTACCCTCACGTCCCGCTGAATTCTCGTACTTCCTTCTAGCCCAAAATAACTAAGTTGCTCGTACTTCTTTTATGTTGAAATCTATGATGAACTGCTTCAGTAAGGTCTTCATCCTTTGGGCTGCTCCAAACGCATCACACTCTTCTATTAGATCCTAAATCTAATCTTTTATTTTGTGTTTTAGTTTACTTTTCTTATTCTGTTAGCTACTTATTTACCCTAATTAGCATAATCTCGTCCCAGCCTCACCTAACTATTGTAAGACCATCGGCTTCTGACTAAAAGGGAATGTTGTTGGTATGGGTCACCTTTATTATCTTGCTTATTAACTTAATCCACGATCTAAGTTTATTAAAATAAGCCTCTTCTATTATTTCTACTCCATTTGCTTGTTAACTTAATTTAAGTCTTAAAGTCAGCATTTTCTGTTCTTTCTACTCAATTATAATCTATGTTATAGTTTTACTTGCAAATGTCACTACTGTATTCTTTTATAATCTATATATTATAAATATAATTACAAGCGTCTCTTTTCTATTCTAGTCTGGCTTCTTTTATTATGATATTGAATTCTCTTTAATTCTATTATATTATATGACAATCTTGACTTGGGACTACGTCCAACTGTCACAAATTTACTTATCATAATAACTGATTTACTTTTATTCTATTATCTACGCAGTAAATGCAGGTCTAGTTACATTTTTGTCTATAGCTTCTATTCTTGTTTAATAATTAACTTGATTCCTTCTTTAATTCCTTTAATTCTTCACTTCATTTTCTTGTATTCTATGAAGTAGTTCTATTCTAATTGGTTGGTTATAAAAAGCTATGCTAAAAATCGATTTCCATGTTTTAATACTAAATAATGCTATAAACAATGATCTGTAACTGCAAGATATTTCTTTTAGGAAAAGTTTATCTCACAACAGCAGTCCATCTTTATTTCTTTACTTATTGGATAATGGAAAATATAGTAATTTCTCTATTTTACATTAATCCTCTTTTTCTTTCTTTTTATTCTTGCAATTACGTTTATCATTATCTTTTAAATATTAAACTACAGAAATGTATTCTCTTTTCTAAACCAACCAATTAATCTATCACTTACTTCCAAATCAAGTTATTAGGTTTTCCCATTTATTTATTTTTCCCCGATTTAGCATAATTTACTGCAAATTTCTATTTTTCTCTTTTTATTTCATATTTTCTTATTTTACATCTAATTTCTGTAAATGAAGTGTTTTTCTATTTTAGTCCATATTTGTGAATTCTTCTCTTTAACTAATTTATTTGCGTAGAAAGAAATAAAAAGAAGCTAACATTTACAGGCTAAATTTCAACTTGAAAATAGATGTAAATAACTGTAAATTTCTTACTTTTAGGCATATGCCTTTCCCTAACTGCCAAACCTAATGTTAGTTAAATATAAGCTCTCTTATACCATTTACAATCTTAGCATAACTAATTAATAGAATTAATTATTGAAATCAATACTGGATAAAATTATTTAACGTGAATCTAACGATAATATATCACAAACCTAGCTCACTGGTCATCCTTAGCTTTAAATCTCTATCTTCTAAAACTACTACATCGTTCTACAACTTCTCTCCCTTAATTTGTTGCAATTTCTCTATTTTGTTTACATATATTTTATTTGGATTCATTTGGTGAAGATTTATGAGAAATAGGAAAAAAGAATGTAGAAAGAAGCCATCGTTTACTATAAGAGAGGGATGAAGAATGTAACACCCTGCATTTTTATATAATTAAAATTTAGCGTCTAACGATAAGCAATAAAAAAATGGAATTATCGGAATATGGCTTCGAAAATTATACCATTGCGTCCGGGGTGATTTTCTGATCAGTTTTCATATATAACTTGTCAAAATCTGAGTCAATACGAAGAAGTTGGGAATGAAACAAAAACGAGTAACAAGACGAATATATATATATATATATATATATATATATATATATATTACATGGACCGACCGTTAGGTCGACCCATAAAGCGCCACGGTCGACTGGTCGACCATTGGAGTAAGGCGGCCTGGACGAAGAATCGTCCACGTAAAGTGCCAGTGATGTAAATTTTAATTTTTAAGCGATCTGAGCCATACGTTGTTCAATCCGATGGCTCTGAACGACCTTGTGACATGGTGGCTCCATATTCAATCTAAGAATCCAATAGTCCGATATCCCTAAGCTCCCCTATAAATAGAACCCTATGCCTAGCTCTTTCTCATAATTAGATTTCCTACCATTGGGTTCTTGGCCTAAGGTTGAACCCTAAATACAAAATATTTCTTTGGGTTCTTGGCCAAAAGGCTGGACCCTAAAAAGAAAATATTTTTAAGGAGAAGATCTTCTAAATTTAAATATTACGCACTTTGGAAGGGGATCCAAAAGGACTAGAAAGCTAAGCTGAGCACGGGCAAAGCTAAGGACGACATGTAAGTGGATTTATTTATATATCTTTTAAGTTTAAGATATATTATCGTTAAACTCCCGTTTAGATAATTTTATTCAATAATTATCCTATAAATTAAGTTATACTGAACTATAAGGAATTTATATTTTATTTACAATATTAGTATTTATTTACTTCTGTTTCTACGTTTTGGATTTCTATCCAAGCGTTATTCTTATATTTTCTCCTCTTTCTTCGTTTATGGATTAGAATAGATTAAACATGAATATGGATTGAATAATTAAGAATACTGAAGCGAAGGAAATAAGATATAAAGTAATAAAAGTCTGAGGAATGGAATTACCGTAATAAATTACGTTAAAATGAGAAAAGTTAATTAATCTAATGACTGGATTTGGGAGTAACTAAAAGCTTAATTGGTCGGTTTAGAAAATAGGATACATTTCTATAATTTAATATTTAAAAGACAACAATGAAGGTAATTGCTAGAATAGAAGAAAGAAAAAGAGAATTGGTGTAAAATAGAGAAACCACCGTATTTTACACTATTCCAAAATCATAAAAAAATATCCAACGGTCACGGATTATTGTTTGTAGTATTATTTAATGTTAAAATATAGAAAAGTATTTTTAAATATAGTTTTCATAACCAACCAAATAAAATAGAATTATTTCCTAGAATAGAAGATAATAAAGCAAAGTATGACTTGAATCAAGTAAATTATTAGACAAGAAATTAAGGCTGTGAACAATAAACATAACTGGGTCTGCATTTACCATGCAGGCTGTATGAAAAGACAATTATTATGATAAGTTCATTATATAATAAAAGAGAATTAAAAAGAATTTTATATCATAATAAAGGAAGACTGATTAGAATAGAAAAGAAACACTTGTGATTATATACAGATTTTAAAAGAAATAATAGTAATAATTACAAGTATAATTATAACATAAGTTATGGTTAAGTAAAAGATTAGAAAGGCTTATTTGGGAACTTAGAATTAATAAGCAATGATAGCAAAGATAAATAGTAAAAGCTTATTTTAGATTTCTATTAAATTAATAAGCAAATAGAACAAAAGATGCTTATTTAATAAACTTAAGACTTAAATCAACTTAATAAGCAAGAAGTGGAAATACCAAAGCATTCCCTATTAGATCAATGGTGGTCTTACAATAGCCAGAAGCCAGACAAGGGCAAGAATATGCTAATTAGGGTAAATAAATAGCCAATAGAATAAGAAAAGTTAACTAAACACAAATTAAAAGATTAGACTTAGGGTCTAATAAAATAATCGAGATGCGTTTGGAGTGGCCTAAAGGATGAAGCGCCTAACGAAGTAGTTCATCATGAATTTCAACAAAGGAGAAGCACGTCCAACTTAGTATTTTTAGGCTTCAAGGAAGTACGAGACTTTAACTAGATGTGAGGATACTCTAGGATGGCCCTTTGGGTAGGCCTAACGAAGCTATACCCTCAAAGGCAGCTCTGTAGGTGTTCCATCAAAAGAGTATGCCTTGACTGCATTTGCATTGTAGGCCTAACAAAGCCGACCTTTGTAGACAGTTAGACGGGTATTCGTATGACCAGTACTTGCAAGTAAGTTTAAAGATAGCCATATGTAGATATTGGCCAACATCAAGACCAAGAGCGATTTCGGGAAAGGCTAGACTTAAACCATCAGGCCGATGATTCATTCACAATTGAGACATTGGATGAGGGGCACCGTCATTTGGATTTTAGATTGTTTGCAGTATGGCATGCCACTTAACTCTTTAGAGGTCTTTCGATTAGTTAACGGGTGGCTGCATGGGGTAATAGCTACGATGAAAAAGAGGCAGACCAACTAGAATGTATGTATTGTAGGCCTAACGAAGCAGTCCTTTACAGATATAGAAATCTCCAATAGAATTCCATGCAAGGTAGACCTTGTTTGCGGTATTCAAATAGTGGAGAGAACGATTACGTAGTCCTCAACGTACGCACTGGATGGTACATCGTGGATGTCCTAGTAATGGCATAGACTAATGCGGACATGATTTACGTTTTCATAGTAGAAGTAGAGCATCTGTATTGTAGGCCTTACGAAGAAGTCCTTAACAGATGTATCTACAAAACACTCACGAAGCAAGATGATGGAGTATTTGTATTGTAGGCCTTACAAAGCAGTCCACTATAGATATAGCTACGGAGCAAGACTATAGAGCAACCGTGTTGTAGGCCTTACGAAGCAGTCATTTACAGATGTAGCTATGGAACGCTCTCGAAGCAAGACGATTGTGTCCCTTTCCACGAGGATACGAAAGGTACCATGGGTGGTACCTAGGACTAATATGGTCATTGGGCATATAGCTACCTATATGTATATTTAGCTATTAGGTTTTAATCTACTGTGAACTAGATGGGCGCGGTTCACGAACAGAGGCGTGAGTATTGTAACCTAATGAATCTAATATAAGAGTAAATGGAAATAAAACGATATATGTAGAATTAAGCCTAGAAGTGTATAATTTATCCATTCATCCGAATTTTAGTTATGGCCCCCTCCTCATAACATCCTATAGGTTAGGTAGATGGCAGAGACTTCCCAGCTTTCAGACATTTGTTTAGAAAGTGTTATTATATTTGTGAGTATTTACTTACTATTATATTTTAGTCAATTCCGTTATGGGATATATTTAATTGACTCTGGTATATTTGTCTTTGCCTACTTGCAGGATACTAGGTTCCTAACTCGGGTTTCAATAGGCTTGGGTTTTAACATTTTTAGGACCCACTGGAATTCGAGTTGTTACATTTGGTATCAGATCCTAGGTTTAGGATTCCTAGATAGGCAGTGAGTGAAGGTGTTTGTATTTTTGAATAAAATATAAATATATTTTGTACTAAATTCCAAATAGTCCCTAATTATGGATTTTAACATATGGAAAGTTTTTAGAAGTATGTTTTTACATAGTTTGCTTGTTGGGTTTGGGATGACCCAATTATGTAGAGCCCTATGTTATTACTGATTTATTCATACAAATAAGCCATGTTTTGAGAAAAACTTTGTATCCATATGTTTTAGGAAGTAGGGACGTTCTTTAGGAATAGTAGGGAGCGTGTTTTTATTTGGGGAAGAATAAAGGGTTTTAGTACGAAGAAAATCCACTTTATGTCTAACCCAAGAAAAATGAAACTTTTGAATTAAAAAAGTTAAAAAATATAATTGTTAATATATTTGAGGAAGTAAATATTGGGTTTTTGAAAAAATAAGTGGTACAAAATTTAAATTTGTCTTTGTATGATGTAAATTTTGTTAAAAGTGAAATTCTTTTTGAAGAATTATAGAGCATGTATGGCTCGCTAGTTTCTTTGTGGTTAAATAATGATTTTAAATATAAAAGCCTAGAGTGTGTTAAGTATCGAAAACATAGGTTACCACATTTATTGTTGTAATAGATGTTTTTGGTAAAAATAAAGGAAGCATAGACTATGACACTACTGTTATAGTAGGTGACTCCCAAAGTAAATGTTTTTACATAGCATATGGGATTTATTAATATTTATTTTAATTGAATCCATATATTAGTATTTTTGGGCATAGTAACAGTGTTTTACGCAACATCTGTTTTGACCCAAATGAATTTTGGAGATAATTTCTAAAGTGGTTTGTATGTACACTTATTATTTAAATAAGTATATTAAAATATTTTCTAGCTATAAAGCAGTTTTGAAAATGAGTTCTTTTGAAAAATAATCTACATTAAATTAATGAATTTAGTATAAAATATCTTATGTAATTAAATATAGAGTAAACATACCTTAATCTGTTGGAATGAAATGAATAATGATATAATTTTCTACAAATCACAAATAAAGATGTTTTGTGCAAGTTATAAAGAATACTTGAAAGAGATGTATAAGGTATGGAAAGCACCATATTTTGTATAGCATGTTTCAATAAATTATAAAATAAATTCCTTGTAATTTCACATAAACATGAAATCCCTCTTTACATGATTCATAGAAGGTTTTAGCGTTAATTTTTTCTCATAAGAGAAAGTAATTCAATACATTAAGGTATAAAACCATTAAGTGTAGTAAGTTAGTAACTCCTTCAAGCTTAAGTAACTGGAAGAGTAGGAAAGTTAAGAGATTTTTGATAAAATTATTGTTCATATCTACTCCAGCTTTAGAAAATTTGAAAATCTATGAAAAATAGATATTTCGAAAATGTGTGAGGACATATTTTTTTGAAGTAAAAAAATGTTTTGAGAACAAGTAAGACTTTTTTTAAAGAAAAATGGACAAGTGAAAAAAGTAAATAATTTTTTGGAAAGTTAAAATTTTAAGTAACCAAGTACCTTTGAATTTAACAGAAAACTTCAAAATAACACTTTCAAAAGGCAAGAATTTTAGGATTTGATGTGTCAAAAATTTAGAAGCTCTAATTTTTGGTGTAAAATGATAAATACCAAACCAAACCAGACTTATAAATATGGAGTAGATACGAATCATTTCGTAGGTGTGCGGGAAAAGTATAAGGTTATAGCAGTAATTACTCTTAGTAATAGTAAAAGTTCCCGTAAGGTGTATAAGACAATAGTGAAAATCTAGAAATGTTGCTTCATGTGTGCAGACTATAGAAGAATAGTGAAATGATATTAATAAGATGATAAGATACACGTGGTTGGGATAGATAGACCTTAGTTGGGGAAAAATGAAAGGTAAAGAGAAAATTTCCCTAGCTTAGTTGCCTTTTAAATAGAGACTGCATAGATTGAAACCCTTATTCATTGTAGTAAATGAGACTTATTTGGTCCTTTTTGAGCATGAAATGAAGAGATGAATAGATCTTATTCGTCATGAGTAACACAGCTAAGTTGGTGACAAGTAATAGGCAGTAGGAGGAGCATATAAGTTACTTGGATTTCTAGAGTATGATCTTCCTATGTCATAGTAGACAAGGTCCTAGACCTCCTAGCCTTAGATGATAGCCGTGTTTAGTTGCTATATTAAAAGAAGAGTAAAAGCAGAAAAAAAGTAACTAAAAGAAAACAGTAAGATCTAAAAAAGGCATCAGAAACATCAATAGAAATAAATGAGAATTTTAAAAGAAAAATACATTTTTTCCATAAAATAAGCTTGGGAAAAAGTTTGAAAAGAAAAATCTTTCTTATGTAAACAATGTTTGGGTAAGAAAATAGAGATTTTATGGGATAGCGGCATAAGTTCCAAGTACAGAGAGAGGTACACAAAAGTAAAATAGAGAAATATGAATTTTTTTTATTTTCTACCTTCTTTCTAACATAAGAAATCGAGTTCGAAAAATAATATTTTTCTGAAATTCTAATGTTAAAAGTTGTGTGGTAGGATTTGAATGAAAATTTTGCTGAATTACACCCCTATTTAATAGAAGTGTGGGAAAAAATAGCTGAAAAATGTTTTAATTTTTTGAAAAATTGCACTCATACAGAAATTGCATGTATATTTTGGTTGTGTGCATCATTTTTTAAAAGTAAAATTTTAAAATAAAATGCATTCAAATAGAAGGTACCACTTAGTATTTTATGTACATGCACATATTTTGTCTTGAAAAACACTCCTGCACGAAAGCAGGATGGTTGAAAAATTGGATGAATACAAAATGGTTGTAACTAATGCGTGAGATTACATAATTTTTACCCTTGTCAAATTTCGACGACAAAATTTCCTAAGGGTGGGAGAATGTAACACCCCGTATTTTTATATAATTAAAATTTAGCGTATAACGGTAAATAATAAAAATAAATATTTTTTGGAATTATCGAAATATGGTTTTGAAACTTGTACCATTACGTTCGGAGTGATTTTCTGATCAGTTTATATATAAAACTTGTCAAAATCCAAGCCAACATGAAGAAGTTAGGAATGAAACAAAAATGAGTAACAAAATTATATATATATATATGTATGTATGTATGTATGTATGTATACATACATATATATATATATATATGTATATGTATATATATATATATTACATGGGCCGACCGTTAGGTCAACGCATAAGGCACCACGGTCGACCGTTGGAGTAGGGCGGTCGACCCGCCTTCGACCTGGATGAAGAATCGTCTAGGTAACATGCCAGTGACATAAATTTTTATTTTTAGGCAATCCAAGCCATACGTTATTCAATCTGATGGCTCCGAATGACCCAGTGACGTGGTGGCTCCATATTCAACCTAAGAATCCAACTGTCCGAGATCCCCAAGCTCGCATATAAATAGAACCCTAGGCCTAGCTTTTTCTCACAATTAGATTTTCTCCCT